>JANHMN010000002.1:199640440-199691175 GCA_030674055.1 Rhabdomys pumilio | reverse complement strand
TGTGTGTGTGTGTGTGTGTGTGTGTGTGTGTGTGTGTGTGTGTGTGTATTTTGCCTGGTATATATGCATACCATGTATATGCCTGGTGCCCATGGAGGTCAAAGAGGATGTCGGGTCTCTTATATCTGGAGTTCACAATGATTGAGAGTCACCTTGTAGGTGCTTGGAACCTAACCTGGGTCCTCTGCAAGACATAATTCTAGCTCCTAATATTTGTTTATTTACAGTAACTACTCTACTTCCTCCCAAATCCGAGGTAGTGTATACTCAGTTTTTCTTGCCACTACATCCTCTGCTGTAACTTTGCAATTTCTTTCTTTTCTTGCTGGGGCCGCCCTGAACTGTAGCTAATCTTTCAGTAATTGCAGCTGAGCTGGTTTGCTGTGCCTGCCCTGGGTTGTTTGTCATAAGATGTCTGGAGGAGAGATTTTCCAAAGCATGTAGCTCTTCTTTAGCTGTGGCTTTTGCCAAATCTTGTTTCAAAAGCAACCCAGGATCTGACAACTCTAAGGCTGGCAAAACCCTGACAGCTGTGCTCCTTTCTACAGCCGCCGCCGAGTCCTCTGGGACTAACCCTTCATTTCCAAGAGAAACTCTCCTGTGGTGGTCAAAGTCTTCCACAGAGCAACAATTCCTGCGTTTCTGCTGTGTCTTGGCTGCTCTAGGGCTTTGCTTTGGACCTGGCGATGCTGACTCATAGTTATACGCAGGGCTCCTGCTTAGAAGCCCCGTCTTTAACCACTCCCCAGGATGAAGTTGCTGCTGGCTGCAAGTGTCTCCTGGCTGAGTCTGAGAAACATTTTCCAGCTTTTGAACAGGAAGCTCCTGGTGGCTCTTGGCTGCTCTTATGTCATCTTGTGCTTGACCCACAGATTCTGAGAGGAGAATGGCTGAGGCATCCCTCCTCCGTGGTACCACGGTAATTACTGAGTCACTAGATCTTCCCAGGAGGTCCTTGCTGGGCTGTGGTTTGCTCACATCACTGCCTTTTGATTCAGTTCTTCTCACACTAAAACAGACAATAAAGATTATAGAGCATATGAGGTTTGCACTGGCATGGAATCTTCCAAACCCCCACTCTCTGGTTGTTACTCCTAAGAACAAGGCATGTACCAGCTGGCTTCTCAACACCCTGGCATATCTAGGAAATCCCCAAAGTGTATGTTGAATGCTGATTGTATTAAGTAATAACATCCATGTTTTCCACTAAACTAGAATATGTTCTGAATTTTCATTATTGTTTCATCAATGGAATCACAATGAACCATTTTAACCAAAGTAAATAGGTATCCATTTTTAGATGTCAGAGGCAAATATTGCCTGGGGTTGATATACTGACTTTGTAGGAGGAAATGCTTAGATACAACTAAAACAGAGTATGTTTATGCATACACATACATATGCAAAATTATGCACACATACCATTTCTTTTTGTAAGTAAATACTAATCTGAAAATTCCCTCATGACATTTTAAGGTATTACACAGCAGGTGCTGGTTTATTCATCAACCATATAGGAAAAAGCCTCAGTCAATAGGACTTGGTCAGTCCTGGAAAAAATTCAGACAGCTAACATTAAACAAAGTATAACCATAACAAACAGTGTATCTATCTTGATTATCATTGGTTTGTCTATCTGTCTCTATCTATGCATCTATGCATCTATGTATGTATGTATGTATGTATGTATGTATGTATGTATGTATCCATCATCTAATCTTCCTCATCCACAGGATACACATCCATCTATCCATCCATCCATCCATCCATCCATCCATCCATCCATCCATCCATCATCTAATCTTCCTCTTCCACAGGATACAGAATAAATAAGACAAACTTTACTTAACTATAAAACAAACTTCCAGGGCAGGACAGAAACTTCACAGGAAATCAAGAGACTTAAGCCCTTAATTTGGCAAAGAGTTGACAACAATACATTTACAAATAGCAAGAAACTTCTTCAGCCACTAAATTCAAGCACTGAAGCTGGAATATTTATTTTGGCTAAGCTTTGTGGAAAAAAAACATAAATATGTTGCTGTAAGGGGGCCCAAGGGCTGTCATAATTATATTAAAGTCAGAACAAGCATCTTACAAAAGGAATGGAGTTTTCAGGTCTGTCTGCAGTTGCCTCAAGAGCTGTGTGAAACACACCACCAGTAGGTGCTTTTCATCTTCAAAGAGCTTGTAATTAATCACTTCTTGCAACACACCTGTGAAGCAAGGAGTCTATTCCCACTGTCCAGAAAGCAAGAGCAACAGGAAGGTGGGAAGGACATGTATTAATATATGGCTGTGGGCAGAACCAATGACGGAGGGGCTACTGATTACGTGCCATACACACAGTCATTAAATGATAGACTCTTCTGGTGATACAACTATCCACACAGGCAGTCAGAAAACGAGAAATAGAAAACATGCTGGACCTACATTTCCTTCAGAGCGTTCCTCTTGAGCTTTGTACCAGGAGAAGGTGAACTCTTTACACACTCAGCAAAATAATCAGACACTCCATGGAGCGCTCTTTTTGTCTACTCCAAAAGATAACAAAAGTTCAAACAGGAGTCTATTAGCTGAACACCAGAGAAAACAGTTACACTAGGAAAGCTCAGATGGATAGCTTTATTTTGTAAATATTAAATAAAAGAGACTGCTGTTCTTGGCTGTTTCAACTGCTTTCAGTTGGATATTTTCTGGTGTGGGTCACAACTGCTTTTGTATTCTTGTCTACTCAATTCATGCACTAATATGTATCATACAAAATTGTAATGTGAAACTGCAAATCCCAAGTCATCTAGAACAATATCTGGTATTTCTGTGGCCCCAAACCCCAAAGGGCAGAGTTCCTGAGCCAGTGGCAGCATGCTTGTGAGAAAACAGTTGACAGCATCCTGACAATCCTGAGATTTCCTCCATAGTTCATTTACTTACCAAGATAGTCTCTGTCAACCTTAAAACACTATCAACTTAAACTTTTAATATTGGCATTTTTTAAAAATGGAGTTTTTAAATTTTGGTTAGCAAACAAACAAACAACAAAAGAACCTAAGAGTCTCTGTCTTTTTATAGTAGTCACAGCTACGGTTTTATACACAGATTATCTGCCTTTTAAAAACATAACCATGGAGCTTCATAAAGAGGTAATTACAAAATTTAAAAGTCTTCCAACTTCTGCCAGAGCTGACCCATGTAATGTTTTTGGAATTTCTTCCCTTAGGTTAGATAGAAGCTGATAGTCCAGATAAGGTGTTATCAGCTCTTGTTGTCTGGATACTAAGTAGTCTTACACATCAAATTCCTATAAAATGTTTTGACCCATGAGGAACAGTTTGGTACCAGTCAGTAGGTCTTTGTTTAATGTAGGCTTCCTTTGGGAATCAATAGTGATAGTCCCTTTGATTCTGGAGGATGGCAGCCAAAAGCATCATTCCAGTGAATCTCTAAAGCCTTGATCTAATTGGAGCTCACAGTACTAGGTTAAGAGGGTCCATGAGCTCTCAGCCACGACTGTAGCTTCAGCCCTGGGCCAGGATCTTTCAAAGGCATGTCCACTTGTAACCTAAACTGGCTTTAATGGTCAGGGAGCAGAGTACAACTGGCTTTATCGAATTATATTGCATTGTAATATGCCATTTCTTCAGTTTGTTGTTTCCTAAAATTAATTTTTGGAAAAAGAATACTTCAAGTTAAGTCAGAGGGGGGAGGCAAAAGAGAGGAGGCTGAGAGAGATTGGGAGCGATGGAGATTTATGTCTGAAACACTTCTAAACATGTCTTGCATGCCCTGTAAATACAGTTGATTTTCTCCTCACAGCCACGCCCTGTAAGTGCTGTATTTTCAGAGCTGAACAATTAACATAAGGAGCATGAGTCAGGCTTTGAACAACTCTGTGGGAACCAGGGCTTTCTGGAAAGCCTTTTGCTATTAGGAATGATGTAAATTCCCCAAGGCTGGAAGGAGCCCACAATGGAAGGCAGACAGGGTCATAAATAACAACAATGGGTTCTGCATCCACTGTATCAAGTGTGGTACAGCGATAGCGACAGGCTCTTCAAATCTCAATCTCAGTGTGGATTCAGCCGCTGACTTAGTTATGTCTAAAAAGCACATGTATTTCCTCTGGGAACTTCAAAAACCGTCTTTAAGAAATACAGCAGTCTATTCTTGTCTTAAAGTCCTCCAACAACAGGGTCAGGAATGTCTTTGGAAGAAAAGTGACAGAGGTTAGGGGGAATGTTCAGTTCAGAAGTATAAAACCTGTGACTTCAAAAAAGAGAGTGCGGGAGAAAAGGGGAGGAGAAGGGGAAGGAAGGAGGAAGGCAAGATGGAGTAAGAAAGGGGAAGGCAGAGAGAGAGAGAACACACACACACACACACACACACACACACTTCTGAGTACACATTCAGCAAGGCTGGTCTGTAGCTTATAAATTAAAACCACATTTGGTAATTTGTTGAAGAAGACATATTTATATTTGTATGAAGACTGGGTGGGCAGGGAAAATAATGATTAGTCTCCTTCAGTCTTTGAACTGTCAAGCCTCCTTAGACATCTCTTGTTCATACATTTCTAGGGTCAATTTACATCCCTTTGTTACTAAATCACAGCTTGTAGTCTCTAGTGCTGTCCCCTTGACTCACTATCCTAAAGATGCAGCCATCACCTAGGAATAGGATTTCCCAAAGGCATTTTTTTCTGATTACTGCTTTTCTAATCTGGCATAAAAATCAAATCCACCACTCACTATAGACAACACTCAAGGATGCAAACAGATGGAGCTCACTAGTCCGGCTGCACAGCCACTGAAGCATGCAGGGCTGATACCACCACTCTTTAGATTTTGCCTGAGCAATGAACTGACCAAGCAATATAAGCAATACAGACAAGTCTACCATATTCAAAGAGGCTAGCAAGCATTTAACTCTTTCAAGTTCGGAGAAGGCATGCTGTGGAGGTCAGGTAGGAAGTAAACTAACCAGGAGGGCACTCTACAACCTGAAAACTTGCTGGCCATCTAGGACAAGGACAAATTCTGTGAATACCATTTCTTGACACACTCTATTCCTAATTATTTAACCAATTCCTGCCACTTCTTTTCGTTTTATTTTTTTGGTTCTGGATTTACAGCTTTCTATTTGAGCAAGCATCACAACAGAAGCAAGACAAGCTACTGCTTCCACAAGTCTAACTTGGGAAGATACCCTGCTGTCAGTAACTTGTGCAACCCAGGTAGGCCCTAGGGCACAGGGGTCAGGCCTCTTACTATCTCTCTGGAGACCAGTGAATACACTTCAAGGTTGAAGGAAGTCCAAGCATGTCCCACTACACAGAATCAAAGGGAAGGCTGGCCTGGCACAGTGCAAAAATGCAACGAGGAGGGACATATGCCATGCTGTCTGCTCAGATCTGGAGAAAATTCAATTCCTGAACTGAAAGGACGAAGGGCATCCCCACCAAAACAAGGTCGACAGCTAGGCCACACTTGAACATACAGGTTTGAAATGTCCTTGAATTAATAGTCAATATTCAAGCTACGAGAGCACCTGGAAACTGTGAGTAACCTCTTGGCGTTCATCCCACGCTGACCTGACTTACTGAACAGCAATTTTGAACATTGTGGCATAAATAAGGAAAGGGGCTTAAAATAGCAAAGAAAACCCCTACTTGCTCTTGAGTTAGGACCTCCTCAGAGAGTCTTTAAGACCAGCTTAGACTCTAGCAGAAGACTGGTTGCAGCAGAGGCACCAAGGCAGGCCCTCCCCCCTCCCCCCTTTAAAAAGAATCCTAGGATTCATTTCGTGGAAGTTCTGATTCACAAGATCTGAGGTGGGGCTAAGAGATCTATATTTAGGTTCCCAGGTGATTCACACTCTGCTGATATACATGAAACAACATTAAGGAAAGAAAGCAAGAAATTAACCTGATGCAATGAGACAGATAAGACTTTGTAAAGTGTGCTAGCATTATCCAGCAAAATCACCTTGGGAGCTTGTTAAGAAATGTTACAGATTCCACCCAGAATCTACTGCATTTGTATCCCTAGGGGCTGGGGTCAAGGAAGGTATATTTTGGGCAAGATCCCCAGTGGTTCTTAAACCCAGCAGAATTAGTGAAGAGCTTTAAAAACACACGGTCCTGGTAACTGAGCAGAATCTAGAAGAATGACCCAATCAGGTATCACTGAACTCCAGCAGACAGAGCCTGGAGCCTTTAGTGAAAAGGCATACCAACAGGAAAAGACCTTGTCTCATGGAGCTTCTGTTAACAGGAGAATTAAACAAATACACAACATGGTTTGTGGCCCTCTCCCCCAAATTCAGCTATTGCCAATGTCAATGTTAAGAGGCAATTTAAGTTGTGAAGTTTTATTCTCATGAGTGACATCAGGCTCGCTTAGAGAGATCAACAGGGGAAGTTCATGCTGGCCCTTCTGTCTTTCATCACACGAAGACATGTTCCCTCTCTCTCTCAGATGATGTAGCAGTAAAGTACCAACTTGGAAGCAGAGCTCAGATGCTCCCTACAAAGAAAAGCCACTGGTCTTTGTTCTTCGATGTCTCAACTTACAATTCACCAAAATATAGTTCTGTTCTTTAGCTGCCAATGCAAACCGGGGAAATTCTTCTACATGGTATCCAGAGAGACTCAGAGGAGATCTATAGGGGAAGGAGTTTGGACAGAAAAGTACATGAAAAGGTGTTGAAGATGCAGAAAAGGGGACACAGAAACCACTGGTATGGAAAGAGAACCATAGTGTCCCCAGAGGGAAGAAAAGAAGAGAAATGA
This sequence comes from Rhabdomys pumilio, assembly GCA_030674055.1. NCBI lineage: Eukaryota > Metazoa > Chordata > Mammalia > Rodentia > Muridae > Rhabdomys > Rhabdomys pumilio. Next base: position 199,684,385 of record JANHMN010000002.1, on the reverse strand, counting down.
AATATCAGTGGACATGCTGCTGCGAGGAGAATGCAGGCCCTTAGACCACAGCAAAACTAAAATGCTCCCTGGACAGGAAGTAGCTGTTCTGGGTAAAAGCCGAGACTTAAGCACTTACCATAGGTAGAAGGAAATCAAGATGATAATAGACCCAGAGCTCTAGAGTACAAACATAATATGAGCTGGACATGTAACCTGAAATTTTCTATAGTCCATTGAAGAAGTAAAAGGAAACTGGTGAAATTAAATGTCAAGATGTATTATTTAACAACATCTATAAAATATTATAACATGTAACCAATATAAAGATATTGAGCCATATTTATACACTGTTTATGGCAGCCAGACATACATACAGACTTCATATAGAGTGTATCAACCTGCCTTTCAAATGCTTACAGGCAGAATGCAGTCAATGGAACCCACACTGGCCAGTACAGCTCTAGACAATGCTTTGGGAGCCTTTCTCATTAAGGAAAGCAGAGAAATGAAGGTGCTTGCAATGTTACTTCCAATGTAGTCTAGTGAAGCAGGTCTTGTTACTGTTGCCCCTGCCCAGGGTTAGGTGCTATTGGTCAGGAACTAATTCAACACGAGCAAACAGCATGAGGTGTCAATGCCAATGACTAGATAAGAAATGTACCTTCTTTGGGGAAGCCTTGTAGATGATTTTTTTAGCATTCACTTAGAAACACTGGGACTTCAGTATTAGCTGAGGTTGGAATTGGTATGAGATGTGGAGGGCCAGGTCAAACCATTGATTACATACAGTCTACTCCTTACTGAATATTATTTTTGGTATCTCTCACAGCCATGACTAAACCCTGTATAAGGACTAGATCATCAATCTGCTGTTCACAAGATTTTAAAATTTGTCACATGAGGACAGTATAGTTTTTCCTTCCAAAGGAGTAATTAATATAGTAATATGTTTTTGTCACCATGACCATCATGCTTTGAGAATTGAGTCCAGTTTCGCATAGAAGGTATCTTCTCATTCTGTTTTATTCACTCCAAGTTAAAAATAATAGCTCAACTATATTTTAAAAGCAGGTAATTCAAGTTTTATGATATGAGGCATACTCAAAAAGTCACTGGTCCTCATTTCTCATGCTCTGCTAAGATGATCTGTCTAGGGTTTATCAGCAAAGAAAATAGTGGAGAGCACAAAGCTGACCAACAGTGTAGTTCAAGGACTCACACTCTGCGTTGATTGTCCCAAGGCCAGTTTTACAACCCCAATGGCCTGCTCTCATTTTTGCTTTTAAGTATGGCAAGGTGTATAAAGCATACTTTGGAAACTAGAAAGTGTTGGCACAATTTTTCTTGACATTGTTGCAAAAAAAAAAAAAAAAAAAAAAGCAAAAGCCCTGGTGTCTTCACAAACCATACAGAGTTTATGAAAAGGAAAAGATGCTTTCTATACCTAAACATCTTATCCACAGGGCCACCCCAGGCAGTGCTTTCTCTTCTCTGCAGAGTGGCCTACACATCACTTGCTGTTATTGTGGGATGGAGGGGTAGATAGATGACTCTGAATAAAGAGTCCTTTGCAACAGTCCCTTCTAGTCACCATCTGCTAGGAGACTTGGAAAATTGATTTGTCTTTGTTGAACATCGATTTCTTTACCTGTTTTGTTGTTGTTGTTGTTTTTGTTTAAAAACAACAACAAAAACAAAAAGCATGGTTGTTGTCTCAGTTAGGGTTTCTGTTGTTTCACTAAAACATTCTGACTAAAGCAGCCCGGGGAAGAGAGGGTTTAGCTGACTTTAAATTTCTATATCCTAGCCCATTAGGAAGTCAGAGTAGGAACTGAGAAGCCATGGAGAAATGCTGCTTACTGATGTGTTGTTCCTCATGGCTTCCTCACCCAGCTTTCTTACACCACCAAGGGCCGCCAGCCAAGAGGTGGCACTGCCCACAGCAAGGTGGGCTGTACCACATTGATCATCAATTAAGAAGATGCACCACAGACTTTCCACGGTCCAGTTGGGTGGTAGCATTTTCTCATTGAGGTTTCCTCTTCCAAAATGACTCCAGCTTGTGTCAAGTTGATATAATACTAGCCGGCACAGCTGTCTTGGGTAGAGGTCTGTTCATTTTCCCCCAGGGAAGAAAAGACCTAGAGATGCCAGGAGCAACCACCATATACAGGCAGAGAACAGAGCCAGCACGGAGGCTGGCAGAATTAACAGTGGTGAGAAACTGAGTTTTCAGAATACTCTGTCTCTGATCAAGCTGTACTTAAAGTTTGGAGTTGTCAGGGACATCAGTAAAAAGTTTGCTGCCCCCACCCCTGCCCCCGTGCTATTTGCAGATGCCCTGCCTGTTTGTTGAAAATGAAAAGGTTCAAGACTCAGAATCGCTTCTCGAGTTGGTTGTACTGAATAAGTTATTGCAGGTGCCAGGCCCCTGCACTCTGCCAGCAACACCTTCTATAAACAGTAAGAGCTGCGTAAAAGTTTAATATATCGTATCTGTTTATTTAGGGAACAATTAAAGTATAAAGCTGAAAGCATTAACATATCTATTACTGTAGTGCAGTGCCACTGGTTTTCAGGTACAGTGATCTTCTGAAGGGTGACACAGTATGAAAGGCTGCAGTTGTTAGAGATAAGCAGCTGAAATGAGGTTCCCACATGACAACACACCATCTAAGACCATCTAAGACCACAGTGTGGCACGCATTCGTCCTAGCATGAGGAGGAAGCACCCTCCAAAGTTCATTTCTAATGCTTTCTTATCTAGTAGTAAGTTAGAAAGATAAAAGGGGAACAGGGATGGAACAGGATCAGAACAAAAGGAAAGACACAGTCGGTGTAAACTCAGTATCAGCATAAACTCAAAGGAATGGAAGCAAAAAGGAAACTAAAAAACAAAAAAAGAGGTGGTGTCTCACTACTGCCACAGAACTGACATCATTTTCCTAAGGATGACATAAGTAGACGCGTGTTGTGTTACTTTAGGCAAAGCAGGGGGTGGGGGTGGGGGACAGGGATCAGCAGCTGTTAAGTGGAGCAGTGTGAGAGGGCAGCCATGTCCTTCTCCATTTCAAAGGTTTTGTGATGTCCCTCCTCCAGGCCTTTCCCTCTTCCACTTCAGTGAAAGGCTGGATCTCAAAGGAAGAGAGAACCAGGCCTGTGGACCGTGCTAGACCCATAGACACAAATACTAGGGATTTTTCCTTTAAAATAATTTAACATTTTCTTTCCGTAGGGCTGAGTATGTAGGTCATTTTAGGTGAGTGCTTGCCAAGCGCTCATGAAACTCTAGGTTTGTGCCCCAGCACTACACAATCTGGGTTATGGGGGTACACACGGAGAAGAAAGCAGCAGGGCCGGGAGATCAAGATCATCCTCTACTACACAGTGAGTTTGAGGGATACATGAGATCCTGTCTCAATCAAGAAAGAAAGGAAAAATTCTTCCCTTTGAAGTGCGACCAAGAAGCTGTTGTATACAAGTGTAGGGAAAAACCTGTAAGGTGCTGCAAAGAATCCAGGCCTAAAGGTTGTATCTGTGAAAAAATCAAGGAAGTTATCATGTAGGAAGTACACACGTCACAGGGATTTTCCAGTTTACATTCACCTCCCCTTGAGAACCTAAAAATAAATCTTGACCAACCTGAGGCTACTGTTGAGTTTCTGGTGCAGACAAGTATGACAAAACATGGCATTTTAAAGAATACATACATTTGGGTCTGCAGCTGACACAGGGACCTACTGACCACTATTAGAGTTGTATGAAATCCACTTAATTTTTGATCAGATAAATATTAAAATACACTGTGAGTTTCCTTAGGGAAACGGCCTATCTCCATGGTGCCCTTGTTAAAAAGCACCTCCTCTGCACTCTACAACCTTTCATTCAGGGTGCAGACTGCTGTGATCTCTCATGTGGCTGAGCTCAAGACTTCGACAGGAAGGGAGAGGAGAGTGGTGGGTGTGATGTGTTTTACACACACACACACACACACACACACACACACACACACACACAGTAGGGCTAGCTCAAGGACAGCCTAAAGAAGTCTGGACACTAGTGGAAAAGCAGCAAAGGCCAGAAAAAGACGTCACAGTCGTCTATCTCATTTCAAATTTCTTTGTAGAGCTGGCCCTCTGCCTAGAGTTATGGAAGAAATAGCTCCTGCTATTTTCCTTGAGCACAGACAATCAGGGCCCCTCTTTCCAAGACTCATATCTCCTGAAAGGAACAGCTTTTTGGACTTGTCTGGGAACCTCATGGCTATAATGACATTGTTTCCTTGGGAAAATGAGTGCGGATTCTAAATCATTTATTTATTAATGTATTTTCCAAACACAACCCCATTCACACATTAGACTCTATCTATGCTGTCACTGTGGGTGTTCTTCATTGTGGAACATAGACTCCTAGAAATTTAGGACTGAAAAGTCTGTTATCTCCCAACTCCTAAGACTGCAGAGAAATGACTGGCTTTACCCTCCAGAGTCTCATCCCAGCAGAGTCAGCTGACAGATGCTTTAATTCTTAGGTGCTTAGCTGGGTAGTCTCTGACATTGGTCAATAGAGCACCACAGGACCAGCTGACTACATGGAGACTTATCACTTAGCCTTTTGCAGTTTGTGTAGTTGCAAAATACAGTTGAGATAAGTAGAAGCACACAAAAACAAGGGCCTAACTTCTCAGGAGACTATTATGTGCAGATGGGAATTACCAAATATTACTGTCATTTCTAGACCATAAAGAAGACATGATCATTCACTAATCTAGCAGTATGGCATTTGTATGTACTCTTCTCTGGGGAAAAAGGAAATGGTGGTAATAATTACTACACACAGTGTTTCAGCATTTATAAGCCACTTTAATATTATTTCATTTGACTGGTAGGAAAACTTAGCAGGGCTTGTATTGTACATATCACATTTACCTCTATGGACCAAGTCAGAGGCTGTTTTCTAAAGAACAAATGCTATGTCTGAGGTCCTCCCTCCAGCAAGTGATGAGGGGTGGGGGTGGGGATGCAGTGGTCAAGGCCATGTCTTTATATTAACTCCAATACCCCTTTTTCTGTTCTATTCTATACTATGCTTTTCCTAATTAATCTGTAGTCTAATTGGTCACTGAGGACAAATTTCATGTCTCTGAACATAGAAGCATCACTATGCAAAACAAGGATTAGAGGGCCAGATATATCACTTTCTATTACCCTAGCTAATTAATAATTTTAGAGTCTTTTAATTCAGTAGTGGGCAGGTTACCTTCAGGTAATGAAATACAACATATCTCATTTGCAATACTAATGTTTAAAGTTTGGGAGACTTTTATTATTAAGAAAGAAGAATAAGACCTCAGATTACTATAATGAATATGCAATATTTAATCTTTAAAAATGATCTAAGCTGAAAAACATTTTTTTCCTAATTTTCTGTGTCAAAGTCTAGGAAACTGACTTTTCCTTTTCCAACAAAAACATGTTCATCGCTATCACCAAAGTTTTCATCAAAAGCTTTTTAAGGGCAGTGGGGAGGGGTGCCCCTAAAGGAGACTGTCCTACAGTCTGCACTACACCAGTCTGTCCCTGACTATCTGTTGACCATGCGCTGATCCTGACCCTGGACTCCAGCTAACTGGAGAAGGAACTGGCAGTCAGCCTCTACGGGTGCCTAGCACTGTGAGAATGCTTTTGCTTAAACAATAGCCTGATTTAAGAGATTCATTCAACTTAGTGCTTAAATCTTGTCTCTTGGTAGGATGTTTCAGTAGTCATTCTACAGAGCCAATGCTGTAGTAAGAACCTATCCTGTGCAGATGACAGCTATTTCATAGGAAAACACCAATGTCTTAGTGACATCAGTAAATATTTCATTCTAGGAGGCAAAAGGGAAAACTGGTCCCTAAAGGGGATTGTTATGAGATCTAGAGGGTGAAGCAAGAGACTGCAGCTTTCCCTTAAACCTAAGGAGCATGATTAGCACGATTCTGGTCAACATACAGACTAAAATAGACCCCTCAAACTAATACATTGTAGAAAAATACTTATCTTATATAAAAATACAACATCAAGATTTTCTATGGTAGAAATCATTATGGAAAAAATACAGACTCTTCCTGCCATATATCAATGACATATAATTGAAAGACAAATGATAAGCTTACTAAGAATTACTCTTGTTTGTTTTTAGATTCTTTTATCCAGCCACTGCCCTCCTCCCCACCCCCTCCCATAGTTCCTCATCCTGTTCCCCTCCTTCCTGGATAGAATGCTCCCCCACTCCCTGAGGCCTAAGGTTTCTAAAGGATTTGGTGCATCTTCTCCACTGAGGCCTGATAGGCAGTTCTCTTCTGCTTGAAAAGAATATTTTATATAGTAAGTTGGAATATATCATCAATAGAATATCAGTAGGAAAGCAGAAATGAACTAACATAAATAAACAGGGTCCTAGCTAAAATAAATAACCACTGACCTTAGTTATTAAGGCTGAAGTAATAATAAAGATTAAGTTAGTAACAAAGATTATTTTGGGCTGGGAGTCAAGGATAATTTTCACTTTCCTTGTGCATATTTGTATTTAATCTTTTGATGCAATGAACTTCCAGGATCTTGATAACTACCTGCTAAGGAATAACCAAATTTGGAATATTAGAAAATGGGAACTAGTAGAGAGCCTTCCTTCAAACTCAAAGGCCTTTTCCAAGCATTGCAGAAATGTCTTCACAGCTCCATGTAATTCACCATGAACCATAAATCTAAAGAGACAATAATGGGTTCTTCAAGTCTGATACTCCATATAAAACTTGGAAAGTCACAGACTACTTATCCCCTCACAGGGGACAGATGTTAGTTAGTACACTCAAATTTTTATGTAGTATATTTGTTCTTTCTTTTTTTTTTTCAAATTTGTGTTGCTTCTGTTTTAAAAAACACAAGGCCTAAAATGTTTTCTTATAACATGTTTATTTTCTTTAAAATAAAATGACTAGATTCTACAAGATTATTGCTACATTAAAAAAACACACTTTGTGTAAAAATCACATTAAAATTCTTACTTGGTGTATTTTTATCCTTTTTTTTTTCTTGACAGATATTCCATGTGAGAAAGGCTTTTGGAGATAATGTGACACCCTCTCTTTCATATGGCCAGTAGAGGTTGGACCATGCACAGCTGAGGAGTATAAGACCGATGCTAAATATAATTCAACCTACAGAAGTTTATTGCTTGATACTAATTTTTATGTCAATATTATATTCACAAATGAGAAAGTTGGTTTGTTTGTTTGTTGTAAACAATAGCCTGGCTTAGGAGATGTACTGAACTCAGTGTTTAAATGCTGTTTATTTTCAGGGTCTCTTAGCAATCCTTCCATATAGTCTGTGTTACAGAGTGGACTCTGCCCTGGTGCATGTGTGTGTGTGTGTGTGTGTGTGTGTGTGTGCTCATTTGTATGCTTGACACTATTTTCAGAGCTCAGCCACAACTTAGATAGATAAAGGACAAGATGGAACACCCCCCAAAATCTTAGTGCATGGACCTGCTTTTAGGCAGCCCTAACACTATGTGTCATTTTCTAATTTCTAATTGGATCTCAGACTTTGACACATTAAAGCTTTAAAACAAAGAGTGGAAGTCTAAATTCTGGGCTCTATTCTCTAAATTTCCAGCTTTTAGGCTGTGACTGACGTTAGGTGACCACAACAATCAATAGTAGTGTCAGTCTCCCAGACTGTAAGCAGCTAGAGGGCAGCAGTATTTTCTTATCTTTGTGTCACTGGAACTCAGCAAAGACCTTGGTAAAGAGCCAACACCCAGAACATTCTGTTCAATGTAATGGTCAGATCGAATGGGAACCATGGTCTCCAGAGACTAGGAGTGGCTTGTAACCAACACACAATCAAACAGTAGCTTTGCAATGACCCTGAAATGTCCCAGATATATACAGAGGTCCACAGTTATTTACATAACTTCAATAAAGAAATCAAAAAAACTAGTAAGTAACTTTGGCGTTCTCCAAACCTCCAGGGCTTTACAACTGAAAAAGGACAGTCTCTACACAGGAGACTTAAGTTTGGGATGGGGAGGGAGAGAGAGAGAGGGAGAGAGAGAGAGACAGAGACAGAGAGAGAAAGAGAGGGAGAGAGAGAGAGAGAGAGAGAGAGAGAGAGAGAGAGAGAGAGAGATGCAAATTTTGTGGAATATCTCCAAGTACAGTAAAATCTGACTTGATGTTCTTTATGCTGCTAAGAAAAAAGTGAAGAGAACAGACAAAGGTAAAAACTGTCAGGAAGACTCTGGCTCCACAGCCAGCGTAGGTCAAATCTGAGGCTAGAAGAGTTTTGAGATTTCTTATGAGAAACTCAAGTAAGAAAAATACAGTGACTCATTTCATAATAATGCCCTTGCTTCCCAAAGTACACAGCTCAGTTCCCACATCCCAAGTACATGGACACGGTGCAGGGCTATTGCAACAGGAGAGCCTTCCTCTACTGTCTGTGCCTGCATAGGCAGACAGAGTTGACAAAGTGGGAACAGATTTTGCTGGCATGGTGGTAAAGGGACAGCAAGAACTACTTTCACTTTGCCCTGTAGAGGAAGGGGATTTTTCTGCTTTTTTTGTGCTGTGTGATCTGGTATATGTTCTTCAATGCAGTTATCTTGAAGAACTGGGGTGATAAATACTGTTGGCTTCCTAGTCTGGAGGCGGAAAAAGTCCCCTGGCAAAGTAGATGCTCTCAGATTTCCTAACAAATTCTCACTTAAGACAAAGGTGATCCAGAGAGCACGGGGAACTTAAGGAGAACTCCTTAATGGGGACAGTCCCAGTGAGAGGCTGAAGCTGCTCTCAGGTACAAGATCACCCCGCCCCATCGCTTCCGTGGACGGGTTATATAAACAACTATAAGAAAATAACTCTAGTTTATTGCCAATATAGTATGTGGGGAGCCATACTATACAAAGCTTTGCCTAGTCAGAAATTCCTTAGGATGATAAGCAGGAGAGAATGAGATGGACCCTGCCTTTTTGTAAAACATCACTGTAAAATGGAAAGAAATTCAAATGCTTGGGGAAGAGCTGATCATTAGTTTTGGGTGTTCGGAGTACATGATGAAAATTAATTTCTTCTTTCTCTGCCAGGAGGCATCACGGAGGGTGAGGCTGTTTACTGATCTCCAAATAGCTGAGACAGGTGGACTCTGAAGAGGCCAGAAATCAATGGTAGAAAGACAGTATGACTGGCCTGATGAGGGATTGAAGGAGGGCCTGGGCATTTTATAGCTTTTAGTGACAACACACCTGAGAAAGGGGTGGGCGGAAGAACCTGAGGGGAGGTACTCAGCTGAAGTTGGAACACTTGTGGCAATGGTGCTGTGTGGTAGTACTGATTCTTGTTTCTGTTGCTGGGAAATGTGACTAGAAAGGGAGACATAACCAAACAGAGCCACCAAAACCAACAAAAAGAACCATAGGATATACATGGCATTTTTCTTATGAGCTAACATGCTCAACTTTGATTGTGTTGATCTTTACCTACGAAAGATCAGAACATGTTAAAAATAAGGAAATCTAACTCCCCATGTAAAATGTCTGGGCTGGTTAAGGATGAAAGTTCTCAATAAGCAGGAAGTTCTCTGGATTACAGGATTTATATAACAGCAGCTACAGAAAACTTACATCTGTACAAATACCAGAGCCCCTAAGGGGATAATGTTTCCTTTGTATTCAGATGCTTTAATTCCTCCTTAACAATTTAAGATATTAAGTATTAACATTACACATCAGATATAAGATCTGATTTCTCCTGTATCCCATCTGCAAGCAATAACATTCTGGTAGAGTTAATAATTGTTTTTTTAAAACCACAGATCAATTCGTTCTTGTTCTGAAAAATCAGTTAAGAAATATTTATTAAAATATATGCCAATGAAATTACTTTAGTATTTATTAATCTTCTAAGATAATACAATGTCCTGGATATATTTCAAAGAATAAACTTTTAATGCTTTTGGACAAATTTGCTTCAATGATCTTATTTTCTGTACATATGCAGAGTGGTTTGATGTGAAACCACTCTGATGTGAAGAGGAAATAAAAGGGTTGCACTGGCTTTTTTGAAAGAATTCTCTGCTTAAAGCAAAGGAGCTAAATGCAAGTATGAGTTTTCAGCTCCTTACTTCTTCTGGGTCTCTATTGTCTCAGAGGCTCCAAAACACTTTTCTTATGTATTTACTTAAGATGAGATAAGAAACTGATTTTATACTTCGTGAGCCAAATTTCAAATTTCATATGGGTTAAAAAATAATAAACAACAGGGATAATCTAATATCCCCATAAATTATTTTAGAAGCATAATAATCATGTCATAGTTTATGGCTGGGTTAATGTCTTCTATATATTTTTTTTCTTGTTCATTGAAGGTTCAAGCTGTAGACCTAAAATTTTTTTAAGGGCAAGTTAAATAGACAAAAGTGTGATTGAAGCAAGATACATATACAAATAATAAGGATACTGTTAAGAGTACATGTGAGGCTTAAAAGACCCAAATGTCAGCTACATTTTGAGTAGGTTTTCTACAGTTGTTTGTCTGAATAGAGAACTCCAGTGAAACAGAACAAGGCCCTGATAGAACTCAAGCCTAGCATGAGAAAAGAGAGCAAGAGAAAATGAACTCTATTAGCTAGGAAATAATACACTGGGGAGAAACACTAGTTCTCAGGAAAAGCATCAGAGATTCACCATGGAGTACAATTCGGAAGCCACTGATCCCAATGGAAACTTCCAGTGGAAGCACAGATTTTCTCTTGTCTTCATTTACAATCACAAACACCATCAAGGTTTTCCTGAGGTTTTGTTGCCTCATTTAAAGTTGAAAGTGATAAGATACTTCTTATCAAACTAAATATTGAAGGTTTTGGAGGGGAAATAAACAAAAACCCAACACATCAACTAATCCACTCATCAACTGATCAATGTTAGCATGTAAAACGGGAAGCAAGGCATCTCTTATCTCTTAAAACATGCTGAACTGCTGATAATAAAAGACACCCCCAACACACACACACACTTTCTCCCTCTCTCTCTACCCCTCTCTCCCTAACCACCACCACCACCACCACCACCACCACCACCACCACCACCACCACCACCACCACCACCACCACCACCACCGTGGTCACTAAGCACTAAGCAGATTCTCTTATAGAGTTTTTTTTTCATACATACCGAATTTTCATTATGGTTTGCCCAAGTATCATGACCAAATGCAAGCTGAGTAACACACACCACAAATCTCTCAGGAAATATACGAAGTTCTGTATAAAACAAAGAAGAACAAGTTTCTAAAAGCATCAACACCATGCAAAAAGAAATTATTGTTGACCTTTTGTTATGGCAATATATATATAGCACATACGTGTGACTGGGATCTCCTTTCCTTTCTTCTCTCTACATGATTCCCACCACTTGGGCAGAGTGAGTTCTAGGAAGAGCCAAGAGGTTGCAAACTGGTCTGAATTATTTTAGCACATGGAACATCCAGGTAGGATATTATAATTGTTTTCTGTGTTAGCATGCCCTTTTCTGTTTAGAACTCCTATTTGGGGAGAAATATCAATGTATTCTAATCAGCATACAGACTTAAAAAAAAAGAGGAAAAATGTGAGATATAAATCTAAAAATGAGACCCATTCATGTATTCATTGTCTTCCTAGCTCTTGGAGATAACTAAAGGGCTAATTCTGCACCAGAGAGCAAGCTTCTAAGCTGAGTTGGGATACGAAAACAACTGATTCTCTTAGAAGTTGGGTAGCCAATTAAGGGAATGGTTAAGTATGCAACAGTAGAGATGGCATTAGACCTTGGTCACAGCAATCCACCGCTGCAAATTCTGACAGCAAAGCCACTGATTTCCAAGCAGGAACACAGAATGGAGCACAGAACAAGGACCCTTCACAAGATAGGCAGTGCCATCTCCATCTTCCTTTACCTGTCGTCTCTGTCCATCTGTACACCTACCAAATACCATCCAACTGTGGGACCATGTCTAGAGTGATGTGTAACAGATACAGAGAGTACCAATCTCCACTGAATGGGGAGGATTCTTCATCTTTTGGTACTTGCTGCATTGCCTGAATCTTTTTTATATCATACCCATGTATTGCTACAAAAACAATCATTGTTCTAAAACAGAAAGATTCCCTCTCAGATGTGAGCATGTTTTTAAAACAGAGCTATAAAGGTTTAAATCAGGTAAGTGAATCCTTTCAATATACTGCATGTGGGAGACTGAGTAAGACAGTAACACAGCTCCATCTGGTTCAACTGTTAGTTAAGAACAAAGGTGTTACTTATGCAAACACACAGTATGAACACAGGTAACACCTTCTTACCACCTGCTAGGTCAGAGTGTACCAAAGACCCAAAAGAGCTGATGTTCCAGGAGTGAGGACTGGTTCTCCCCTGAGCCCTGGGCCACTGCTGTTTCTTGGGTGACTACTGTTCCAAACCATGCACCTCATAACAACAGATCAGATGTTCTAAGTAGAAGCTCCATCCATCCGCCTCACTACCTAACATGGATGCCCTCCATGACTTCAGCCAACTTGTTGCTCTGATCTCAAGTCAAACGGAACCTCCAACAGAAAGATTTCCTTGCAGGTGAAGTCATGGGTGTATCTAAAGTTTGACCCCACACAGATGTTCCATATGGACGGGGCCTCTGATGGGTTCTGAAAAGCTCTATGAACAAAATTATAAAAATGGTTAATATTTATGTATTTAGTTTTTGAAATAAATGATTGGGATTAAATAAGTGGTAAGCAGCCCATGTCCTACTTTATGGAAGAAAAAAGGCCATAGAATTCAATTATCATTCCATCTATTTTATATTTCTATTTTTCTTCTCAAAAATAAGAGTGATAGATTATGAATACTTTGATAGTCAAATCAACTTAAAAGCTTCTTTTTTATCACTTTACTTGACTATGTAATAATTGATTTGTGTTACTTTAATATTTAAATAAAGATTTACATACCACCAATCCCCCACCAGAATGTAAAGCTAGATTGCATTGTAACAGATAAAAGGTTAGCTTTTTGATTAAGTGAGGTAAACAAATAGAAGATCCCATTAAGTGGCTAATATAGAGGCTGGAGATATGGCTCTGTGGTTAAGAGTACTGACTGCTCTTCCAGAGGACGTAGGTTCGATTCCTAGCACCCATCATGGTGGCTTAAGACCATCTGTAACTCCAGTTCCAAGAGAACCATCACTGTCTTCTAGTCTCCAAGGGTGCCAAGCACAAATGTGTGACAAATATACATCCATGAAGGCAGACCTCATACATAGAAAAGAAAAATAATCTATTTTTCTTTAAAAAGATGGTAACATATGTGATCAACATTTAAGAGTTAAAGTGCAGACAACCATGCATATTCTGTGAACAAACTTCCATAGTTAGTTTTTCTAAAGTTCTGATCTATTCAGAGAGACTGGACATTATCTCCTTACTTCACTGTGGTTGATTGGACATGATATCACTTTCCGTATCAGGACTCATGCAGGTAAGAGTTGGGAGATGGCCTCATGAAATACTTATGGAAGGTTTGCTGGCTCTGGCCTAGGAAAATGCTTTCTTGGAATTTATTTGCCCCTTTTCAAGGGCTCTGGGGTACACTCACCCTGACAAAATAACTCATGCTCACCTGTTCACTGAGTCACTCAGAAATGTCACATGAAAATGCTGTGATATGCCACAAAAGTGCACTGTGGTCCAGCTCTCTGTTCTCATGGGTAGTAAGCACAATGAATGCAGCAGGAGGGATAATATACTCTTTGAAATTCTAAATGGTGTAGTTACAGAAGCAAATAGGAATATTTGTTCTCTAATGCTCTGTTGTCCTCTTTTGGACAACTTGATTGTGAAAATGCCTGAGCTACAAAATCAGATTCTTACCAGTATTGCTGGAGCTCTGGATACAGCGAAGGTGTATCCCTCTCTTGAGGAAATAAGCTGTGATCTGAAAGCCATAACCTGTAAAATGAACGTGATATGGTTAGATTATAAATCTGATTGAATAGCGGGACCCTGCCCAATGCCTGTCATACAGTATATACTCAATACTTAACAAGTAAAAGAATAAACAAACTGAGACTTCATGTAAGTAGAGAGAGAATGTTATTATACTGGCTCTTCTAAAGGGCCTAAGTCTGGAAGTGGCTCAGTCACTTCATCTGTAAAATGGAACAAACGAGGTCTAACATGTCTGAAAATTAATGATCTCACATGAGTGAAATATTAAGTCTAAAGTGATGCACAGTCCTGTTGATAGAAGTAGAAATGGGCACAGTCATTTTGAAAGAGTACTCAATTCCTCAAGTTGAACTTACATACATGTGTGTATTTCTATAATAGCATTCTTCACAATGGTCACAAACTCAAGTGAAGGTCCATCAAGAATACAATGTTTTTAAATCATATATGAAATATGTGAAATACTGTGCTTCCCAGAAAAACGCATAAACTTTTAATCTTATCTGTGAAGACAGAGACCTTACAATTGACTCTTCAGGTCGAACTGAACTTCAGGCAATCCACAGAAAGCATGCCCCTGCCTTTTTCCTCTTTTCTTTTGTACCTCTCCTCCAGTTTCCCCTGGTTTATAAAATACTGGATGGGAGACTTTTCCTGAGAAGGTCAAGTAACTGTGCTTGTAGTTACCACAGAGACATGGGGTGAGAGTTTTCCAGAACTGAGCCAACTCAGAAACGTGCTAAGTCTTCGAGACAGAGGGACTGAGAACCACCCGAGCATCCACAGGGAAATCAAGTCCTTGCTATTTTTAACTCCACGACGAAGGATACTCTGAAACCATGTGCATAGTTAAAACACAACCAAGAAGATTTCCTCTTTTATATTTACCAGTCTTCCTACCATCCTACAAGCAGGCTCAGGACATAGGAGAGCACAGACATGATGCTCTATCTAAACATGCAATGGCTTTGACAGCACAATGCCTTCAGCCACGCATATTGTAAAATGACAGTGACGTACTTTTCAAAGGATAATCTCTAGATTTAAGAAGATCAAATACATTTTTCAAACACAGTAAAACCCAGACTGTACTTCAGTCACATTGCTTGCCTTCAGCTAAGTTTTTAAAATTATGTACAAAGTTGGTATTGCTCTGAGTGCCTGAAACAAGCACTTTGTTCTTCAGGTCACTGAGACAATGGAAGCCACAGCATCTGTTTATCTGCCATACTGTTAGGGGAGCAATCATTACAGGAGAGGAATTTGTGGCAATTTGGAGCTCAAGAACACAACATTTAGAAGTGAATTTTCACGTAATTATGAGTCTTACAAAGGACTAAAAAAGCAAGAGAATGCACGATAGTGTTTGCTGGTCCATAAGGCTAAGTTCTTCCTGACAAAATGTCAGCAACAAAAAGTTATGATCAGGAAGTAGCTAAAGGAAAGCTGATCATGAAAGCCACTGCTCTAGGCCACAAAGTCTGTTACCTGGAAGATACCACCAACCTGATGAAGAAACTCTCCACCAAAAAGTCCAAACCAGTAAACAAACCTACGCAATAAAAATTCAAAACAATGCCTCCTTCTATGGAAAAATAATGCAAAGCATATTCCAAGCAGTTTGTTAGTGAAATCACTAGGACAGAACCTGGCCCTGCAAACTATGTACAAGAATCACTCCTCACGTGGCCAATATTAGCAGCAGTGCTCTTAGGAAATGCAGCCTAATGGCCCTTCAAGTAAAATGGTAAGTTTAACATGTTAAAAAAAAAAAAAAAGATTTGTACCTGCTTAATCTAATTCCATTGGTTATATGAAACTTTATTGTTTAAAGAGAAATTTAAATACACATGGTACTTGTGTCAGTTCTTAAGGCAAACTAAACTTGATATCTGAACAGAAAAAAATTGTCCTTAATGCAACTAACTGAGTTTACAAAGTTCAGTTGGCTATTGAGGCTTTGTATTTACTCAGGGTTATGCCAAGGCTCCACCACTCTGGAGAGAACAGTAACGGCAAAGAATCCAGGGGCTCTGTTTCTTCCCCTCCATGCAGTACCATGTGCCAACTTCCTACACTTAAATTCTAAATGCAGAAAACCAAGTTTGGTTCTCAGCCTATGTCAGAGAAGTTTCTCATTGCAGCAGGCCATGATTAATACAGAGACTCATAACTAGCAGAACTTCCAAGAACAAGGTATGGTAGAGTGCTTAAATGGGTCACTGATACTACCCCTTCCAAAGTTTAGGGAATTAGGGAAGAGAGAAAGAAAGGACTGGAAGGGATGGAAGAAGGATGCATGCTTTGAATGACATCTTGTGGACACGACATGGACATTATACCCAGGAATACTCACTAGAGCTATGGCTACCTGTACAAGATCAAACCCATCAACATTTTATCATGAAATGAAAAGGGCACATAAGGCCCCATCCCTTCTTGAAATATAAGAAACAATTAATGGTTGGGGAACCACAGTCACTATCTTCTGTGGGATAGCCATTGCTGACTGGTCCATGCCTCAGTAAATAACCTTCTACCTATGCGCATGCATGCAAGCAATCCTAACAAGCTCAGTGAGTAATACATGAAGAGAAGACATTGAAATAGGAGGGGGACTTGGGAAGGATTTCAGCTGGAGAAGGAGTTGGAGGAGATGGAAGGTCGGAGGGGGGTTGTGTTGTTGAAGTGACTGAAATTCACTGTACACATGAATGAAGCTGCAAAAGAGTCAAACATAGATTAAAAAGAACCAGTTAGGAGACTGAGGACAAGATATCCAAGGAGGAAATGTGTTTTATTTGAAAATCATCTGGCAATTATGGTATAAAAATCACTAGGTACCGGGAAATCACACTGGAGTAGTCTGTTTGCTCACTAGCTACCATGATCCTCTTTTACTAAGGAACACTGTCTATAGAATTTAGAAGAACAAGGGGTGTGGGGGAGGGGTGCCTTTGTAATAGAAGTCTCTCTCCTTCACAAATCCCCAGCTATATCCATTCCCAGACATAATTCATATTTCTAGTGCCATGATTGCCAGATACTAGAAAGTACATCTTTTTTTCTCACCTCTAAGCAGCCTCCAAGAATGTTAGTCTCTTTCAATTCTTACATCCCATGCTTAAGTAAATCATGTTGATTTAATGTTCTCTGATGTTCTTCTCTGTATCTACCTACAAATACCCTCCAACCCTCCATTGAAGGTTCAAATGTACACCAGTTACTGCAAACTTTCTACTGGACTCTATGAGTTGTTAACTCATAGAGTTAACAACTTTTTAAAAAATACGGATACTTTCTTTTACACTGTTCCACTCTATCTTTGATAGAAATATTAAGACTTGGCACTGGAAAGAGAGTTGACAAGAATGGTTGGTCTTTAGGTCACTTGCTAATAATATCCTGACCCTATGGAACTTCTTGAGCTGGGCCACCACAGTTTTAGTTGCCTTCAGCATTGCCTGCTTTTCTAGTCCAATGTCCCAAAGTCTTTGAGATTCTTCCAACTAATAGCATGGTCACACCTGTCCCAGCAATATGCCTCTCCTTGGTACCAACTTCTGTCTTAGTGCTGTGAAGAGTCATTATGATCAAGGCAACTCTTATAAGAGAAAGCACTTAATTGGGGGCTTGCTTACAGTTTCATAGGTTTAGGTCATTACCATCATGGTGGGAAGCATGGCATCACTCAGGAAGGCACGGTGCTAGAGAAGCAGTTGAGAGCTACATCCTGATAGGCAAGAAGAGAAGGTGGGGGAGGGGCTGAGTAAGCAAGACTGAGCCTGGGCCTGGGCCTGTCATAGGCTTCATAGCAATAGAACAGTGACTAAGACAGTCAGTTTAAAGGAATGGTTATTTACATTGGTTATTATAATTTATAGTGCCAAGTCACTGAGAGAAAATAGCTTCTTGAATTGCTGTAAAACTACTCAGCCTCATTAGTTTTCCAGTGGACTCACAGCCAAAGTGACTTGAGAATCCTGGCAGCTGCCAAGGGAAGTTGGTAGTGCGATGTATAACACACAGAAGTTTCACCCTCAAACAGAGACCATGGAAGGGGGAGGCTGGGAGAAATATCTCTGTGTGCCTTGCTGAGGGGAGGGAATTGCATGGCAAGTGTGCACTCCTTTATAGGTTTCTTATGGACCCACTCACCCAGTGCATGGCTTCCAGCCAAAGTCCCCTCCCAAAGCACAAGACAAATTTAGTGCTCATATCCTTTAAACTTCTGTCACTGAACAGACATCTTCACTTAATCAGATAACCATAAAAACTTCAAATATCCAGAAAAGCAAACCGAGTGCTACGAAGTCTCCCAAACTCCACCATCTAGATTCAGTAATGAGTAGTGACTCATCTTTTATCATATTTCATAAACATACCTTTTAAACTATGTCAAAACAAGTTAGACATCAGGAAGACTTACTTTCCTAACATGTGAGTATGAGCTCTAAGCAATATAGTCTGCTTTATTATCAAAATACTATAGATTGAGCATACTGAACCTGAAAATTCAAACTGCCTCAAAAATCTGAAAATCTTTGACCACTGTCATGATGACCAGAAAGTTTCTTCCTTTGGCACATCACAGAGTTCTGACTTTTAAATGAAGCATACTCAATAAAGTCTACATAAAAAACCTCAAATTCTGTAAACCCGAAACACCTCTTATCCCACAAATTTCAGATAACAAACACAAACCCTGAAGTACCACAGTTGGTACTTCATGACATTATTGCTCAGATATCTACTTTAAATTCAATATTCTCCAGTGTCCCAAAGCATAGACTACTGAGTTTCCTCCAAACTGGGATCTAAACAAGTCATTTTTGACAGGTATGTTCTCTGATTTCTCCTTTAATTTTAAATAATTTTCTTCCACACCCTCACTTTTAGAAGTACAAACTTATAAACTGATTGATCTGTCATCATGAATTTTTTCAAACTTATATTCACTTACTTATTGTTGTGAGTGTCAGTGAGTGAGTGCCTGCTCACTATGAGCTTATGGAAGTCAGGAGAAAACCTGAGGGAGTTAGTATTCTCTTTCCACCATTGATTCCAGGGAATCACACTTAGTCAGCAGGCTTGGTGGCAGGTGCCTTTATCTATTTACTTATTTCAGCCCTTCCAAAGTCATCTTAAGAGAATACCCCCACTTCTTGATTTGAGCTTTGAAAAAAGCCTCAGTTGCATTTTTTTCCTCCCAATTTGTATGGTCTTTTAGAATGCTAGAAATTTAAAACTTTTGACTTCTTTACCTGTCATAGGAAATCTGTGGGTACAAACCAGACTTGCAATTCGAAGACTGGAAGGCAGTTGACTTAAATATTTACTTCTGCCAATGATGTCACAAAACTCCATGGAACAATTGTAGATACCTACCATTTTAGCAAAAGTAAGTTCCAGAGGGAGTGGGAGTGTGGTCTCATTTGTACTGGGAGAGACTACCGTGTGCTGCTATGGAGCTGACTACATGTCAGCACATACAGGGGATGGTTCCCAGTGTGAAGGCAGGAGGACGTGTCCACATGCCATGTGAAGACCTGCTTACAACTCAGAGAACAAGAAGAAAAATACTAATGTCTAGCAAGCACTGGCAGTGTCTTCTGTACTATACTCGATCAGAAACACAAGAAAGTATATAACTCATTACTTCCTAAACCACATGCATCCAGACAGTTTCATATGTCCTAAAACAGGACATATGAAGATAGGAAGGCCTAAGACAGAAAAGGTAAAGAAATTATAAGTTGGACACTGTCTATTAAAACATAGCAAGAAACTCTCAGGAACGCCACTGGGAGAGTCTCCATGGAGTCTGTGAAGTATGTCAAGGGCTTACACGGTACCTTCACTGTTGTTGGTGATGGATAGAGCAAGAGACAGGGGGGTTCATGGAAATTAAGACTCAAGAGTTTTGTCTTAATCTTAAAAATATGTACACAGGATCCTCGACTAAGTCGGCACCTGGCAAACAATTTAGGTTGATAAGTGGAATATTTGGTCCTAGTCTGAAAATTTCTTATTACCCAATATATTTAGAGACTCTGAAAAGATTCCCTTGAGATACTAATTTATATCTTTAAATTATGATAGCTCTAAAATGTATCTGTATTTGTATCACAATAAAGTTATGTCTATCTGATGCCAAAATAAATGGTGCAAGCAGGTTAGTTTCATGAAAAAAAAAAAAAAAAAAAGATCCTTATACTGAACAAAACTAGTGAGGCCAGACTTCCTGTTTAAAAATCAGATTTGCTACCGCAATCTTCCTGACCTTGTTGGCCCATCACCGACATGGAATGGAAAGATGTACATTTTCGAGTACTTGTATCTGCTGAGCCATCCCCATGTATGGTTCCTTAAGATGGTATCCAGTCTATCTGAACTCCAATGTTTTTGCTGCCACCTCCCAATGTGACTGTGCACAACTACATCTGCCTAACAACTAACAATGCTCTTTAGATAGTAGACAACAGGCAGTGACTAATAGATATTTGTTTTGAGATAAGATCTCTCTATGTAGGCCAGGCCAGGCTGGCTCATCTTTCTCTAATCTTGCCTTAGCCTCCTAAGTGTTGAGAACACAGGCACGTGCCAACACATCTGGGATCAGTGTTATTCCAATATACTTCATGTTATATACAAAGTCAGTGTCACAGATGAGTAGTTAAACATCAGACAGAAGGCCCACACTGGTCCCTAGCCTCAGTCTGTCACACATGTTCCTTCTCGGCATTCCTCTACATCACCTGGACTTTATTATATCAAGTCTTAATGGTAAAGCAAACTCTTCTCTTGGCTCTCCACATTACTATCTTCTCTATCAACGATGCTTGGTTTTTCACAGCCTTTTGCTCTTTCATGTAGCTTCTCAAATGATGAAAGAAATCCTTTTGGACATTTGATTTTAAAAGACCCTGAACCATACAAAGATCAATTTCAAGAAAACTAAGAATTTTTTGATAAAATTTGTTACAAATTTCTCGTGTTAAAACTCCTGATTGTTTCTAAGAACTTTAGTATCCTTCCACAAAGTTGAAAACTAGTTATTTTTTTTTAATTTATTTAATTTTTTCATGTGGTTTGAGGGTATCAGATCCCTTGGAACTGGAGTTACATACAGACAGTTGTGAGCTGCCATGTGGGTGCTGGGGCTTGAACCTGGGTTCTCTGGACCCAGTGCTCTTAGCTGCTGAGCCACCTCTCTAGCTCCAAGTTGAGAACAGTTTTATGATGCTATTATACTTCTTTGATATTACTGACAAGCTTTACGGGTCTTTTGTTTTCACCTGTGGTTTTGCATCCCCTTATCTTTCTCTTTGGCTTAGGAATTCTAGTAGACCATTGAATATTGTTGCTGGCAGACTTGTATCTAACATGCTCAATTACCAAATAAATACTTTCTGTTAGCTTGATACAAAGTTTTATATAGTTCAGGGCAAAAGTAGAATAATTGGGATCAACACACTTTTATGAAAGTTTTTATCTACAACCATAGGAAAAATGCTTCAGTAAGACTAACAGCACTTTAAAAACAATTAAAACATTAGCTGTATATAACAATTTAAAATTACATTTGCAATGACCAGGTTAAAATAGATGCCTCCTCTCCCTCCCTCATCCCTCCCAACTTCCCTGCCCTCCCTCTTTCTCCCTTTCCCTCCCTCTTTCTGCCCCCCACCACCTCAATCTCCATCTCCATCCCTGAGTGTTTGTGTATGTGTGATATAACATTGGGGAGTGGCTGCCAGGAGCTCCCCTGGAGTCAGTTTTCTACTTTCACTGTGTAGGGTACAAGACTTGAACTCAGGTTGCCATGCTTAGCAGTAAGCCCCTTTACCTCATGAGCCATTTCATTTCATTGGTTACAGACTTTTATTAGTGCATGTGTGTGTTGGGTACATCTTATTTTGAATTACATATTATGAGCAAATATGTCCTTAATGCTCCTAAGTATCTCTTAGTTACTCATTTCTTTTAAATGTTTTTATATTGGTGCATGAATATGCACATGTAGCGAGCACAAATGTATATGCAAGTGAAAGGGGAGGCCAGAGAAGGGCACCAGGTGTCCTAGTGCATCACACTCCATCTCATTCCTCTGACACAAAGCTCCCACTGAACCTGCAGCTGGGCTGGGAGCAGGCAAGTCCCAGCAATCCTCCTGTCTGTGTCTCAAAGAGGCTTGGAAACTAGGATCCAAACTCAGGTTCTCAACTTAACTAAGCAAGAGCTCTTATCCACCAGAGTTACCTTTCCTGTCCCCCAAACAGACTCTTGAGCTAAACAATGGCAATTTGACTCTTCAAGGAAGACAAAAACAAGACTTAATAGAAACAGTCTGTGAGATGGCTCAGGAAGGTAATAGTACTTGTTCATTCTCTGTCTCTTTGTGTCTCTTGTCTCTGTCTCTGTCTCTCTCTGTCTCTCTGCCTGTCTCTGTCTCTGTCTCTGTCTCTGTCTCTCTCTCTCTGTGTGTGTGTGTGTGTGTGTGTGTGTGTGTGTGTGTGTGTGTGTATTTAACCTTTTTAAATGAATGGGATCCTGATTTCAGGGTTATTCCTCAAAGCAACAGTGACTGAGTCACTGTAACACTGGCGGGGCAGCTGCACAGAAACAGAAGCAGGCACTTACACTTACTTTATAATAAAGCAGTTAAGAATGAGATTTAGAATCATCTTCTAGTAACAAGTAGTACTAAGTTAACTGCACATCCACCTGCAGAAGGATGATGTAAGATCTGCCATTTCATGCCACATGCAGAATTAACAGACAATAGACCCACTTATGAGAGGCAAACCTATAAAAGTCTAGAAAAGAAAAACAAAAACTTTGTGATCTAGGACTACACAATACACAGCTTCTTAGATATGAAATCTGTGGCCTAATAAATAAAAGATAATTAATATGATTATAGTCAAAGTTCAAAACCTTGGAGAAAAAAAAGGAGAAAGAGGCTCAATTTATGTATGTGATAAAAGTATTTAGAATTGAAATGGACATGCATAGACATTTTTGCTAAAGAAAATATTAAATGCTCAATAAATACTGACAGAAGGGCAAGTCATTAGCCATCAGGAAATGGAAATATAAACCCCTATGAGATGCCATGTCATATGTGCTAGGTTGGGTATAATCAACATGGCAGTAACAAGTGCTGCTGGGAACATAGAGGAAGATGGAATGAACCCGTATGCACTACAGGAACAGACACGGAATAGTGTAGCTACTTGGAATAGTCCGCATGTTCCTTAATATAGTAACCACAGAGATGAAAAATAAACCACAAATCTCATTCTTGGGTATATACCTATGAGAAATAAATTCATATCCACTCAGAAACCTTCACATATATACTTAATAACACATATGTGTAATAGCCCAGGCTGAGCAGTGGAGCATTGGGTTGCATTAAAGGAACCCTGTGCTCCGTCATCAGACTTGAGCCCACCAGAGAGAGAGGCGGGGTGTGTTTGTGCAAAAAACATTAATTTTAAAACAGAAACTCAAATTGTCTATCAGTTAATGCATACATAAAATGTATAATCACTGGCTGAAACAACATCTGCCGGTTAGAAGGCAATGAAGTAGGCTGGGAAGAGGCTTGCTCAGCAAAGTCCTCGCTGTGCAGGGATGAAGAACTAAGTTTAAACTTCAGAACTGACCTTGAAAAAAAAAATCAGACCAGAACAAACCCACCAACCAAACAAAACACCAGTTCTTTCCTTTCCCCAGGCGTTCTGGTGAGTGAACTGAGAACATCTGGCTTGTAAGAGAATTTCTACCTGCTGAGCCATTTCACTGACCTAACCTTGTTTCCTTGAGACTGAATATCTTTCTGGTCCCCAGTAAACTAGGCTGACTGGCCACTGAGCTGTAATGATCTGCCTGTCTCTGCCCTCCCCGTTGCTTGGATTTATAAGCATGAGATCTGCCAAAACATTTGTTTTGTTTTTTTTCCAGATGAATTCTCCTAAAACAATAAATAGAACTTAATATTATTCTTGAAAAACAAACAAAACTAAGGTAGAAAGGCACTTGAGAAACAGGAGAAAGCCACAGAGGTTGACCTCTGGTCTCTAAAGACATATGTGTAAGCATGTTTTCACACAAATGCACCAAAATAAGCATATACATGAAGAAATGAAGTTATGGCTGCATATATACAACATAAATGGACGTTGAAAGCCCAGTGCTTAGTGACAGAAGCCAGTTACAAAGAACCACATGGTATACAATTCTATATCATGAAATGTCAGGTCGGCACAGTAAAGTAGTGGCTGCTTAGGGACAGGCGTGGAAGAAGCATCAGCAGAAGTAGATGAAACTGCAAATGTATCCAGGGCTCCTTAACACAGTAATGAAATGTAGTAACTATGACACCACAATAAAAAAAAGGAGTAGGATTCTTCAGCTAAACGGAGGGGAACTGCTAGTGTTCCCTTTTCTTAATCCCCTGAAACAGTTAAGAATGATTTTTTTTCTAGGCCAGCAAGATGGGTAAAGGCCCAACTATGTAAGTCTGAGATGAGCTCAATTCCCAGAACTCATGTAATGGTGGAAAGAGAGAAGCAACTCTACAAACATATTCTCTGACCTCCACATGTGTGACATGGCAACAGCACAGGAACAAACACCTCCATACACACAATATGAGTGTGTGTGTGTGTGTGTGTGTGTGTGTGTGAGAGAGAGAGAGAGAGAGAGAGAGAGAGAGAGAGAGAGAGAGAGAACTTCTTCTGATTGAAAATACCAAAGATTTGAGGGGCAGTGACACAAGCCTTTATACCCAGCAGTCTAGAGACAGAGACAGTGGCAGGTAGATCTCTGAGTTCAAGGCCAGCTTGGTCTACAAAGGAGTTCCAGGATTTCCAGCACTACACAAAGGAACTCTGCCTCAAACACACACACACACACACAGACACACACACAGACACACACACACACACACACACACACACACATACACACACACACACACACACACACACACAAAATAAAAATAAAAACAAAAACTCTGAAGCTATTTGCAATGGAGATATATGGTCAATTAATCACAGAACAATGTTCTCATTATTTAATGTGGTATACACCTTTGAGGTATGAATGTCAAAGGCTTCCTTGCACAGTGACCAGTTTAACCATTCTCTTCAATCATTAGAATATTTTATTTACACACACACACACACACACACACACACACACACACACACACACACACTATGGAGCTACCCAAGGCAGATCAGCCAATTTTCACTTTTCTAAAAGGTTAGAGAAAAAAAGATTTAATAAATTGAAAATGATGGGTATGTAGAAAAGTTTCCTTATAAGAAGATAATTAATAAACTCCACTTTGATTAAAATATATTTTACTAATGAAAGGGCAAATTCACAGAATGTAAAACCTCTCCAAAGTTCACATTACCTCGAAGGAAAGCTCAGAGCTGCCTTACTTCTAAACAGATCCCATAAAAAAGATTTCCTAACTATTTCAAAAAATGTTTTCTATTTAAGAGAAACTTTTACAAGTCACTCTTGCAAATAATGAGAATGTTGGTCTCCCCAAGGGAGTATTTTCTACTTCAGTGTTTCTAAGAATACACAGGGTTAAAACCATGTAAAAGAGATTTTCTCACAGTTGAGGAGAGCAAAACACCACAAATAGGAAACCAAGCAGCTAGAGGGTCAAGACACTAGACTTCCAGGTCAGACTTCTGGTTGCAATTAAGCAAAATTCCTGCAAATATTTGTAAGGAAATAATACTTTGGATATCTACATTTAAGGCTTACAATTTTAATCTTCTTTAGTAGTAACTTACATGGCAGATATCTGCATATATATAAACATACTCATTGAACACAGAAACATAATTCATATATTTACTTAGACATATATTATCTATGACCTTAGGACAGCAATTTGATTGATCTCTGCTTAAATCTTAAAACTACCTTCTCTTCCAGGTATTGACCCTGTCCCCAACCACTTTAAGACAAGGTCTCATGTATCCTAGGCTGGCCCTGAACTCCCTATGCAGCCAAGGATAGCCTTGCATTCATCTTACGGTCTCCATCTCTGGATAGGGATGTCAGACAGGCACTGTCATACCTTGTATGTGTTGCACTGGGGACTGAATCAAGAGCTTTCTTTATAGACAAGTACTCTACCAACGAAGGTACAGGCCAGTCTCAACATTCACTGTTTTTTATTGGAGACTTCGTGGAATAATTTTGTTTTTGTTATTTTTCAGTAACAATGTAGACAGAACTTTTCTAGAGTAGTTCACAAAATAGATGAGACTAAGTTCCCACTAGGTTAAATGGCTTATAATAAATAGCTTAAGAAGGTGGAAACTGGGTGAATTGTTGGCACTTGGTAATGAGAGCACAGTGGCAGAACAGCAAATCTAAGTGAGCCAAAAAGCAGAGGAATCCAAAGCTGGCAAATGTGTCCTCTCTTGGTTCCTGAGGAGCAGACCAGAACCGCCCATGTGCACACCTCACTCAGATGTTTGTGTAAATTCATCTAGAGACATGCTCAGTGTCTATGCTATGAGAGGGAGTTTGCATATCACCCCAGGCAATGTTTAGGAGCTATTGTAGTTGATTTAAAATTGTGTTGTTTATAAACAAGTGAAATAGTTAACAGAAAATACTTAGTTACCACAGGTCATAATTTTAGATTCTCTACTTTTATTGTAAATAATCAGAATAATTAGAGGGTTACATTAGGGAATCCGAGAACAGAAGCTTTTTAGTTTATAATCATCATGCAGGTCACCACCAAATTTCATGAGGTTTTCAGCTAGCAACTCTCATCCTAGGAAAATAGCCCCAGTCTATCTCATTGCTAGTGCTCTGAACTCACACCTCACTCCTGCAAAATCAGAATAGGCTTACTAGCATTTCATCTCTTACATTTCTACCCATTCTCTTCCCTCCCTCCATTTCTCCCTCTCACTGTCCCCCCTCCTTTGTGTATGCATGTGTGCTTGCACGTATGTGAATGTGTGTGTGTGTGTGTGTGTGTGTGTGTGTGTGTGTGTGTGTAGGTCAAAAGGAAAACTCCAGTGTCATTCCTTGGGCTCTATCTTCTATCTATCTTGTTTTTTGAGAGAGGGTCTCTCACTGGCTTGGAACTTGCCAAGTAGGCTAGTCTGGCTGCTCAATGAGCTCCAGGGATCTGCCTGTCTGTACCTTTTATGGAATTATGATCAAATGCTGCCATGCTTGAATTCTATTTACCTGGATTCTGTGGCTCAAACTTGGTCCTTCTTGCAGGTTTTACTGCGCTCTCTAGTTCTTGTTTTCTCTTTCAGATATTCTTACGAGTATTAATATTGGCCACGTGAGACTCAATGACTAGGAACTTTAAAACCTCAGAAGTCCTGGCCCTAGAAGGGATGAGGAGAGGTGATAAAGCACAGACAAACTGGTAAATAATCCAGACACTTCTGAGACATGAGAAGGTACTGCTATAGAGCAGCAGACACGAAACCATTCAGAAACGTACAGGTTGTGGGAAGGTCCCCCATATCTTGTCTAGTAAACTAAATGATGTCCTGCCTGGATGAGAAAGACCACTGCATTATGGCAGAGAAGGGAGAATGCTCTTTATAATCTGTCAGACGCATGGGTCATCGACTTCCCAGGCTTTAGCTAGGGTGTGCCAAAGAGAACACTAGGAGGGATCTCTTTTCCCCTTCTATTTCCATCCTTCTCTCCAACACATACAAACACATGAGCTAAGTGGCAACTAGACCACTAGATAACATAAAGCTGACATGCCAGGATACTGTGTTCCCAACATGCTGAGGTAAATCATAGTTTTCAGTGGTGAGGGTTGTTCTCATCTGCTGTATAAAAGTGAAAAGCCACAGACCCTGCAGCTAGTTGTCAGCATTAAGAATGCTGACAACTCTAATTAATGATGGCTGTCACATGGCTGAGCATGCAGCTCAGTGGTAGCATGCCCAGTACTGTAAAGCACTGGACAGTAAAGCAAAGTACAGTAAAGCACTGATTTGGTTCTCAGCATGCCTAAGTAGCTCTGTCATAATCACAAATATAATGAAACAGATGCCTAAAAGAAAAGATTTTTGGTTTTGGTCTCATTTCTACTCAATTTATGAGCTGGAAGCTTTCTCTTCCATTACTTTTCCTTCCAATTTTAGCAGACAGGAGTGCTAATCAGTTCTTCTGACTCCTACAAGTGGCTTGTCTTTAGAAAATCTAGTGATAAATCATTGTTCTGCATAGAGCTGATAATGGGCAGGCCTCTCAGCCAACTGCACAATTCCTCTGAAAACATTCTTACAAACCAGTATTTGATAACAAAGAGTCTACTACGACTCATGGAGGATTTGGTAGTCACTGTGAATTTTCTAGGTTCAAGACACATAGCAATTCAAAAACAATTTCCAGTTGTAAAAGGGATCTTTAAGCAGATACAATAGTATGGGACTCAAATCCTCACAAGAAAAAGTAGCACAAACTTTCAATCACAAGGGACCAGACAAAATAATATGAGATTCATATCATCACAAAAGCTGCAGAAAATAATACGGGATTCACATTCCTACAAACACCACAGCAGGACATTGAAACTGCAGCTTGAAACTACACAAAAGCAACATCAATTTTGTTTCAAGAAGTCTCCATAATGCTCAGGCTGTGAGTTCAAGGAGAAAGGGCTGTGGGAGGGAAGACAGCAGAACACTCACTCACCAGTGGGATCACTCTAATAAAGTCTACACAGACAGCCCACGCTGTCTCAGGTGGATCAATAGAAGATCAAGCACTTTGTGTGTTGAAAAGAATTCTGTTTTGTTCACAGAATTTTCTTTGAGCACGTTTGTATTTGATTTTGTATAAAATGAAGCAGATAAAGCATGAGGCATTGCAACTCTGCAATATCCCTTCCTATCAGCAAGTGGGACCATTACTCTTGTGAGTTTTGTTTGCCTTCCGTGCACGCAGTAAGTGGTGAGCACCATCTCCCCACATTCGAGAAAGTAAGGCATCTTGAGTTGTCACTGCCGCCTTAGCACACTTTTAGTAAAATGTCTAAAACTTTAAGTTTTACAAATTGCCCATTCTTGGAAAAATAATCTCTGCTGATGCCACAGTATATTCATGAGAGGGCTTGTAGGCACTTGTTTTCATTATTGTCCTTTTTAAGGTATTTTTTTTTTTGCATGTGGATGAAAGTTTAGAAAATGTTTTAAATGAGTACATTATGGGGAGAAATGTAAATAATAACCAAAGCTATTTAAACACATGTGTAAAAAGAAAACATATGCTGCCAACGAGGTTCTATGACAGACTAGGGAAATCCATTTCAATTCTTAAGTGGCTGTGAACAATAACAACAACAAAAAAAACCCAATGTGCAAAAATTAAGAATACTTAACACAGCAGGTAGCTGAATACAGGCTGTGCTGGCTTACTATTCAGAAAACTACACAACTGATTATTTCTTCCGTTTTTCACTTTTTCTCTGCAGGACCCTGAGAGTCAGAAACTGCTTACACTCCCTCGGTCTGTGACTGGAGTACACTTCCATTCCTCTTGTGGGTGTGCACTCAGAGCTCCACCACAGAAGCTGACTTACACACGGAATGATGAGAAAAACTGGATCTATCAAGGCCCTGTGTTTGTTGAGATTTAGCAGTTGCTGAACATATAGTCTTTTTTTTTTTTTTTTTTTTAATAGTTAAAATTAAGAGACAGAGCAGCTGAATGGAATCACACAGGTGGCGTGCTCAGCAGGTTTGCAGTCTTCCCTGGAGATGCCAGGTTTGTGTAGAGGAAAGGCTGGACTCAGGGGAAACATGCTTCACTTCCAAAATTTATTTTAATTAGGAAATGGCTCTGTTTCCAATAGACTGGGAAAATAAATACAAAACAAAATGCCACATGTACACATTTTTCACTCACAGGGACATCAGGGAGCAGAGCTCACAACAAATCTGTGTCTGAGGAGCAAAGAGAAAGCTTTCTTTGGCAGGATCGTGTGTTGCATCAGGCACTAAGGGAAGGGAGGGGAACATTTCTCAGACAGAGGGAAGAATAGGAAGAACTTGCTTGTTTTGGCCATTCTTGCCTTTCTCTTTTCTTGTGTGAACACCCATTGATTCTCTAACATGGTTGTGATGTTTCCCATCACCAAAGGCTATAAACGAAGTAGGTGAGGAGGAAGACTTAGCATTTCTGCCTTGGCTACTCACATACCATATCTGGAATGATGCCACAAAAAGGATGAGCAGATGGGTGTGCATTTTGGCTGGAGACTTCAGTTAAGATTTTAGAAAAATATTCAACTGAAAAGCACAGTCATGGAAAAAAAAAAAAACCTCTGAAGACAGAAACCACAGAACTCAGGGAAATTTAATTTATCTTATGACATTTTCCAAAGGGTTGGGTTTCTTAGATGTTAACTGAAGGAAAAGGTTATATAGGATAGAGTAATAAGCAATAAAAAAATCCTACTGTTCCACAAACATAAATGGTCTCGTTATCTATATAGTCAATTTATTGCAATGGATACTTTGAATTAGAAGATGGGCTATCTGAGTCTCTATTTTCCTATCTTAAGATCAGAGATGGAAGATACGAAGTCTAAAACAAAGATGCACATATGCAAACAGAACACTGATCCTGCACCTGGGTAATTTAAAAAGAACTGTGCCTTAATAACAAGAGACATTTTTATTAAGAGACAGCTCAAGCAGACACCACTCTCCTTAAAGGAAACACAAGACAGTCAGTCATTAGACAGCTGTACATCACATAGCTGCTGACATTTCACAGCTACATGACCTTTGGACAAGTTACACAACTCCAAGCCTGTTCTCATCTTCAGAGGACAGGTCAGGGATGATGTCTGTGGGCTGCAGTTACAGTCTAGAAGTGGGGCACCTTGTAGTTGTAGAAAGCCTAGTATTAATCCCCACCAATGGGAAGAAAAAGTGGCTAGAAATGCCTGTTTCAGACACAGCCATGCTGGTGTCTAACCAGCTAACAGTAATTTAGGCACTAAAAGGCAGGTGCTAAGGACTGCCAGAGGGGATGGGTTAGAGGAAAGCATTTTCTCTCCTTCCATGCTAGGTGATTTTCCTGCCCTGGAATCTTACACTGGGCAGGGTGTGGTTGTGGAAAATGAAAGGCTACTTAATGACTTGTAACTCAAAGACCACCTGCACCTCTGTAATGGAAGCAGACCAAAGAAAAGGCAAGAAGCAGGTGACCAATGAAGAGCAACAATTCCTCTGCTTTTTCCAACACTTGTGTTCCTCCCCAGTATCTGACTGTACCAGGGCCGAGTCCAGCAATAATGAGAGTTTTCCCAGAGAAGTAGAAGCAGCATGTATAAAAGCTGAGAGGGGAGAACACATTGTAATCTGTATAGATCAGTCAGGTAGAAAGACAAACTGGTGATCAGTCGGGGAACTCTTCAGGTATGTTGGTCTAGGTCACTGGGACTCTCCTTTCTCCTTAGGGACTAAGAACTTCCTGTAAGCTCAGTGTCTCATAGGTCCACGTGAGACCTTACAAAGTCTCCAGAGGTAGTTGACTGGCTTGTCAAGCATTCTTAACAGCCAGATTTCAAATCACCTCAACTTGGGATGAAAGTGTTTGGCAACTCCATACTCTTGGCTGTCAAAAAAAATAAATAAATAAAAAATAAAAACAAAAACAAAAAATTGGGGGCTCCTCTATCAGAACTCAGCTATAAGGTGCACTGAGGTAGACCTAGCCAAGCACAGCTAGCCAAAGGATGCAAAGAGAATGGTGAGCTATGTATATATGAAGATCTGAATAAGAATGGCAACCCCTACCAGAGATTTCCCCAGCTTCTACCAAAATCCTTTGCAAAATTGATGACTGGCTCCTGTGAGAAAAGCATTGCTATAAAGTCTCTGAATGAGAAGCCTCCTTTAGGGTGACAGACAACCTCAGGGTATCAAGAGCTGGAAGGACTAATGATTAGAACAGATGGTGTCTGTAAACAACCAAAGCCCTGGAGTAGGAAGTCATGTGATGACTAGGTGGCTAAAAATACTGAGGCTATTAAAGGCCAAAACTGCATAAGTCACTTGGTCAAAATAAGACAATGGGTTGATAAAAGTCAATGGTCTTAAGTAATCAAACATGAGATTTACTGAAAATTCAGACAGGATGCAAAGTGTATGTCAAAACATGATGGAACTTGGAAAAGCCTGTAAGCTAAAGAATGCAAAGTATAATCTGACCAGCAGAGTAATATGTTATTTCCCTGCAAACAAAACAAAACAAAACACGGTTTCCAGAACCAAGGGATAAATGAAGGGATGACAATCCTAGCATTCTTGGAACTGAGTATGTAGACCAGACTGGCCTTGAACTCAGAGATCGGCCTGCCTCTGCTTCCCTAGTGCTGGGATTAAAGGTGTGTGCCACCACTGCCTGACCCTACTAGTTTTCTCAAAGTTAATGGAACAAGGAACAAGATTAACCTGTCAATGCAGAGCCACTGATAACTCAAGCACCTCAAGACTCAAAGTGAAGACTCCAGATAAGCTACAAACACAAAGGATAGAAAACAAATTCAAAGGAGGAAGATATAACACTAACTACATGTTTTTTGCTTACTAAAGCTAGAATGGTGCCTGTGACCTACATAGTCCTTCTTGTACATCTGCAAGAACTAAGAAGTTTATGCTGTTTCCTATTTGCTGTATTTAAAATATGGTGGTTATAATCAACTTCACAATTTAATCAGTAAATTAACAAACATGGGCTATGAATGAACTAGAGAGGGTTGAAAGCACAGAACTATCACTCAGAAACCCTGTGGTAGAGTGGAGCTGGGATTTGGAACTTTATTGGAGAGGGAATAGTTCCAAAACTGTGTTAGGGGTGGGCTGACAGCTTGTTGTTATCACTTGGAATCTCAGGGAAATAGGAAATCAAGAGAAAAACTTAAGTGGGTGAGCTGTACCATGTATCCACTCAACCAAAAATTTGACACCTCTCTGTTAGGAAATTTTGATACACCCAGAGTAAAGGCCAAATGTTTTGCCTCCATTGACTCACTTGTGGCCAGAAAACAGAAACATGAGATAATAGTTCTGAAGGGCTTGGCCATGTGCTGACCTCTCTGGGCAGAGGTTTCTGGTAGCATGTCTTGAGCTTTTCAGATGAACAATACTTTTGTGGTAAAACGGTATGTATACTGAAGCTGTCCCCATGCTGCGGCAGAGGCTGTGCTTCAGAATAGTTACTGCTGGCCCTCTTTGAAATCCCATAAGCTTTAACCAAGAGCTAGATACACTCTGGCTGTGTCAGAGAAGAAATTGAAAAGGAAATTAAGCTATAGTTCCTGACCATGAAGGGTTTCAAGCTGAGGACTGTCAATTTTGTTTTTAAAAGGTTATTTTGGCAGCAGAGGCATGGATGAATTAAAGGAAAATCTGGAGGCTCTGGCAGTAAGTCAAGAATTGGTTATGAAGGGAGTGGCAACAGGAAAAGAAGAAAGAAGAAAGAATGGATGGAAAGAAGAAAGGAAGAGGGAAGGAGAGGAAGGGAAGACAACCCAATACAAACCTAAACTATAAATGCATAGTTCAGTTTGTGAACACATAAAACATAAATGAAAATCAAGGAGCACAATACTCCTGTTTGAGTTTTGGGCTGCTAGTCTGACAAAAGTTGAAGATGCTGGTGACACCCTATTCTGAGAAAGACTAGAGGAAGATGCTGAGGCGAAGCTGGTAGGAGTTGACTGTGACATCATTTTGAAAACTTCCTCATGTCACTAATGTATGCTGATTACTGAAAAGACTTTTCAGATTATTTACAGAAGATGAAGCTGATATCCCCATTATACTCTTCACTGACATTTTAAATAGCTTTGTACTTTTTTTATAAATAAGATTAAGGAAACAGCCTTGGAGGAGCATATGTAGTTTTTATAAAAAACACTCAAAGCATGAATAATATTAATCTCATTAGAGCAATGAACAAAGTTGTAAGCTTTGGGACTTGGCTTACCCAGAACTACATATTTAGTTTCATGCCATGCTGAGACACATCGCCCTGAAGTGGATGTCGAAATGGAAAGAAGGAACTGACCTGTGGTGAACTGGGACAGTGATCC
The DNA here is from genome assembly GCA_030674055.1 of Rhabdomys pumilio. Classification (NCBI taxonomy): domain Eukaryota; kingdom Metazoa; phylum Chordata; class Mammalia; order Rodentia; family Muridae; genus Rhabdomys; species Rhabdomys pumilio. Next base: position 199,650,227 of record JANHMN010000002.1, on the reverse strand, counting down.
CGTAGAAGAGAGAGGTGTGTAGCGCTCAAATCTTGGAAACTCTGTGAGGAAAGCAAGCACTCAGAAGACAGTTCTCTGTACCATGTTAAACTGGAAAGGAGATTCTAGGGGTGCCAGAGTCAGCCTTCCCCTCTAAGGGAGGGAAGAAAGCTGTTAAATAGACTTAACATGGCTAAGATATAACATGGTACAGGTAATATAAGCACTAAATGCCAAATAACAGGTATTCAGAGAAAAGGGGGAATGAGAGAACTGGTAAAAACAAAGTAAAATTGGCATTGAGACTTCACTGGCCAGACACTGGAGAAGCTATTAAAAGTAAACACTGGAGATCTACAGGAAATAAGGAAAGCCAGGCTCCTACAGCAGCCCAACCTTATGAGAAAAGCAATCACCTAAACACATATGCACTATCAGTTTCAGACCACAAACTGCTCTGTGTGCTAGAGAGACAACAGAGAATAACGTACAGGGCAGACCTGATCCATGGGAGGTTCACACACTGTGGAGAGGTAGATGTTGGTCAAATGATAAAAGGGTAAGTTCAGGGTACCTGTAATCTACAGACAGGGTGATTACCTTGGGTAGACATTGACTAGAGAGCTGATGATAACACAGAGTAGGGAAAACAATGTTTTGTTTGAGTAAAGCCTTCAAAAGATTGGAACTTTAAAAGAAAGGAATTAAGTCAATGGCAATTAAGCAGGAGAAAGGAAAAAGTGGTATTGGATGACAGACAGCTCATCTCCCTAGGGGTCTTTATCTTGGTGATCCTGAGAATATCTTGAATGGCTTTCTACAGAGCTACGTAAGATCAGACCTGTGATTTTTAAGAGATAGCCTAAGTATAGAATGGACAGAACGTGGCACACTGGCCATTTGAAAGGTACCATGGGGTACCTGTTACAGTTCTCCAGATGAGGGGGAAATATAAACTGGCTCTTGGCTACTGGGAAAGAGGATGGCTATGGTATAAACCTCAACAAATGTGCACAAAGATTGTTGAAATGAGAGAAGGGACAAAATATGGGGTTTTCCTGCAAAGTTCATTTTGAAAGAGGTTTGTATATGTATATAGATATACATATATTGATCTCCTGGCTTCCTCTGGTCACAATATCATCTCCCTACACTAAACACTGTATCTACTCTGTTAATGGTCATCAGAAGCTGCACAAAGCAAACAGGGCCTGGTTTGTGGTGGTGCAGTTAGATAAAGTCAAGAGCAGAAAACAACAGAAAAATCACTTGCAGAAGACTAGAAGACAGACAGCTCAGGGTTTAAGCACTTGCGGCAAAACTGTGAGCACTGGATTTTGATCCCACCATGCATGTAAATGCCACTGCGTATAGCTGCATGCCTGGAAGGTGGTGACAGGATTATATCTATCCTTAGAGGAAGACTAGCCATATATATGAACAAGTTCTGGGCTCAACTGAGAAAACCTCCTACAATGAATACAATGGAGTTGTAGAGAGTTGTAATTCCTGACTTTAACCTTGAGCCTGCACACATGTGTTTGTATACATATACATACAGATACATACATGTACACATTCATACACATATGCAAACACATTAATATCTTTAAAGTGGTCTTACAAGCTGGGTGTAATACATGATTGTAATACTAGCATTTGGGAGACTGTACCAAGAAGATATCAAGTTTGGGGCTAGCCTGGACTCTGAAAAACTCAGGGAGATTCTATTCAAAAAATTAAAAATAAATGAGAAGAAAAAGTTATAATTCATATAGCCCACTAGTAGAAGACTTGGAGAGTTAATGTAGCCCCACTCATGTGCATCGTGTACACATGCACACACACACACACACACACACACACACACACACACACACACCACAAACTCTAATCAGTCCCCAAAACAATCAATATTAAATCAGATTCTGAAATAACAAATATATACATTAGAATTCTTTAGAACTAAGCGTATCATATACAATCTAAATTTCACCAATAAATTAAAAACACTAATGATTAATAGAATACTTTATACTCATCAAAAATAGCAATGTGAACCTGAAATAAGTCAAGAAAATCTCGAAAAAGAGTAACAAATTAGAAAATTTAAGCTTTCTGATTTCAAAACTTACCACAAAATAGTATATCAGGAAGCTCAAGAACCAGCACCAGTAACAGACACTAAGGGCTACAGCAGAAAGGAAAACTCAGAAATTATTCTTCACTTCAATACCGAATTGTTATTAATAAGATTACCAAGAAGAATGTTGCTTTTACATAGACAAAACAGGGATGATTAAAGAGAGCATGAAAAAGGTCAGAGAAGGTCTTCAGAAAAGACAGAAAGAGAAAGAGAAAGATGAGAGCTGGTACAAGAATTGGTTTTCAGCCTCTCCATGGTTGTCAACCCTACTCCCTTCCATCTTGGGACCATTAACTGGATTATTTTTGCTTACTTCTTTTGGTCCCTGGACCTTAAATAGGCTGACTAACTTTGTGAAACAACAGATAGATAATCTGATAGCAAAATCTATTCAGATACATGATCATAAGTTAGCTATGGAGGATCATGAGACTCAAGGTGAGGTTGTTTCTCTATCCAGGGTGTTCCCAAATTCCATCTCTACCCAACCTAAAAGAGGGGACTTCCGCCCCTAGACCAAGCAGAGAGGGGCCACCTAGAACCCCCTCTGACTGGCAATCTGAATTCTTGCTTAGGCTCTGAGGCTAAGCATTGCAAGGGAATATAAATAAAAGTTAAAAATATGTTTCTGGGTTCTCTGAGGGACAAGCCTGCCTGCATAGGGGTTGATGTCAAAAGTATCCCCTCTCTAGGAAAAAGACATCGGGATGGGTATGGCCCTCATGCCTCACTGGACAACGACAGGAGGACCGGAGCCATTACAAGGTCCCCTTTAATTACTAGAGGTCAGGCCTCTATCCCCACCTTGGCAAGATTAGAATCACCACAGCCCTTCTATACTTGGAGAAGGGAGGAGATGTCAGGGGCAGCCCTGCTTATACACTGAAGCCCTAAAATCAGCAATAGGCCTGACATACATGCCTGCTAACACAAAATCTTGGGTCTCTGTGGAAAAACACTGAAACAGATGGCTATAAGCTATTGTAAACAGGCAGCTTTTGTGGAAATCTACCAGCCTGAGTAGTCATAGACCTTGTAAATAGGCAGCTTTGGCAGATAGTACCAACTTAGATAAGGACAAGTGAATCTTAGGCAGAGTCATAATGACCTGTGCCCTGAACCTTCACCCAGCTCATACCCTGTTCTGAAAGATATCTCTACTCCCCTTGAACACCTATGCTTCTGTATCATTCCCTTCCCCACATCCTGTATTTTGTGTTTATAACTCCTGTGTTAAAAAGTAAAAATTATAATTTGATAATAAAAAAATAAAAGATTACCAAGTCCATTCAATGTGGAAAGTAGCCTTTTTAACAAAGAATACTAAGAAAATTGGACATGAAAATAAGTAAAAACTAACTTAACTGGGATAAAGTTTCTAAGTAAAATAGATACATTTTTTAAAAATTCTATAGAACTTCTGTTTTTAGAAGAAAAATTAAAAAAAAAAGTTTCACAAATCAGGACTTGTAAATGATTTCCACAGATATGGCATCTAAGTATCAGCAACAAAGGAAGAAAGTGGTATTTTGGTTTTAGCACATTTAAACACACACACACACACACACACACACACACACACACACACACACGCGCGCGCGCGCGCGCAAACCACCAAGAGATTGAAAAGACAAACCACAGAATTTGAGAAAATATTTGTCAATTACATAGTCAATAAGTAATATTACTATGCATAATTCATAAAGCCCTCCAACAACTTCCCCTCAAATGCCCAGTTGAAAACGGACAAGGCATATAGAGATTTCTCAAAAGAAAAAAAAGATTTATAAGTAGCCAATGAGTACATAAAATGATGGCCAGCCTCACTATTCACTAGGAAAATAGTACCAAACCAACCAACCAACCAACCAAGAGCCAAAAGCCACAGTTAGAGATTGCTTCACATATGTTATGATGGCAATTATCAAAGTATCAGGAAATAAGGGTTGGCAAAGGTGTAGAGAAAATGTACTTCTTGTACAGTGAGGATGTAAAATAATGAAGTCATGGTGGCAAATAATATATTAGTACCTCAGAAACAAGATAAAAAGAATTACCCTGTGATCCAGACATTTCTAAGTGTATAGTCAAAGAACCCCAAATCTTGAAAAGATAATTTGTATATCAGTGTCCACAACACTACTGTTCATACCAGTCAGAACATGGAAGCGACCCATCAACAAATGAATGAATGGGCAATGTGACAGCCACTGTAAGATTTCAATAGAAGTGAAATTCTGATAAATGCAGAGCTAAGAATGCTGAAAACCTAACTGTAATGGAAATAAGTCAGAGAATAAGATGACAAAGATCATGTGACTCACGGGGGATACTGACAGTAGAGAGCTCAAGAGAGCCAGTTAGCAGGACCTCTGTTCCCGGGGGCTCAGCGAGAGCACGAGGAAACATTATTCATAGGTGCAAAAATTCCACACTGGACAGTGACAGACTTCTGGAGCTCGGTAATGGTGATAACTGCACAAAAACATGAGCATATTTCTGCTGCCAAAGTGTACACTTCCATAGCTGTTAAACAGTAAGTTTTATCTGTACTTTACAACAACAACTTTCCCAAACTAATGACATGGGAAATTTTATTTTTTTGCAATATAGTAATTAAGAGGGGAGAAGGTTACAAAATTGTGTACAGACTAAGATCCCTTTGTCTGCTTAATCAATAAATCTTTTTCTCCACAAACATGAGTCAATGTCTCTGAGGTAAGCTGGGTACTGCATATGTAGCCTCTGTAGCTACCAGGGCAGGTTTGGGAAGGGAAGGGATAGTTGAGAATCAGTACTGATCAAAGCACCTACTGTAACAGCTGCACCAGAGTCAGGAATCTTAGACTCTTGCTCAGTTCTTTTCCTGTTGCACCAGTAAAATGTGAGATTGTCCAGGTATAATGAATGCAAAAACCTTTTATCATAATTTTCTGATAACTGAAAACTACACTGATTGGTAAATCAGAGTGCATCCCTTGGAGCAGTGCTTTGCCGCCTTCCTGATGCTGCGACCCTGAATACAGTTTCTCCATAAAATCATTTTCTTGCTACTTCATAACTGTAATTTTGCTACTGCTATGAACTGTGATGTAAATGTCTGATATGTAGGATGCCTGATATAAAGCCCCGTGGGTGTCATGACCACAAGCTGAGAATACTAGATAGAAATATTGCTATTTGGAAATGCAATTCTCTCAAGCCTTTCAGTTTCGGTAACAAAAACTACTTCTCTGTTTATCGTCTATACAAGGTAAGCACTCTAGACATAGAGAGGGTTCAGGAATGTATAATTCAGTATTTTCCTAAACATGTTCTGTTAGCATACAGGGCTCACAATATACCCACTACAGTCTGATCACTGACTACATCACAGGCTGCTACGAAATGCTGATTTTAAGTGAGAAACAAATAACCAAGACAAAACAGAGAAACAAAGCAGAAGACTGAGAGAACAGAAAAAACACTGGAGTAGAGTTCACAAGAGCTGGGTCTGGATTCAAGTTCTGTCCCCTAAGTGTTGTCACTCAGCATGTCCCTACATCTCTATTAGAGGTACCGAGGTAAGTACTGAGGGCAGGAGGAGAGAAAGGCTGTGTCATCACAGGTAGAACATCAACCTTGCTGTCCTTCAGGCTTTGGTCGTCCTTCAGCAAAAGGTTGCTCTGTGTCCTGTGGCTGTTCTGTCATCCCTGGCCTCTGCCCATTCATGCAACTAATGACAACCAAAACTCTCTGCACAAATTTCCAATGTCCCCAGGGGATAACCGTGCTCCTGTTTGAGAATATTTGAAATAGAATGACATATAGGAAAACATTCTAAAAAGAATAAGACAGTGAATCAATTTATGTCAGTATTAATATAAATCCATTTGTAAGACTATTTGTCAAAAAAACCAAAAGAGACCTTTAAAAGTTTACAGTTTCCTTAAGAATGTTTTATTTGCTATTTTTACATATTTTGCCTATCATTAAAAGTCCTTTAGGGCTTTCTGGAGAATTTTTGTTCCTCAAACACAAGTATCTTTATTACAGCATATTTTTTAAATGTATCACTATGCTAACATGACAGAGTGAAATATAATTGCAATCTCTACAAAGCTGAAATTTTATTTTCTTTGTCCAAAAATTGCAGTGCTTGTTGCCTACCTTTTAAGGACAAGGGACTGGATCTTGTGAATTCTGCATTTGATGGCCTGCGCTGTTTATAAATGCCCACGTACTCCTTAACTCTGGAATCAATGGTTTCTTTTAACAGCAAACAAACTTCCTAAAATGAATTTAAAACATAAGACATTCCTAGTTTAATGCAATGGGAAGAAGCAAAGATTATACATACTGAGATAAGCCGAGCTGTAAATGCTGAAATGAACGCTGCACAACCTTCACGACTGGACTGTACATTAAATGTACTATCAAAAATGGCTTCATGCCTGAGGTTAGCTCATGCCATTTTCTCTCTACCTCAGTTTCACAATATCAAATGGAAGACTTAAAAGCTTACTTCAAAAGTAGGATGTGAATGTTTTTATATAAGTATACCACACTGTGGAGAGAAGAGACAAATCCCATGGCGCTCTCTATATGGGTGGCAGCATGGTCTCAGGGAGGTTCTCAGAGGCAGAAAGGAGTGTAAGAATACTCCTACAGTCAGTGTAGGTGGCATGGGGACAGGTCAATGCTGCCAGAACTCTGGCTTGATGTTCTCACTACACTGTTGTCCAGTGTATTAACACCAGACGTTATTTGTATAAGAAAAGTCAGCAACAGTGAAAACTTTGATTTTCAAGCATGGTTCAAATTTAATTTTTAATATTTTAGTGTTATGTAAATACCATTATTCATTAGTTTCTGGTCTTAGGATTACAAACCTAAGAAAGTCAGAGTGGTGGGATTAAATAGAAAATGGGATCCAATAATGTGAACTTCCCACTCTTTTGATGATGGCATACACTCCATTTGCTTTTTAAAATCACAGTATGATTCTTCATTCATTAATGATAAAAATAGCTTCTCATGTCTCTGGTGTAGATTAATGTTATTAGGTAGCAGAATTAAGCTTGAATTCAATTTAAGCCATATTAATAAATTTCTGGAGATATCACTTGGCTTATAATATTTGTGAAGAACAACAACCAAAAATAACTCAGAAGTCTAACTCCACACTGGGATTACCTATGCTCTGTGTAGTGTTTCCCACATTATCAGAAAAATGTCATTTACCACAGGATATCAGGCTACATGTACACAGGATACATATAAAACTGACACCTAATGAGAAATAAATCCTAGATCAATTCGCAACGATTCTGCAGCATTCTCAGAGTTGTTCAGGTCACCGCAAACCTGTTCCACTTGTTTCTCAGACATCACAGGTTGGTCTTTTAAACTCTTCATAATTACAGCATGAACCAGGTTTTTGGCTGCTCTTTAGAGCAGCCATAGCGAGTTCTTTTCCTCCAATCACCCTTTAAACGGTATATAAAGCCCTTGATTTAACACATATACAGAAATTTCTACATAAAATACAAATACCAGTCTTCTCTTTCTTGTTTTTTATTGACCCTAAAAGATGTATTGCTTTGTGGGATATAAAGATATCCATTTGCAGCTGAACGCTTTGGCCCTGTTCACACAAGGCAAAGGCAGCCTTGCCTCATACTGTTGTTCTAGCAATTAAATAATTTCTGCTTCACATGCAGGGTTCCACTATGACTGAGCTAGAAAATATGTGGAAGACACACAAGGCAACAGGGATTGTTAAAGTTTGGCCATAAATACCCTATAAGGCTAGGACTAAAAATAGTAAGACAGAAATAGAGCCTACACACATGACGCTTCTCACTGTAGTGCAGGCGTTCCTTCTGGGAAGCAGGTTTTAGGAATTAAAGACAGGCAATGGGCAGAGTGGGAAAAATAACTAAGAACTGATGGTGCCAGGCTTGGTGAAACCTAGAGCAATGCAGGATTAAACTAGAGATATCTGAGAGGACGGAGTTAAAAAAATCTATGAGTGGGAGATAGGCACCGCCTCTCAGTGCAAACAGGGCTTGCGCTAACTTCCGCAAGTTTACAAATGGGACCATTTCAGTTTGCCTCTTGAGTGCAAAGACTACTTGAGCTGGACTCAAATAAAACATATGTTTAATATATTGACCCAGTCCTCTTTTCATACAAAGTGACTGTTAAAATGCAATCAGACTGGTTGTTTATGAAACCTCAATCATGATGATCTAAAGACTAAAACCAATAAGGCACTGACTGAACAAATGTAAAGCAATAACCTTTCTTTAACTCCCCCTTTAATGCATACCGTAAATTATTTCAGACAAATGCTAATGTCAATGAACATATATTTTGAAGGAAGAGCCTAAAATAAAGGTAGCCAACTATTGACTTTGCTTTGAGGAGAAAGCTCAACTTACTGGAGTAAGCAGACCTCTTACAGGAACCACCGAAGCACCTCTATGCAGGTTCCACCATACACCTCTGCTAAGTTATGCCTAACTGTTCTAGCGTAGGCACGAGTTGGAAGAGCACAGCTGCACGTAGCCCCTTGACAAGAAATCTCACCTCATGCTTTGCAGGGGAGGTGATTGTGGCTCTAGAGCATTCCATATCAATCACTTCTTGGTCAAAACTGCCTAAATACCAATACTAAATAAAGGTCTACAGCTGAAGTGTTCAAGCCGTGAAAGAGCATGGGAAAGCTGGGGTCTGGAATGGTAGATTTTAGAACCTATCAAAAGCTACTGGGATCACACAAGATCCCTTGTGTGAAACATTAGGCACTTTGGTAGAGTGAACTCAATAATTTGAGTCATATTGACATGTGTAAGTGATCTAAATTTTGAGATTAGAAGGAGATAAATGGAGGAGAAATGTTGGTATTTCCATTTAACGGAAAACATAGTTTTAAAACTAATTTGTAGGTGAGTAAATTAGTTTTAGTGAAGTGAGCAAAATGACCACAAATACCATTCTCCATCTGTCATTATTAGTCTTGTTATCATTCAACATCGGCACTTAATACAATTGGCTTTTATTCACTTCTTGAAGAGTAATGGCAGAAGATAAATACTATGAAGGAAATGAGGACCAGTATGTTTTGAAAGTTTTAAAATTATGTTTACTCATTGACTTGTGGTGCATATGTGGGCAGTTGTGTGGGCACACACAAGCCGAGGTGTACATGTGCAGGTCAGAGGACATCTTGCAGAAGTTAGTTCTTTCCTTTTAACGTGTGTGTCCTGGGGATTGAACTTAGGTCAGTGTTAGGCAGTATGCACCTTTATACCCACAGAGCCATAGAAACTTCTGATGAGGCCTGTGCCTCACTATCTGTCCCTGATCTCTACAGAAGGAGAGAAATAGTGTTTCTACATCACAGGAACTCACAGAAGTGTTGAATCCATTGGAAACTGAGGCCTTATCTGGTCAAATTCTCATTTGAAGAGGAGACTGAACCTCCCAAGAAGATCAAATATCATAGAATCAATTCTTGAAAGTCATGAGGTAGGAACACAGTTGGAAACCCAAGGATAACTGGTGACTCTTCAGTAACTTAACTACCAATAGTCTACCAATTTTTGTTTGTTTTTTAAGATTCTGACTTTGTGTGTGTGTGTGTGTGTGTGTGTGTGTGTGTGTGTGTGTGTGTGT
>JANHMN010000002.1:199575312-199627004 GCA_030674055.1 Rhabdomys pumilio | reverse complement strand
TCTATCTATCTATCTATCTATCTATCTATCTATCTATCTATCTATCTTCTAAGGGAAATTTTAGCCCTGGAAGCATGGGTTGTATGTATGTAAGTTCCCAAGACTGTTTGAATCTCAATTTCCTTATCTGTTAAGTGGGGAGCAATAATGCCTACTCTTGTTAAGATGACAATGTAAAAAGTGAAGTGTTAATAAATAGTAACTACATCATTTAAATTGTATAAATATAGAGGAGTTAACAAGTGACATCATTCTCACCAGTAACTCAACCAATAAGAGTAAAAGACTGACCAGCACAGTCCAGTAGCTTTGTATGATAATGGGGTGTTCTTTACCTATACTTGAGTCACATGTGAAGTAAGATCAAATGAGATTGGTCAATTAGCAATTATTCATTAATTTCAAAACCTACATATAGTGATTGGCAAGCCAATAGACAGTGTAATTACCTTCCCAAAGTGACTCCTGGCTCAAAAAGCCTGGTTACATTATTTTAGTGAGAGACTGAAACCACAAAGAGCAAACAGTATCTGGACCCTGTAATAGGAAGTGCCCAGTGATATAAGGGGATTCCCATCCCACAGGGAATTCCAGAACCCTCCTCAACACTGTCTGTGAGGGAATGAGAGGGACTAACCTGGGAAATTTCTATGAAATTTACCATGGAAGGTGTTAGATCCAATAAAAGTTTTAAAGATATTTTCCTTGTAAATAGAAGATCAGCAATAAAAATATATTTTTTTTAAAATATTAGAAATAGATTAAGAAGATTAAGTTCGCATCATCTTTCACTTGGGCCCTCCTTTATCAAACAAGAACACAGAATGCACAAATGACTCTTAAAATGACCACAGTCCCTGTCTAATCTTAGTGTTGGTGGGAATGACCTTTAAAGTTCGGGGCTGAGTTCCCTCTCTGTGTTCAACTTCTCCCAGCTAGAGAAACAATCTTGTAACTACTTTCCACAAAGGGATCAAGAGTTCAAAGGGAATTTTCAATCAATTCCTGCCTAAGGCAGGAAACTGAAATCCAAATGGGACAAGTCTGTGTTACACAAACAAGGCCAGGGCTGTTGGTCAGAAATGAAGTTTTCCTCCTATGGCCCATTTTTAGAGAACTACAAAGAGGAATAAAGGGAGATAGTTAAGTGGTCACAGGACCTGCTGAGAGCCACCTCCACTTTCCTTTTCTAATTGACTGCTGGGAATAACACCTTCTTCAAGGGATGCTCACAGAAGAAACATGCTGGGACATGAGACCCCTGATGAAATGGGCTTCAGAAGCTGTAGATCATTAATTAAGAATATTGAGAGAGAGGTTGAAAGCTTAGCTGAACTGAGTGGGAGGGACAACTCAGTATCAGCTGCCACCTACACATTAGCAATTAAACCTTATAAAGGTTCTCAGTGGAAACTTACATCTCCCAGGCATCCTCCTCTTGGTAAGTTAGGAGTCTCCTGAGGCCACTGAACTCTGAAGACTTTGGAATAATGGTTATAAAATCTGCTGTAAGATGCTTGCGATTCTCAGGGCCTGACTGACATCTCCATGGCCAAAAATAGTGTTCTTCAAGCTTCAGTGTGTGTAAGACTCACAGAAGATTGCTAAGGCTTGCCCTGGACAGGGACGGGGGACTGGGGATTTGAACTTCTAACAAGATTCCAGGTAACCTTGATGTACCCGGGGGCCACACTCTTACAATCAGTGACCTATGACAGTGGTTCCTGTCCCTGGACACACATGAGGATCATCTGCATGATCCCACCACTCTTGCTGAGGATGTTTCATTGGCTGCTTTTGTCTTCCTTTCATTTCCCTCCCTCCCTCCCTTCCTTTCTCCATCCTTCCTTCCCTCCTGTCTCCCTTTCTCCCTTTTTCTTTGTTTTTTAGAAACCAAATTACACTGAGCATGTTGTCCTGGCATTGCTTGGGCTTCTCTGCAGGTTCACTGAGTAGAACACCTGGAGACATGGGGGAAATGATAAGTCTGTGCGTCTTTCAAACAGGGTAGGCAATGAGTGATGAACTCTGACCTGAGACCTTTAGAAGTTAAGGTGCAGGTTATGATTTCAACTGAGGATCCCCATGGTCTATTCCCCATGCAGTGCCACCCCTGTTCTTCCTAGGTCACATTCCATCTTTTCTGTAATTCGGCTTCTATCCTTTCCTCACTGTCTTTGCCTTAACACGACTAGTAGAGAATTGGTGTCATGAAATCAAGTTCTGTAGTGCCTGTTTCTAATTTAACTGACAGAAAGACTAAATATTTTCTTTTGGTGGTGGTGGTGGGGGGCAGCTAAATTATTTTTGGTATGTGCTCTTTGACTAATTCTGCACTGTCCTTTAACAGGATATGTTTGCCCCATTCTCAATTCCTCCAAAGCATCAGCCTTTGTATATCATACATATCATACGCCTACTGATGAAGCCTGACAGTGCAGATTATCTCCAAATATAATAGCTAAAGGAGGATTCTAAAACTTTAGTTAGGTTTTAAATTATGGGGGTAAATTTACATCCCCCCCATATATAGTTTTCCTCCTACACTCCATGACTGGAAACATTTAGAGCTGCCACAATTGGAACCTAGTGGGCAGACTGTAAGAATACTGCTGAGCGTTTGACATGGCACAGGCCAGCCCCACCACTAAAACTCCTTTGGTTTATCCTGTCAATAGTGCCCACACAGAAGCTCCCACTTAGAGCCGGCTGACGTCTCGGTGCTGGAGAATTTATAAAGATCAGTGGAAAGGAGGAGAAAGCAAAACCGGCAAATGATCCAGAGTCAACGGAGCAAGAGCTTGGGCTGCTGCTCCTCTCAATGTCTAGAACAAGGAAAAGATCCTCCAAGTCTCTGCCTTGACAGGTGTTATTACTGAGGTTTTCATGGGGACACCATGTAACATGTTAGGAAAAACAACTGCAGGCTGTGATTCAGCACCTCAAAAAAGACTGCAATCACCCCGTAAAGCATTTTTCATACCACTGTTCACTTTTAACAACAAAGAAGGGGAGGAAGAAGTATTGAACAAGGGGATACATTTTATGAAATAATACAGGAGTTATAACAGATAATTTAAAAATAGAATATTGAGAGTTTTACTTTTGTAAAAAGCAGAATGACAGCAACCCTACCGCTCTTCAAGGAAACGCTGGCCACTTTTATTTGGGTAATATGTATAGGACTCTTCACATAGGGATGGACAAACTATTACCCAAGAATTCTTCCATGCATCATAATTAATCTCCCCAAAAGATTATGGCATTAGGTATATTTCCTTTTGCTATTCAATTCCTAGAAAAAAATTACCAGTTATCATAACTGTTGCCATCAAATCGATCTAGCTGAAAAGATAAACATCATGTCTTTATACTCTAATAAAATGAATAAGCATGGTGTCTAGCTTTTATCTGTATTAGCCTTCAGGTTTAAGTGTCAAGTAGCTATTTAATGAGATAACTAAAACTCTACATTTTAAGAAGGATTACATTTAAAAAGTACTTAAATACCTCATAAAACACCATTTCTCTTATAAATATTCACTAGGGTTCCTCTATAGAGCAATGTCCTTTCATTCACTGGAAGTATATCTACTTCTCTACTGGGGAGGGAAAGGGAAGATGACACACACTAATCAGAAAAGAATAAACTGCAGGGCCTGTTCTTAGAGTAGCTACTCCATAAACAACACTGAGATACCATATTCTCTCTGCCCTTCCCCAATGGAGTTAGTTACTTCAGTGTAGCCCAAGTTTTACCATGTAACATAAAGTCACCTCTGAATTATAAAGCAAGTAAGTATGTCACCAATAAATACTAATATGTCCCTAATGAACACTGTTTATCTCAGGCCTATAATATTCTCTGCCCTACTGCTTCAGAGATTAGAAACTAAAACTGATTAGAGACATATTCATTACAATTGCTGCCACTACCAATGATGCAAACTCACATGTGTCCGCTAATAAAGAAGCCAGGCAGGCTTTCATAAGCAGAGAAAAAAGCAGAAGAAATATTTCAACAAAAAGAAAGTAGACAAATATGGAAAATGAGAGGGATATCCCAGGTAGTCCCCACAAGCCAAACTGTAAATTAGGTTAGACCCTCACACAGTTATGTGGTTGGTGTATATATTACACTACTGAAGGCAAACACTCATTTCATTATAGGGTTTAATGCCAGATGGCAGAGCACATTTGATCAAAGTGAATACTGAGGCTCAATTTTCTTCCATGTAAAACCTCAGTGCATTTGTAGCATTAGCCCCTTACCAGAAGGGGGCAATGGTGGCCAGGCTGGCACGCCTAATAGAGCAACATTACCTACTCTGAAGGTAGCGCCTGCCACAGCACACAGACCTCACAAATACCTCAGGGAGCTGCTGGTTTCTAAGGGTCATGCATGCAAGGACATAAAACTCTTCTCTTGGAAAAGAGAACAGCCGTCTAGAGGACCGAGCTATTTCCATGTGCGTCCACCTCACAGAAGCGCTATTCACAGGCAACCCACTTTCTACATGTTAATACTAAGTCCATGTTCCATGCTTTAAAAAAATGTAGTGGAGCTTCTGGAGAGAAGCTATTATAAGACATGAGATGATGGCAAACCAGCTACAATTCTAAACCCGTGCCCCTGAAAGACTCTTGATTTCCAGGCTCCCATGGAGGAGTTTCCAGGCCCCATCCTAGCTTCTTTTACCTTTTCACTAGTGTTCCCAATTCCATATTCCCAAGGGGGCTGATTGTAGCTCAAGCTCTCTAAAAACAAAAAAATATCTAGTCTCCTCTCTCCATGGACAAATCATTTGCTCTGCTATGCAGGCTCACTCAGAACCTGCTTTGTATGACACACTTACTTGTAAGGAAGGAAAGAGATTGTTTTCAGGTTACATGTCAGGCCTAAGTCAACAGTGAATGGGTGGAGAGAGAGGCAGAGGGCGGAGGATAAAGAACAAGAAGAATGGGCAGGGCTATTTACTCTCTCCCTTTTCATAAGATAAGGATGTTCATAAGATAAGGATGCAAACTCTGATTTCCATACCTTTACTTTTCAACTCAGCCCCCAAACCTGCTCCCTCCCCAGTTCTAGGTCAATGGTGCCATGACCTTCTGCTTCTAAGACTTGACACTCCCTTCTCTAGAAGCCACACACAACCCCCATCTTGGAGCCCCAGGAACACACCTCTTCCTACAGTCCAAGCCTCCACTTGGTTTCTCTTGGTCCTCTGCAGCACTCTCCTGTGGTCCCTCCATCAATTCACTTTCAGTCTGTTCCTAGAGGGATCAAACAGGGTTCAGCTTTGTCCCCAGCCCCTACTCCACTAGAAGAACTTTCAATTGTTCTCAGAGAAAAGACTAACTGTGAGAAGCTGACCATACATCCCAGTTTGTCCAAATCAGCTGCACTTTCTGACCGACTCTCGGGATTATTAATAGCCAGCCTCTTCTCTCTGCAATCTGCCTCAGTTCTTGTGGTAAGCTGCATGGCTTGCTTTGAGACTCCCTTCATCTAGCTGGAAGCAACATGATTCTCATTTTTAGGAGAATTCTTCTTGAAACATTCTACACTGGTTTAATCTTTTAAATTTTTCAGCTGCTGTATGGTTGGACTATTAGCTAGATTCTTCACTGAGATGATAAGTTCTCAATGGCATTAGGTGGAAACTAAACAAGGGTCATTTTTACCAAGTAAGTCACAATGAGAACACCCTTTCCCATAAGGCTGCAGCAGGCCATAGCTGAGGGGGTGGCATTATCCATACAGAGAAGAGATCCTCTCCGTCCCTCCACTCACTTTTCTAAACTGAAAGCCCTCCCACATAACTATTATATAAAGGTGTTAATACCAACATCTTTATAATTAACTGGTATACATAATTATATATACTTTTGGGTTACAGAGTGAAGTTATATGCAGGCACTGAGAATAATTAAGTCAAGCTTCTTAAAATAGTAATCTCTCATACTTTTTATAGAGATCACAATCATTTTACTATGTTTATGCATGCATGGGTACATGTGTATGCATGAGTTTTTGTCTGTGTCTGTGCATATGTATGCACATTTGCATGTGTGCATCTGTGTGTGTACATGACAGTGTGAGTCCCTGTGTATGTGTATGCATTTGTTTGTGTGTGTTTATAAGTGTGTATGTCTGTGTCTTCTATTGTATGTAGGCATGTGTATCTAGTGTATATGTGTGTGTGCACACGCACAAGTGTGTGTGTACTCACGTATGTGAGCATGTGTATGTGTCTGTGTGTCTCAGTTACTGTTCCATTGCTGTGAAGAGGAACTCTTGTAAAATAAAACATTTAATTGCGAGTTTGCTTATAGTATCAGAGGGTTAGTCCATTATTATCATGGCGGGAAACAGGTATAAAAGAGAGCATTTAATTGGGGGTTTGCTTATACTTTCAGAGGGTTAGTCCATTATTATCATGCCAGAAAGCAGACAGGGACAGCACTGGAGCAGTAGCTGAGAACTTTACCTTCTGAGCCACATGTAGCAGGCACAAAGAGAGACACAGTGCCTGGTGTGTTGGAGGGCTTTTGAAAGGTCAACATCTACCCCCAGTGACATATATGGTCCTAGAGACTGAATGCATTCTAACCAAGTGCTCTAAAATGAGAGAAAACCCCAGCCCTGATTAGGCTTTATTATTATTATTATTTATTATTGCTATCATTATTATTATTCCTATTAAATAAAGTAAGCATGGATAAATGCGCTAATGTTTTCCCACACCAGTGAGGACCATTTAAGCCCCTCTTTTCACTTAGATAAGTCACACACCTACAGGGTCCACTTGTCAGTCAAATATAGAAATGTCTGAACAGCCCAGATCTAAAAAGGCAAATTTTGCCAGCAAGTGGAAAGAAAACAATATTCGGGAGATAATGTCACTTATAGCAACAAGAATGGAGTGAAAAGCATGGCCTCTGATGACAGAGGCGACAAGCTATGAATGAGAGCTCCTTGGAATGAACACCACAGAAGTACAGACACAAAGGCTACTCCTCAGAAATAGCACATTTGCTTCTCATGAGCTGTCTGAAGTTTCTGCTGGAAAACCCTGTCCCCTAGATCCCCAGAGCAGAGACTTCTTGGTTTTCAACTCCAAAGTTCCACTGCAGAATTCAGAATTTGTCTGAGTTTGGAATATTTACACAGACTTTACCAGCTAAACATCACTAATCCCGAAACCCCAAATCCAAGTCTCCTAAATTATAATGTCAACAATGAAATGTTTCAGATTTCAGACTCACAGATTCTGCAGCATTCTGTATCTGAAACGGCCCTATCTTTGTGAACTGTTATATGCTGACTGAAATGCTACCTTCATGAGCCCAGGGGCCTTTGTGGTCTTTAAGATTGTGTTTCCAGGATGAGAATCATTCCTGGCACACAAGAAAGAAGAGCTAAAATTTATTGAATACCACTTTTTAAGAGCAATATGAGAAACATAAGAGCAGCTATGACTAACCCACTTCACATCATGTCAGATGGAGGAGGCAAAATCAAACAGGACTGCAGAAGAAGTAGCATGCATAACAGGACTCTGTAGGATGTCTTAAACTCTGCCCAGTGAAAGCAAGAACACACCCCTTCTCAAATACACAGGAAACTGTGCATCAGACTAAATCTCATCTTTTCAAAAGAATCTAATCTGTCAAGGCAGGATAGACAGGAGGCAGGACTAAGGACCTGACCCTGTAACTCAGTGCTTGTCAACCTTCCTAATGCCATGACCCTTTAATAATGTTGTGGTGACCCCCCAACCATAAGATTATTTTGTTGCTCCTTCATAACTATAATTTTGCTACTGACATAAATCATAATATAGATATTTAATTTACATGAAATCAGATATATAACTTCCATGGGAGCCACAACCCACAGATTAATAGGACATAGCTGGCAAATAGAGGGCATCTGATCCCGCTGCAAGCTGGTCACTGCTCAGGGTCTGTCTAGTGAAACACTCAGTCCTCATTTTACTGCCTGGCAGAGCATCCATGGGATGGCAGCTGACCAAGGGAGATATATAATTTAGAAGTGGGATAATCCTAAATATCCTTGTAAAGATGAGAACCAGTGGAGTGTGACGGTGCACATCTGGAGGACCAGCTAGTCATCTGGAGGACCAGCTAGTCAAGAACTTGAGAGCAACACTTTGAGCCTTGGACTTTGAAGCCAGCCTGCCCAACATAATGAGATCTTTCTTTCAAACAAGGGAGTAATGAGATGAAGACATCACAACCACACACTCCAGTGCATGTGTGTGAACTATTTCTCAGGCTGAGCTGCAGCACTGCTTCCTTTATTTTCCACCTGGACATCAACTCAACGAGTTAAAACCACTTCAAAAGAGGATTTGCCTCCATACCATGTTAGTTATTTTCTTTTTAGAACCCAAGCTATTTTTAAAGAAAGACAAGAAAATGCTGTCTGCACACCACATCTTTATGCTCATGCTGCAGGGAATGTGGGAGTCAGTTGTTTCTCCATGGCAGGCTCACATTCCCAGTTTCATCAAAACTGATGTTGAAATGTATTTCTCAATTTACATGTGGCCAAGGACCTTCTCACCATGTGCACTCTCCGACTCCTTCATGAAAACAGCACGCTTCCCAACTCCAAACATGAAAAACCAACCACTGGTAAGCACTTTCTGCTACCATCTGATGCTCTTAACTTCATCACAGTTTAATAGCCTGGTGGTAATTTCAGAGGGAAATCAAAACCTAAAAGCCACAAAGCTGCCATGGTACCATGTTTACTGACTTTCCAAATGTGTCAACACACTTCACAAGATAAAAAGCTCTAAGAGTCACTGAATTGTGTAAACACACAGACTCATGCCAGAAATAAAGATTAACCAATAAGATGAAAATACAAGCCAGTGTGTAATTGGGCTTCAATTTCTGAAGTTGTGCTGCTGGGACTACCTTACCTTACTTCGGGGAAGTGACACAGGTAAGCCTTTTTATGGTATTCATGCTTGCAAAGAGCCTTTTTTCACCCCCGCTGTAAAACTCTACACCATTCTTTTAGCCTTTGCAAATAGAAGTCCCTTACATTATTACTTGATGTGCTATGAAGGTAGTGTCCTCAGTTCAGAGTATAGGTTCCCCCAAACTGCTGCTGAGGACCAGGCATTTGACGGGGCTGCCTGGGTAGTCAACATCACTACAGACAGAATAAGATTATCCACACTGCTGCTCTGCTGTTCAGTACCCAATTCCCAGTCTGTGGATGGGACCTCTGGAGAAGGAACATGGTCTTACATTCTGTCATTAGCACAGAAATGAAACAATTGCCAGACTTAGGGCAGAGACTCAAAGGGCTTCCCGAACTCATGAAATTCTCTTGGCATAGAGATTATTGCTAATTTTGGCTTGTGCTAGTTTATATCCAGGGGGACTAGAACGAAAAGAACATTTTATTGATAGCAATTACGGGAAGAGCCAGTGAATTTTCCATGACTTTGGTATTCCTCCTTTCTTAAAGACATTAGGATTATAAAGGAAAAGTGAGAGATTGCCATGATCACACTGACATATATTTTATCTCTTCTATAATACAGCTAAAGAGTAGAAAGTAAAATTAAATTATAAAAAGAAAACACCTCCTACTAGTTAGACAGGGAATTTTCCTTTCATAAGCAATACCCTTAAAACTGCACCTTCAATGGTGTTAAAGCAGAAGAAATCCTGGAATGTGCTTGCACTGTTGGACACCATCAAAATTTATTACAGAAACCAAAATCCTGAAAACAAATAGACTCAAAATTCTCTCTAAACAAACTATGAACTTATCAAAACATTTCTTTCCAGGCACAGGTCAAAATGAAATAATAAATTTGCCACATTAAGTCACAAGAATAAAAGAAAGCTCTGGGTGTTCTCTACAGTCTCACATGGGCTTCATTTAGTGTAGGGGGAAGGGTTCAAGACATTTATATTCATGCTTTGGAGGAAAAAACCCCAAATCCCAAAACTGTCTAACCTGACCAGTCCAACTGTTAAGCCTAGGGAACATGACTAGTAGAAGAAATACTGGCCTGCTACCTGGTCTGGGCAGGCAGGTATGAGTCTTCAGATGGAGTGCAATGGTATTCTCTTTTATAAACTCAAGACTTGGCAGAAAGGCCAAAAACAGATCCAAAAGCAGATATGCAAAAGGCTAGTCTGGCAGAATGCCACCTCACCACTTGGGTAGGAGGGAGAAGACAAGAAAGGGAGACTAGATAGTGGGAGAAAAAATAAGAATTTTCCAAGAGTATTATAAAGCCAGTGAAGCTTATTCCCCAAGAGCAGTTTAATTTCTAATTAAAATTAATTTATATCTATAAACGTTGACTTGTCGATTTGTTATCACTCAAAAGTATCAGATAAGAAAGAGTAAGGGGAGAAGGTACAAATTTTTCTTGAATGATTCAATCATCTTAAAGCTGTCATCTGAAAAATGGATAGTTAGGTTTATCCAGCCAGTGTGACGTTCCTACAAAGGATCAGCTGCAGCACACAGGTCCTCCCCCTTTCGTCTATTCCGGGATGCTCGCTTGTTCTCACGTAACTTCAAATTATAACCAACAGTAAAAAGTTGGAAAACCTTTTCTATACCCTGGGATTTATGATCCTCCTGCCTCTGAAGTACTAGGATTTAGGTACTCACCCACCATTCCAGGCAAAAACTTAAGTAGCCTTTTTGAATTACTTTCTAAAAATGTAAACTACTTTTATGAATTTCAAAATTGAAAATAAAAATTTAACATCATGGCTAGCTAGATGTCACAGCAAGTAAAGAACTTGTCACACAAATCTAATGACATGAATTCCATGAATTCCAACCCCAGAACTTCTGTAAAGGTAGGAAAACAGATTCTACAAACTGTCTTTTACTACACACTGTACCACCCTGAAACACACGAACGAACACACATACACATTTTAAAAATATAAAATAAAAGTAAAAATTCTACTCTTAATAAATGTTCAACACCCAAGAGACCAATCACTTGTATAATTACAAGGTCTGTATCTATACATATGTATGTTTGCATGTGTGTGTGCATATGTATATGTGGGTTTGGGGTTAGGTGTAATTACCCCCAACTGTTCCCTCTACCCCCCCCCCCCCTTCCCAAATGAAAAAGCAGAATGTAATGCAAATGATGAGAGTGATTATAATAATTGGTAACTGTAAGTGTGCTGGTCTTTTCCCTTTGCCACCGCCACCGCCACCGCCTCCTCCTCCTCCTCCTCCTCCTCCTCTTCTTTTTTAATGGTAAAAAAAAAAAATCACAGACAAACCCTAACCCTTCCTTAGTGGTAGACAACTTACTAAGGTACATGGAGATGCAAAGGCAGCACTATCTTACAAAGCTCTCACAAGATAATCTGGGGATTACTGAGTACACTGAGATGATCCGTCATAGATAATTTCAAGTTTGCCAGTTGCTGTTTGTACCATAAGGCCACCCTGCACATGAAGAGTCAGTTCAAATACTTCAGTGGGTGAATCATGAAATGAGTTGTCTGCCTAGACCTCCTGAAAACTCTCCATGCCTACTATTATTGCCAGAATTTCTCTTAATGGTTTTCCTTCCTTATTTCTGCAGTTTTTCATGAACATGGACATTGGGCCCCTCATGAGAAACTGTCCTCTCTGGGAGCAATGACTTTATGAGAGGCAGAATTTACAATTTATTGGCTTATACACAAAAGTCTAGTAAAGGGGCCTGTTTTATGGTATGGTTACCTGTTGAGTGAATGAATAAACCAGCAAAATATCAATTATTGTGTGATGACCAAGAGCAGATGAAAACATTTTTTAATTACCAGTAAAGACCACATATCTAGAGCCTCCTGCTTTGGAAGCTCCTTTAGGGCTGGATGGTAGTCCCATTGTCCATGTGCTAATTCTAGAATGTGGAGTACTTTATTTTAAAAGGGGATTACTATAGATGTAACTAAGTTATAGGTTTGAAAGACAGTACCCTGAATTATCAATATGGGCCCTAAATTCAATCATGAATACACTTAGAAATGACACAGAAGAGACAGACAGATGGAAAGGTGAGATAAAGATGGAACAAACAGATGTGCTCACAAGACAACAAAACTGGCAACCAGCAGAAGTTCGAACAGGCCAAAAAGAATTCTCCCCTAGAGCTGACAAAGTCTAGTCCAGCTGGCAACTTATTGCAGACTGTTAGTTTTCAGAACTGTGAGTGAGTGGCTATATCTGGTTTTCTGTCCATTTGTGGTAACCTGTTACAGTAGCCCTGGAAAGAGAGCTGGCACCTACGAGCAGCCTCTGTTATAATGACCATTTCGGAGTCATCACTTGTCAGCTGCCTGCTTCTGAAGCTTCCTGTTATACTGAAAAGTATCTCTTTGTGGAAATACTACTAACCTTATTTCTTCATGAATTACACTGTAGCTCACTCCAAAAAACATCAAACAATATATAACCCAACCCCCACAATTCCCATACAACCACTTGAGAAGAGCTGCCTCTTAACACTTTGTAAAACCCAAACTGATTAAAAGCAGGGACCACATATCTTATTACCTGAAGACATAGTTTAAAGACCTGTCTTTAGCAGGTAGAAAGGTAAATAAGAGTCATATCCAGACTAAAAAAAAAAGAGAAAAAATTCAGGGGCATCAAAGTTTGTGTCCACTCTAAACCAAAAAAGACTGTATAGTAGGGCACAAGAGCTTGAAACAGACTAAACAAGCAGTAGGAAAGGGGACAGCAGTGGGTGGCTTCTACCGCTCTATACACTCCTTTCTTGGGAGGTTGTATGAAGAATAAACAAAATAATCAATTTAGAAGGAATGCATCATGCAGGAAAGAACACAATCTTCTAAAGGAGGAAGAGATCAGTTGAAAATGGCATTTGATACAACCAACTCTGAAAGGTAGTTAAGAGGTTATTATGTCATTCTGGAAACAAGAAGTCAAGTCAGCCCGAAACAAAAGAAATGTACAAGGAGAAATGTCCAAGAAATAAGCAATGAGATAAGACAAGCAATCAGACTTTTAGACAGACTCAGTATCTGATGTGGACAAGCACTGTCATTAACCCCATTATGCAGATCTGTAAACTGAGGATCTGAAGAGATACAAATAAGTACCAAGTAAGTGGCAGAAGTCCAGGCCTGCTGGATTCTGAAGTTCTCTACACACACATCACTTGGCTACCTAATACTCCTGCACTTCTGCTGCCACCCCGCACCACTCTAGTCAAATAAAACTTAAAAGCAACTCACAAAAATATTAATTATCTTAAACATCAAAGACATTTTATGTACGGAGCAAACTGAATTTCTAATTAAACCTCTTGCCTATGACGATTTTTCATCACCGCTGAGTGGGCCCTTGGGAGCTCTAGGTTCTGACTGTACTGGAAGCTTGGTCAGAGCTGATGGAACAAGTATGGTCTCAGCAACATGGAACTAAGGTCAAGAATGTGTCTCTGTACGGTGACTTCTCTAACATGCAAACCTGGACATTGAGTAGCAAGACTAGAGCCTAAAAAGACCCAGGATGATTCCCAAAGAGGAGCAGCTGTGGGAATCACTGCAGAGGGCGCTCCTGCCTGGGAGCTGTGTGAGTTGTCCCCCACAACCATGTCAGATTGCGAATAGATACAACCCCATGATGCCTACAGCTCTCTTCCCTCCCACAGTCTAAGCCTCCCTCAGGTCTGCTGACACTGAGGTCTTTCTGCTCTGTAAACATTCGCCCACACCATCTTCATAGAGTTGCTGGGTACGTGGACCCACCAGCATGACCTGCACACTCCGCATTAGAGCAGACAG
The DNA here is from genome assembly GCA_030674055.1 of Rhabdomys pumilio. Taxonomy (NCBI): domain Eukaryota; kingdom Metazoa; phylum Chordata; class Mammalia; order Rodentia; family Muridae; genus Rhabdomys; species Rhabdomys pumilio. The sequence continues at coordinate 199,613,165 of JANHMN010000002.1, read as the reverse complement.
ACAGCCCTCCCGGGGCCATGTCAGGCAAGAGGCAAAAACCTCCCAAACAGCCACCTTTACTTACTGACCAACTTCTTAAATATAGCTCTTTATCAACTGTTTCCTACCCTCAAGCACAGACTTAGTATCTATATATTGAGTAAGGACTTAGTTGCAGCAACATAATGAGGTGACTTTGGTTATATAAGTGACTGTTAAGAAGATGTCTTAGTCTGTTCATGATTTTTAAACTTAACATGACTTTGTCCCATAAGACATTCCCCAGCAGACAGGCAAATACGTCATCTCCTGCAATACGTCACTTCACTCATCCATCCATCTATCCATCCATCCATCCAACTAACTATCCTTTGATTTATATTCATTCATTCATTCATTCATTCATTCATTCATACTCACTGCATTTGGTGTAGTACACTGTGCTAGACTTGGGGAGGATGTGAATAAGCTGTTACTGTCCCTGTTTTCCATGACATTTACAGTTTCATTTTAGAAACAAAGCGGAAATTTATGATATAAGTAGTCTATGTATATGACCATGTCTCAGAAATAAATCAGCAAGCACTGGACTGCATCAGCATATGGAGGGAAGGAGGGAAGGAGGGAAAGAGGGAAGGAGGAAGGAGGGAAGGAGGGAAGGAGGGAACATTTTAGTCAATCTCATAAATAAAAAGAAATAAATAAGCAGTTACAGAGGTAGCCGAGGTGGTAAATTAGAAGCAACAAGTGCTTTCTAGTTTCTCAGCCTTTCAGAACTGAGAGTTAAACCCAGCTTCCGAGTGAAGTGAAAGCTGAGGTGGAGAGCACTGAAGTTTAACATTAGACAGACTTGGAGAGATGAGGACAAGTTACTAGATCAAACTGAGAAACAGTGTGTTGGCATAGGGCCCATGGTAGAGAAGAAGGGAAAGAAAAATAGTGGGGAAATTATATAGAAACATGAAGAACAGAAAGGCAGCCTGATTACAGAACGCTGACATTTGGAGAAGTGCTGGTTTTCAATGGAACAGCATGGTTCCATCTTGGAAAGCATTCTGAGAGTACCTATGCTTTCTGCTCAGAAGACCTTAATTAATTTGCTACATTTCACTATATTTCAGAACCCATAGTGGTACTGTCAGATTATTTGGCCAGCCATCTGCCTTGTGGCCTCATGTGACACTAGTCAAAGGCCAGTGAAGCAATTTCATTGGAAAATATGTGCAGTGGAATTCAGGTATGAGACAAAAATGGAGTGAGGCTCTCTTTGCTTTTAGATGGCAGCTCACACCATCCGCTAGCTAAAGAGTGTGCAAGAGCCTGAACAAGGCATTCATCCATGCAGTGACTGGGCAATAGAAACCACGGTGGAAGCTACAGTATGGAAGGTGGAAAGCACAGGCTCAACTAAAATGTGTGATACACTGGATGAAGAATTTAACAGAGTAATTTTTTAAAAAAAAGATCAGGGGATGCCAAGAAAATAAAACAACTAAATGAATTAAGGAAAGCAATGCAAAACATGAACGAGAAGTTCAACAAAGAGATGTTGGTAGAAACAGAAATCTTAACAAACTCAATAAGTTAACTTGAAAAACTCAATTATTATCAATAGCTGAAGGAGAACAAAAAAATTCTGGGGGCATGGGCCAAGATTGATAAATAAGTACATTTACAGAATAATACACTAACATTCTCTCTCTCTCTGTGTCTCTCTCTCTGTCTCTCTCTCTCTCTCTCTCTCTCTCTCTCTCTTTCTTTCTCCCTCCCTCCCTCCCTCCCTCCCTCCCTCCCTCCCTCCCTCCCTCCCTCTCCCCTCCCTCTCTCTTCCCTCTCCTCCTCCCAATAACATAACATGCAAGACTTTTGTGACATGATTAAAATCAAAGCCTAAATATTCAGGGTACAGAAAAAGATATTAAGGTACAAACTAAAGATAGAAAAGTGAAATAATATGAAATAAACACACCATCAAAATCCAGAGATCCATCAAGAATTAACTTTTAAAAACCTTAATTAGAAAAACTAGAAAAAACATGTGAACTTCTAGACACATAAGATCTCCCAAAACTGAACCAAAAGAATATAAGAAATCCAAACAAATCTATAGCAACTAATGGTATTATTGCAGTAATAAAAGCTTCTGACACAGAAAACTCAAGACCACAGAAACAATAAATTCCTCGCTGAACTTTATTAAAGAACTAATGCCCTTGGTGTTTAAACTATCTCATAAAACAAAAATTGAAAGAAATGCTTCCAAACTCATTCTATGAAGACAACACCACCAAAACTTGATTAAGTTTTTATTAATGTAAGACCTCTGATAAACACAGATATATATAAATCCTAAACAAACACAGTATAAAGATCATACAGCATAATTACGTTTGTTTCTTTCCAGAGATGCAACGCTGGCTCCACATGCAAGTCTAAAAATGCAAAATTGCACACAAATAGAACTAAAGATAAAAACTGCATGCCATGTCAATAAATAAAGCAAAAGAATTTGACAAAACAAAGTATTTCTTCATGATAAAAGCTTAGAAGAAAGCAGGCACAGGAAGATCACACCATTACACAATAAATCCAACAGACTAGAGACACATATCCAGCACCACACTGAGTCGAGAAAAATGGCAATTATGTCATTTAATCAATAATGAGACCAATAGTAAACCAACTGAGAGAAAGAAAGACAGAGAGGAAGGAAGGAAGGAAGGAAGGAAGGAAGGAAGGAAGGAAGGAGGGAGAGAGGAGGAGGGAGGAAGAGAGGGGGAGGGAGAGGGAGGGAGGGAGGGGGAGGGGGAGGGAGGGAGAGAGAGGAGAGAGAGAGAGAGAGAGAGAGAGAGAGAGAGAGAGAGAGAGAGAGAGAGAGAGAGAGAGAGAGAACCATTTATAAAAGCCTGGAAAAAAATACTCAAGAGTAATCTTATGCAAGGAACTAAAAGATGTCTACAAAGAAAACTATAAATCAGGGGAGAAGTAACTTGAGAAAGACTCTTGAAACTTAAAAAACAAAATAAAACTCCTTCCTGTTCATTGTGAACATGACCATATTAGCTAAGTGCTGCACAGACTGAGTGGGCTCCCTGTCAAAATCTTCAGGGCATCCCTCACAGCAACAGACAAAGCAGTCTGATGCAAAGCTATTCAGTCTTGAGAAATAGGTGCAACACTGTGAGCACTGACTTAAAATAAATACTGCAGAGCTAATGTAACAAAACAGCATGTACTCCCTGGCCCACAAAAAAGATACACAAATCAATTACACTGAATAAAGGATAGAGAAGTAAGTTCACACCTAAAGTCATAATCACTCATTGGAGAAAAGACTGCATTTAACAGATGTAAACAGAAAACTGGCTATCACATGAAAGGAAAAAAAGATAAGAAAAAAAAATCCTTTACCCCATGAAAACTCAATTCAAATTTTATCAAAAGCGTTAACATAATAGCAGAATCCAAAAAAATATTGCAGAACACTTCAAAAGTACTTGACAATAACTTTCTGAGCAAGACCCCCCCCCCCACAACAGCTCACGAAATAACAGTGAGAACTGGTAAGTGAAACTGAATTAAATTCCATAGTTTCTATACAGTAAGGAAGATAATTAACCCAGTAAAGAGAAAACCTACATAATGGGGAAATAAATTTACTAGGTATTCATCCTAAAACGAATTAATATCAGAATACATAAACAACTAGCAAGTCAGCACTAAAAGTATAAACTAGGAATCAAGAGATGGGTGAGCAGACTGAACTAACATTCCAAAAGAAGAACAAATGAACAATAAATGCAGGTAAATATGAGTAAAACTATGTGGGTGTTAGAACATACATGGGAGTATAATTCACCAATAAAGAAGAATAGAATTGTGTTGTTCAGAAGAAGCAAAAGAGGTATTAGTTTTTCCTCATACAAAATCCTGGTGTGTGTGTGTGTGTGTGTGTGTGTGTGTGTGTGTGTGTGTGTGTGTTACATGAAAGTAGAGAGGGAATTTTTGAAAAAAGAAGGGAAATTGGGGAGGACAGATAAATAAGAGAATATGATCAAAGTATATTATGCATAAGTATAACTTGATTTAAATGTTATACAACATGTACATATGTACTGAAATATCACATTATATTATGAATACATAGAAGTTTATGTTTTTATTGAAATAATAAATTTCATTTAACAATAATACCCATGGGAACTAGATTTCATAAGTAAATCCTCCTGTCTTATCCCTTTAAAAACACACTGTACCAAGTGGTTTTACAAATAGCATTTATAGCTGTAAAATTGCTTATGTCCAATAGGTAGATATGGACATATCTACATAAATACACACACACACACACATACACACACACACACACACACACACACACACACACACACATACACATACATACATATGTTACAGCACTGGCTTAAGTAAGCAGGCAGTCTAGTAGAGCACATAAAAAATCTGAAAAAGACAGTTTTCTGTAATATGCAGAACTAAAAAATACAGTAAAAGTGCTGTGTCCGGTCACTGTCCTTAATTTGATCACTTCCTCAAAGAGTACAGGTGACAGCCACTTGTCCTTTTCTGAACAATGAGCATCCTCATTGTTCTTACCAGGAACTAAGTATATGTTTAAGAGTATATGTGAGTGTGTGTTTGCATGTATGTGTTTTTGTGAGCACATGCATGTATGTGCGTGTGTGTATGCATGTGCACGTCATATAAACACCGTGTTTGTGAAGTGTTAATCTGCAGATGGATGTGAGGTGTTGATGTCAGGATTTCATCCACAGTCCTCCTTTCACCTTATTTTTTTAATTAATAATGTTTTGTATTGTTATTTTGAGATTATAATAATAACATTTCCCTCTTTTTCCCCCTCTAAACCCTCCCATATACTCCTCCTTGCCTGTTTTTTTCATTGTTATTACATGCACACACACACACACACACACACACACACACACACACACTCCCCTAGTCTCTCCTTACTATTCTCCCATTCCTAGTTTTTGGAAGAGGAATAATTATTGTGTACCACTATATATTACAAATATGTTACTTACGAAATTTACTTTATAAAGGCTCACAGTTGAAGAGTTTGTCTAGAGTTTCAGATGGGATTTTGGTGTTTTGAACAAAGAGTGCTGAGGTGTTTATCCATTTTGCACTATGAGATAGATATGAAGACCAGGGATAGACGCTATAATTTATAAGTGGTGTGTTTGGTTCAAATTGACAAGAGATGAAATGACTTCCATTGATGACAAAGTCATCAAATGACTTTCGATGGCTAGTCTTCACTGCCAACTCCACTGAACTTAAAGTCACCTCGAAGACATACCTACGAGCATGTCGTTAGAATGTTTCCATGGAGGTTTGATTACAAGAAGACCTACCCTAAATGTTAGCAGCACCAACTCACTGGCTAGAGTTCTAGACAGAATAAAAGGTGAGCAGATGAGAAGCTGAACAGAGTACCATACTTTCTCTCTGCATACTGTGGACAAAATATGACCAGCATCATCAATCATACTCCTCCACACCCAAGAAACACTCTTGTCCACAACTTCCCTGCTATGCAGACTGTACCTCAAACAGCAATCAAACTAAATCCTTCCTCCTGAAGTTGTTTTATGCTATGCACTTGTCACAGCATAAGTTAAGCAATTAGTACACACAGTACATAGTACTGAATAGCATGAAAGAACTGCCATCTTACTAGTCTGTGATAATGCATTTCAGGCCTCGCCCAGCCCACATACTTATTGAAGAAATCATCACCTCATCACATAGAAATAGAAACGTCACACCTCACATATTTTTTGCTGCCAAATGCAATTCCTATGTGCACACATTACATACCTCCTCCTCTTGGCTATGACATATGACTAAAATTTCTATCAATTTTAAAAATTGTATCTAAAAGAAGAGCAGCCTCCAAATGAGGCATGAATGGCAAGGACATCCCCTGAGCATCAGGGGCCAGATCTGGAGATATAGTACCACTTGGTCCTTTGCTGAGACTTCATGCTTCCTGAAACTCTGATCTTGATAAGTAATGTTGCCCTTCTGATAAGTGAGCTGTTCTCCACTTAGCACTTAAATTTGTGTTCATAAGCCTTGAAGAGGAAAAGAAAGCCAGACCCTAGGAAAGGTATCTTACTAGCATAGGCACCAGCCTCCTCCAGGATATAAGATACAAAGGAGCCCTGATAGAAGCTTTCCTGTAGGGCGAGGGAGAGGGGAAGCTAATGCAGACAGAAGAGCTTCTGTAAGTACCAAGAGGGAGCAAGCAGGCTAAAAGGAAAGGTAGAGGAACCCAGAAGAAATGACTACAGAACAAAGATACAGAAGGACAAAGGGGAAGCCTGAATAGAAAGATTATCTATTGGAGGCAGGAATTAACAATCAAAGTCACTGCTTGGCTCAGCAATAACATTTTTTTTAAAATATAAAATACTTCCATAGAAATGAAAAGCCAGTAATGCTTTATATAAAATGTGCCAAAATTAAATATACTGAACTCTAATTAATATTGAAGAAATTGTCAAATACGCATGTAAAAAGAAATAAAACTCAGAAGAAACAGTTAATGAAGAATGACCACTTTTAAGAAGAGGAATAAATAACAAAGAGGAGAAAAGAAGCAATTATTGTTTTCTCTTTTTTTTTCCTTCAAATTTTATAGTATAGAAACCTGAAGGGAAAGATAATTAACAATTAGAAAATGTATTTTCATAAGATGGTATTAGAACAACTGGATAACCACATGCAAAAGAATGAAGTCAGACCCATTCCTCAAATCACATGATCAACTTAAAATGGACCACAGAGTTAAACAGAGCATTAAAACTATGAAGCTGTTGCAAAAATTCATAGGCACACATACCCAACAGCTTGCTTAGTCAGCCATCTATCATATATGACAACCAATGAAGAAATGACAAAGTAATACTGATAAATCAAGTTACTGACACTACAAATGCTGTGCTTCAATGCATGTCATACAGAAAGTAAAGAAACAGAAAAATCAAAATCTCATTCATATGTGGAGCCTCAAAAAGCTGATCTCCTCCCCAGTCTCTGCCCAAAGAGACACCTTGTTGGTGGTATTCTTATGTCAGTCAGGGCTGAGCAGATGGCAGTCCTTTGTTCATCCTACTTTGGTGCCTGGTTTGGTGGCCATAGATACTTATGCTCTGGAGAGCTCTGGAGAGCCGCCCCACCTCTCATTGGTGACAGCACTTTGGGAGACCATGAGTGTGGGAGAGCTGACTCTGGCAGCTGGGAAAGCTACTCAGTTTCACAACAGCAGTAGAGCTAGCCTGTCCCTCACCAGCAGCAACACTCAGGAGAGCAGGCCCTGCACCTGGCCTGGACAGCACAGTAGAGTTGACCTTGGTAGTGGAAACACAGGTGACCAAGAGATATCCGAGTTAGGGTGCAAGTGAGCAGGTGAGTACTGAGAATCAAAGCAATGAAGAGCTGGCGCCACCACTCTTCTGCCATTAGGTGTCATGGGTGCAGTTGGGAGAGCTGGTCCCAGGGTTGTGAAAACAGGTGAGCTGTCCCTCTCCCTCACCTGCTACAACACTCTGGAATGGCCCTGCACCTCATCTGGGCAGCACTGTAATGCTGGCCCTGGTCAAGGGGTGTAGGTGAGCCAACCCTGAGGTTGAGGGCAAGAGTGTGGGAGAGTTGGCAGTGGTCTACCTGAGGTGACGTGGGTACAGGTGAGGCCCCTTCCCCCTCGCTCCTCCCTGTCTTAGTTGGAAAAACTGGTCCTGAGGGCAGGGCAGGAAAGCTGGAGAGCTAGTTACTAGCCCTCCCCCTTCACAGGCTACAGCACTTGGGAAAACAAGCCTTATGATTTAACTGGGCAGCATAGTGGAACTAGCTCTGGAGGCAATGGGTGCAGGTGAGCTGGCCTGAGAACTTGAGAGCTGGAGAGCTGATCCTGCCTCCTAGGATGGCGGCACTGGATGGCCAGCCAAAGCAGTGCTGGAGTGCTTGCCCTGGTGGTACAGATAAGGAAGAGTCAGTGTTCTGACAACTCAGCTACCATCCAGGCCCAGAGCTGGCACACCCCAAACTCTTTATCATCTTTGAATGGTTGGGATGTGTGAAAGGGCCAGTCCTGCTGATCCAAAGCTATGGATCTTCATGACAGGGCAACAACAGTATAACCAGGACATGTCCCAGTGAGGATGTAATATTGATGGCGCCAGAAGACAGAAATCTTGAGCCAGACTAACGACTCACTATAATGAACATTTGGAAGTGAAGATGTGTGGACAGAGGGATATACTGTGGGACACACTGTGACATACTATTGCTCCCATGATGAGATGATTCATTCTCTCTCTCTCTCTCTCTCTCTCTCTCTCTCTCTCTCTCTCTCTCTCTCTCTCTTGTGTGTATGTCTGTATGTGTTACTTGGGAGAGGAAGTTTCAAGAGTAAAAAGCGGATATGAGCTGATGGGGAGATTAATGAGACTGGGCTGCATGATGTGAAACTCACGAAGAATCGATAAAAAAGTAAAAGAACAAAAATAAAGCCTGATCTCATAGAACCTGAGACTAGAACAGTGTTGGCCAGTTGTCAGAGGGGAGGAGGGAAGGGCTGGGGAAAGGTGATGATGAGTGCTAAATTAGATAACAAGAAGTTTCATCTTTCTGTCTGTAGCAAAGAGACATAAGAATAGCTGATAAAAGGATATTCCTGTCCATTTCAGATAGCTAAAAGAAAGCTTTTATTACAAAGAAATCATAAATACTCAATGTAATAAATATATTAAACCTTCATAAGTATTTCATGTAATAAATGTATTAAGCTTGTTTAATCATTAACAACTAGTGTATAACATGTACATGATAAAGCATTATATTACCATGCACAATTTTTACATTTCATGTATCAGTTAAGAATAATTTGATTTTAAAAGAAGAAATAATTGGGCTGAAGACAAGGTTCTTCCAGAGGACCAAAAATTCAGTTTCTAGAATCCAAGCAGGCAGCTTACGATGCCTCAATCTCCAGCACCAGGGAATCTGACACCCTTTTCTGACCTATGCCAATACATGTGCACACACCTCCACACAGAAAATATACATACATAATTAAAAATAAAATAATTTTTTACCACAAAATTGGAAAAATATTTGCAAATCAAATATATGATCAGAATACACAAAGGGTCATTAAAATTCAACAAGTAAAAAATAAATACCCTAATTTTAAAACAAGCATGAAGAAATATGCAACAAACATTTCTGTAAAGAATTAACCAATGTCTAATAAGCACCCAAGCATCACTGCCATCAAAGAACTGAAAATTAAAACATGACATACTATGTAATACTACCAAGATATAAACAGGACAGATGAAAATAAACTTTGGAGAAATTAGACTCCTTATATTTTCCCTGCTGGTAATAATGTACAACAGTTCAGCCACTATGAAAACAGTTCACCATTCTAAATCCTCAAAAAGTTAAATAGAGTCACCACATGACTTGGGAACTCTATTCTCAGGATATATGTACAAGACAGATAAAAATTAGGGAAATTAAAGTTTGTAAAATGTCCAGAGCAACATTAGTCACAATAGTCCTGACCCAGAAACAACCAAAGTTCTTACAGTGAACACAGAGAAGGTAGCACTCCCATATAAGGAATACTATTTGATAACACAGAGCATTCTGAAAGGAGTCACAGATAGAAGCTACAGTATGAATGCACCTTGAAAACACATTGCTAGGTAAAAGAAGCCATACAGAGGATCCCATGTTATTTACATGAATTTTTCAAATTGGCAAACTGAGAGTCAAAGTATAGACTAATTAGTGTCTGGCTTGGTCTAGGAATGGGGGTAAGAAATAAGAGGAGGATGTGTATAGAGTTTCTTTTGCAGATGATAAAAATTGTTTAAAATCAGACTGTAGTGATGATTCAACAACCCTGTGAATATATTGAGAGCAAATGAACTGTGTGTTTCATATGGAAAAAGCACATGACACATGACATAGATTTGTATCACATTAAAACTGTTTTTGATGACTGTAAGAGAGTTTGTATCTGGATATAAACATCTCTGAAATCTCATCAGACAGTATACTTTGTGATATATACTTTATCAAATGTAATATACACTTATATAATTTAATATATATTAGTTTAATTTATAAATGAAAAAATATGTATTTATATAATTTAAATGTCATACATGTAAAATATTATATATAATACTCAATACAGTCTTTGCTTTTAAAATATCTCCAATATATAAATTTTATTGCATTGAATCAACACATGAAAGTATAACAAGCAAGAAAGGGCACAGAGCCAAACATAGTACGCCATCTTTCTAAAACAGGGGCTAATCCTGTGCCCCAGAAGCATCATTCAGTCTTTTCTAAAAGAGCTTCAGTGCTGTGGAGAGAATGGCCATCCTTCAGTGATAGATGGATTTCCAGGAAAAAGTAACTATGTTAATGTAGTCAACTTTTTCCTACCATCCTCAGCAAGCGTGCCTTACTAACAGAATATTTTTCTAAACAGAACTCTTAATTTTTAAGTATTATTCATTCTTCGTGTCTTAGTCACTGTTCTATTGCTGTGAAGAGATTCTATGACCAGGGCTACTCTTATAAAAGCCAACATTTAATTGGAGCTTTCTTAGACTTTCCGAGGTTTAGTCCATTATCATCATGGCAGGAAGCATGGAAGCATGGCATTCAGGTGGGCACTGGAGCAGTAGCTGAGAGCAACATCCTGACGCATAGGCAAACAGAGACTGAATCTGGCCTGGGCCTGTGAAACCTCAAAGCCCACCCTCAGTGACACACTTCTTCATAAAAGGCCACACCTCCTAATCCTTGGAATCCTTTCAAACAGTTTCACTGCCAGATGACTAAGCACTCAAATATCCAAGCCTATGGGTGTCTTTGTTCAAACTACTATGGTTTGCTTTGGGGGAACAATACAATTTTACTTTAGAAACATAAATTTCCCACAGCCAGACACTGGGATACAGAACCCCTTCTCTTACAAAGGCTGAAATTGGCAACAACTTGGAAAGTGTAAGGACTGGCTTAGGACTCTACTAATTACATGCTGATGGAGCCCTGTCTTGAGTACCAGTCTGCTCACTTGTCAGCAGCTTCAGAGGCAGCAGCTTCAGTTAGCAGGAATCAAAGACTTCATTAATATCTAAACTTACTCCTCACAACTTCTCCATGAAAGAGCCCTGGCCCAATCTCTCAGTGACAAGTGGAGGACAGCATGGTTAACACAAAGCCTACAGCCATGAAGCTCAGAGCCCTCACAAACCTCTCCATCCACCACCTCCAGAGAAGGAATGTCTAACCAACAGAATATGCCCACTTCCACAAAGCAATCATATTTTCCTCCCTTTCAATAAATGTTGGCATTTACATTGATAATACACAGAAAATTTGACACATCATCTTGATTAGAATACTTTGCTCATTCTCAAACTCGCATAAAGCTCTGGACTCTGCCTATCCCTGGATTAAATCTGGCCCCTCCATGTATATCTCTGAATTTCCAGGAATGAAATCTCAATACATGCTGCAACACAGGTACCAGGGCAGCCTATATCTTGGCCGTGCTGTGATTCACAAGCATAGCTTTAAACACCCTGGGCAGGTATTACAGTAATCTGTGTGGTAGATAAGAGGTCAAAGACCCAAAGATAATGGTAGGAAATTGAAAGAAAACACTAACTTAAAATCATTTCATAAATTCTAAAGCTTTCTCAAAGGCAAAAGCTTGACCACTATAAATGATCTAGACAGAAAGACAGACAGACAGACAGGCAGACAGACAGACAGCCCCTTTCAAACTCCTTCAATCACATGGAGCTTTCACTTTGCAGTGGCCTACATGATAATCCAGAAGTACCTTAACTACTGTAACGGTTGGAGAGAAAGAAAGGGGAGATGCTCTGAGTATCAATGCCATATTTGGACTTTGTAATCCTTTGGGATGTAAAACACAGACCAAATTATGGGCCACTTTAGAACAAAGCTGTAACTATCCACACATTTTTCATTCTGCTAAAAGGAAAGATGAATGAAAGCCAGTAGAGATAACCAAAGCCAGTTTGTGATTTTTATTTTATTTTATTTTATTTTATTTTATTTTTATTTTATGTTTTTGCTAGTACCAGTAAATTCCTTCTTAAAAAGCAAGGCTTTTTTTGTTTTTCCTTTTAGGACACTCAATGTCATTAGATGCTTGCATCACTGCTGTCCTTAAATGGGGTAAGCTGCTCTTTGCTGAAAAGTCTCTTGATGGAGGTCAGAGAGGAACAGAACTGTTTATTATAAAGCATCCAGGAACTGACATTTGTAAACAAACACACTCTTAAAAGGCAGAATGCTCACTCCTGGATGCTGCCAATGTGTGGCGATTTCTGCAGCCCCTAAGCCTTACATGAAAACTAACCTCCTCATTTGGGGGTCGTACCATACTGATGGTGATAATATGTGATTTTTTTAAATTTTCAACTAAAAAAAAAAAGTATTTAAATTTTAAAAAGTTACCACCAAGGCACAGGACTCAGGCTAGTGAGCTAATGGGCTAGGTTTATGTCATGAATTTTATTCAGAAGACATCATTTCCTTGCAAATGCTTGAAAAATATCAGTTTCCTCAGTCCTTAGTGTATTCACATTATAACTGCAAGTGTTTTGACTGGCTTATGTTTGGAGCAAGGAGCCAACCCTACTTGAAATAGGCCAAACAAAGTAAAGCTGGCTATTGCACTAATGGACTCATCCTTGCTGTAACTACTTCTTTCTGAGTTTCAGAGAGCAACTGCATCATTTCAAGTGCACACCTGTTTCATGGGAGAATAACTCTGTAAAACATTCAACTTAGAAATAAACGTGAATTCAATTTAACCCAAAACACATTGTCCTTCAATTTTTTTTTTGCTTTCAATAGTGACTGTTCTATTTTCTATAATACTTCAAAAAAAAAAAAAAAAAAAAAAGGAGCAAATTCAAACAGTTCACATTCCCAATCAAAGAACAAGGTTCTGAAGCCAGAGACCTGTGTTCCAAGTGTAGTTTAGCTGCCAGCCCTACTCAGAACCGCTTAGCCTGACACGCAGCAGATACACCAAAGCCCTGTGATGCTTCTCCTCAACTTAAGAAAGTTTTAAACTGAAAAAAAAAAAAAATGCAGTGGTAGGTCAATGATCACCATATTTTTATTGTCTCTCTACATAGGAACTGTTTTAAGGATATGCTACTTGTTTCCCAGTTTATAAACTTCCAGCTCCTCAAAGCTGTTTCGAAGAATTTCTCTCAATTTGATGCAAGTTAACTTGACATGAAGAAACATGCTTTTTTTTTTTTTTAACCACATTAAGGCTCCCATGTGGCCCATTAAAAGTGTTTGGGATTATTAGTAGAGTTATTAAATGTTTAATGCATTATGCAGAGGGGGATCTTGCCGTGCTCCGAGAACTTTAACTTCAGTCTGTTCTGACTGGAATGTTCAAACATGAAAGCTAACTGTTTGCAGATTTTTGCACTTGGTGCCCTAACATCAGTTAAAATGTGGAATACAAGGGGAAAGAATTTAGCCAAGAGCTTAACAGAACAGAGAAAGAAGTTGGGGCAAGAATCAGGCAAACAGGAAACATCCTCTCATTTGTCCTGGTGCCAAAATGAACTCAGACAGTTGTCCCGGGGCAATGTTCAGAATCTGGGAAAAAATATACCCACTAGAGGATACCTTAAAGGATATACACTGAATCTCTAGGGCTGGGAAAGCTACCCACTGGCTCTGTTTCCAGGAGGTTGTAACCAAAGCTACAAGCACCTACCTTTCTCTAGTGTCCTTTTAAGTGAGTGAGCAGTTGGCAAGAGCTCCACACGACTGTCCCCACTGTGCTCAGGGTCACTGCTTTGGAAACCATACAAAAAAATACCACCCACAAATAATCAGGGCAATGGAAATTACTTTTAAAGATTTCCTTTTGGCACAGGTTTATCTAATGAAGGCAACTCCCAATGGAAATTAGAGACAAATTGGTATTCTCTTTAAATCACTGAGCTAAAAGATGAGAGACTAACAAGGGTCCTGAAATTGTGTGGACTGCTCTCCCTCCACAGGCCTCATTAGAAGGCACAAGCATCCCAGGAAAATGGGTACCTTAGTGGCCAGAGAGATGTATGTTGAATATAGACTTCCTCATGCCGCTGCATGAAGAGGTGATGAACAGGGAGAAGATGACCTGGTGCTCCATTGTCTTTCTCATCCTGTAGCCTAGCTAGCAAAGCTGAGCTCACCAGAGCCTACACCTCTCCTCAAGCCTTATGATCCCTTGCATCTGTGGGCCACACACACACTTGGTGTATTCCTCTTGAACCCTGAAGTTAAATTCAACTAAAAGGTCTTCAGGCTTCGTTATTCCTTTGCTCTTGCTGAAAGGTCCCATTGATCACCCACCTCTGTGATGTGTATGTCCATGGTGAAGAAGGAAGAAGGCAGAGTAGCAATCACCTTTGCCTGTTCAGTCTTGCCTTCTGGTTGCATGTGATTGATTTGTTAAATTTAATTATTTTATAGTACCTGAAGGTAGGGTCTGGGGTACGACAGTCCAGATCTACAACCAAGTCTAATCCTTAGCTGTGTGATCCTAGGTAAATTTCCTGTGATAAACCATATAAAGTCCCTGGTATAAAGGGCATTTATACTATATATGAACCATATAACATCCAGGGTGGGCACTACCAAAAACATAAATGATGGACACTCTGGGAGGTCTCTATTCTCCCTCCTTGAATTTCTTCTACTGTTGGGTTCTCTTATACATTATCTATTGAAAGATCAGGTGATACAAACCCTCTGACTGGCATAGTAAGCAGAGAATCTAGCTCATCTTTGTATCTTTAGGACTTCCACATACCCTAATTGTACAGTGACAATACATTCATTTGCTGAGTAAAACAGTCTTGGATTCAAAAAGGTACAATTATGAAATAATCAAGAAAAAACAATGAAGACTGTCCTACATAGTGACCTCTTGTGAAATTTTCATTATCAATAACCCCACTAAGTACAAGCTATGATCCAGGGTTATAACCCTGTTCTTGCCTGCTTTTGCAAATAAAATTTTATTAGAACACAGCCATGCTTATTTCTTTGCATCCTTTTTATGTTTGGTTTCATGGAGTAACTGCAGAATTGAAAGATAGTTTCATTTTTATTTTGTGTGCCCCTTTTGCCATGGATTTTTGTTGTTTTGAGAAGCGGGATCTTTCTATAAAGCCCAGACTAGCCTCACAATCCTCCTAAAATCTCAAAGACTTTATGGCCTGCAAAACTAAAACAGCCTTATTTGAAAACATTTGCTACCCCTGAAGAAGTTTGCTCAAGTAATCTTGAGACAATCTTCTACTTAAGAGTCTCAGATCATCATTCTTCAACAAGAAGAAAGGAAACAGGCGGGGTACTGGGGAGCAAATGACTTCTCACAATGAGCATGGTTTTTCACTTGTGGCAATTTCATATCTAAAATGAAACTAAAATTGACCAAAACATAACTTCCCCAAGGGTACCACAGTTTCAGGATCCCATCAAATGAAAAAAGATTCAAACAGGAAAGCAGATCTGGGTGTGACGTCTACAGCCCGGGTGTGGAGTAGCCAGAGGAACTCAACTATATAAATGGAAGGAGAAAAGGCTGAAGTGGAAAAGACAATTGCATCAATTTGCTTTTGCAGCAGCTTAGCAGCAGCAAAGGGGTCACACTTGAAGCATGAGTCAGCATAGTAGTGACTTCTTGCTGCCTCTCCAGGCTGCCCACCTAAGCAGATCTTCACTTGCTCAACTGAAAGCCCTGGAATCAATTACTTCCCAGCAGTGAAGGGATAAGCATTAAGAGAACGACAAGTGTCCAGCTGCCACTGCCACTGTGCCTGTGAAGGGGCAGGTGGAGACAGCCTGACAAATTTAAAACATCTTAAGGAGCCATATGTAGAGACAGTCCACAAACCCCATAATGGGAAGGCTAGGCGGGAGGACTGACAAGACTTCAAGGCCAGCCTGAGCTGCAGAGTGAGGTCCTGTCAAAAAAAACAAGACCAACAACACACAACAGTTCAGGTAAGTTTCAGGGAGGCAGATATGGTTCAGTATAAAAATCTTATCTTATTGCCACCCAGTTATCAGGTGTGTGAGTCAGCCTCCCACTGCTGAGACAAATATCCAAATCAAATAAGAGGGGAAAACATTTGTTTTGGCTCCTGATTCCAATGGGTTCATTCCACAGGCACTTGACTCAGTTGGTTTGGTCCTGTTTGCTAAGGCAGAACATCAGGAAGCCCATGGTAGAGTAAACCCACCCACCTCATGGTGCCCAGTAAGCACAGAGAATGCTTGGCTTCCCAACAGTCCCTACTGTATAAACTCTTAAGCTGTCAATCAATAAATAGATTCATCTAGTTAGAAGGAGGAACCCCCTGATCCAGTCACCTCTAAGCAACGCTACATTGAGAACCAAGCCTTCAACACAGGTTTCTGAGAAGCACATAAGATCCAAATCAAAACATCAGATGAGCAGATGTTCTAATAAGGCAGAGTTCAACACCTCAGATACATGTTTACCCCAGTGATATCCCCAGAGGCATCATGACCCTGTAGCTGGAAGGACGCAGAAGGGACTGTGAAAGAATCTGACACATGTCCCAGTGTTTTGTTTTTATTTTTCCCTGTGAGATTCTAACTAAGAAAGTTGTATCACAAGAAAGTAAGATAAAGCAGATTAAATAGATGTTGGCAGATTATGAGAACAACGTGTTGTAAATATTTTACGTTTTGAAGAATCATTAGCAACTCAAACCAGTAAGAGAACAAACTGGTTCCCTTTTGTCAGCAAGGTAAACAGAAGGAGGAGAGCAGGATTCCACAGTGCTGTGATGGGTGCCCCGCGGAAGTAGCCAGAGGTTTTGGCTGACAGGATCCTGTAGGTACACTGTGCCCAATTCAAGCTGGGTCCATTCATGCTGGCCTATTAATAATTTGCCCGGTGCCTGATACTACAGCCAGCTCCCTCTCGCTGTAGCCTGCCTTATCTTCAGTAGAACTAGGCAAGCTCTGGCAGGCAGACTCCACTCTGATAATGGCAGTCAGGAAGGTATCTCTCTGCATAATGGAGATGAAGCCCGAGCTACAGCAATGCAGCCTGAAAGATTAAATATGACCACAATATGTATTCCCCATGGCTCACTGTGTTTTAAGGGAATGAAGGCCATTAGTTCAGTCTAAATAGAAATCCCCACCCCTCCAGAGCAAGATAAGAAAACATGGGCTCACTATGGCAATCAGCTGGGACACTAAAAGGTCGTTGAGGTTGTGAGTGCAATAAACAGGTAAATGTATGTTGTTCCGGTTTGCTTTTTGTTGCTGTGATAAACATCATAAGCAAAAGAACAACAGGAAAGAAAGGGTTTGCTTCAACTTATACTTCCAGGTTGCAACCCATCATTGAGGAAAATCAGGGCAGGAATTCAAGGCACAAACCTGGAGCAGAAACCGTGATAGATGGATGGCTGCTTATTGGCTTGTTCCCTGGCTCACTGCTTAGCTCACCTTTTTATATAAGTCCTTATATAAAAAGTCCTTATATAAAAAGGCTTACTTGCCTTGGACTAATGCTATGTACAGTGGCTAGGTCTTCCCACATCAGGCTTCAGTCAAGATAATCACAAACCACTCTGATTGAGGCAATTCTACTGAGACACCCACTTCCCAGGTGACTCTAGGTTTGTGTTAACAATAAAAACTAACCATACTAATACATACAGTCCATGTCCCCCCTGGAATTAATATAAAATGACTTTTCACATACCACATACATATTGAATCTCAGATGCTATCCATTTCAAGCCCTTACCTATAGTAGAAGAGATGCACTTTCCAGTACATAACATATAGTTCTTGACATGGTTGCTTCAGTTCATTGCACAAGCATACAGAAATTAGTCTGGGGATAAATTCTATGCTCACTTTTGCAGATAAGGAAATTGAGGCTCAAAATAATGTCACTTAGCTAAGGCCTCTCACATAATGAGTTAAAATGAGACTACAGCCTGCTAGTTCAATGCATCTTGATCACCTTCCCAGACAACTTTTGTGTGCTAGAACCTTCAGACAGAGAAAAGAGTAAAGTGAGGGAAAAGCAGAGTCACTCTTTTCTCAGACATCCAGTCCTCATGCCATCTACAAATCCAGCCATGATGAGGTCAGAATCAGACTATCACCCCAGGATTTGCTGAAAGCAAGTGTGAAGGCATCAGTGTGGGAGGACAGTAAAGGGATGAAGAGGCTCAGAGGAGCCAACAACCCAGGTGCATGTTTCATACTGCAGCACAGAGAGGACAAGCCTCCAATTCCCATCTGAAAGCAGATGTGGGAATAGAGACCACTCAGCATCATGAGTTGCTTTAATGGGAAGAGAACGATGCTAGGTAATACAGCAAAGGAGTGTAGCTGCTTCTGGAGCAGTGATGCCTTCACTCTGGACATACCTGGCATCCCATTCTCACTGCCACCAACACACTGACCCCTCCTGACATTGTCCCTGGTCTTTCATCAGCAGTTTCTAGAAAAAAGACAGGAGATGGGTTCCAGGGAAGAAAGTTCTCCTAGAGATTTCCCAAGGCTAGTTCTACATGAGCCACTTCTGCCCATCTCCTGCCACCTCCAAGATACATCCTAGCAACAAACAGCTACTATGCAGCAATACTCTGGAGGCCAGTATTCTTCCCAGAGCGTGTCAGCTGCTTGCAGGTTCCACAGGAGGTAGAAGAATGCTCTAGGTTTTGACCCATCAGCCTTAGGTAAATTCCAATCAACCACATGCTAGCTGAGTCACAGTAGCCTATTCAGGAAGAGAGCAATAATGGTTCTTATGTTTATCACACTGCAATAGCAGAGATTCAAAGGGTGCATCTGCTAGAACCTGGTACTTGCCAGCACAGAGTGGACAAATAGTAATTGTCTCTACTCTTTTTTTTTCACTTAGTGTTGGTGAGGTGGCTTGACCTGGCATGACACAGGGTACAATCTTCTGCCATCCTTTACTTCTGTTACCTTTCTTTCTTCCGAAGACTCCAAATGGATGACAGACAAACAAACTGTATCAGGGCAAAGGTGATGTTTCAAGCACACACAGGCATCAATATTTACTCTTTTGAAAACATAATTAAATATTTACTTAATTATATTGCATATCTTACTTCTTACTCTTGCCTGCTTGACTTAATATTATAAAACTAGGGTCAAAACAGCTAGTGTCTCTGTCAATAATGTCATTATAAATAAATCTGTGCATAAATTTTTGTTCTACTTGATTCAAATGAAATTCTATTTAATTTGACTCTATTACATAGTCAAATTTACTCATTAGTCCAATGACTTTTTACCAGCCATCTCCAATATTTCATTATTATAAATAAGGCTCAAATGAACATCTTTCAGGAAAATACTTGTTCAATCATTGGAAGGATTCAGATACTTTTTTAAAAACTTACTTTAAAATTTATTTTATGTGTATGAATATGGCAGGCCCACAGCATGGCTGCTTCTAACCCTGGGAAAGCAATGAAAAATGGTAATTATAAACATTTAATGTTGGGGCTGGAAGAATGGATCAGTGGCTAAGGGTACTGTCTGCTCTTCCAGAGGTCCTGGGTTCAATTTTCAACACTATCTCTAACTACAGTCTAATGGAATCCCATACTGTCTTCTGGTCTGGAGACATGGATACAGATAAAACACCTATATACATAAAATGAATAAATAAATCCTTTACATATCTTTAGTGTTTATGTAGACACATGTGTGGTCATGGCTTACAGGGAAGTGCACATTACCGTTTCTTATATGTATACATAGAAAAAACAAAATTTTAGCACTGAGAAAATGGCTCAGCAGGTAAAAGCATTTGCTTTGCATGACTGAGAACCCGTTTTCAATGTGAATCTCATGGTGGAAGGAGAGAACCAACTCCTCACAGTTGTCCTCTGGCCTTCACAGTGGCCTGGCACATACACACTCACACTTGCATGCACATACATATTCACAGAGTAGTAATACATAGAATTTTGAAAAGAAACAAAAGTTTTAGAAACTGAAAGCAAATATCCCAAAATTCTAACTACTACTTAACCTGTATGGTTGGTACAAGAGTGTTGGCCTGGTACTCTTCAGATTTTGTTACTGTGTTTTCGAAATATCTGAAAAAGTAAAGTAACAGACTCAGTCTTCCCAGTCATGTTACTCAATCATCTGTCCATCAGGCCATCCCTTCAAACTCTGCAATCATGTCTACTTTTTGCTCCATGCATCCCACAAGCAGGGTGACCAACATCTGGCCCACAGGAAGCATCTGTGTGCATATTCATTTATCCTGTACTCTTTTCTCCTCTCAAGTCTTGTGAGAAGACCGAGTAGACGAGAGCATCACTCTATAAGTGGTTTCCCTCACAGCAAAACCCCATGCCCTAGACCACAGATCTACCCACCATGATCCTCCTCCTTCTCCCGAATCATTTACTCTCTTTCTACCCTTAGGACCTCTGACCTTACTGTTTCTCTGCCTGGAACACTAAATTCTTCACATAATACGCTCCTGGCTGCTCCTGGGTGTCAGTTCAAATATCATGACCCCATCAGGAGACTCCCTGCCATCCACAGTCACACAACTCAAGAGCTT
This sequence comes from Rhabdomys pumilio, assembly GCA_030674055.1. Taxonomy (NCBI): domain Eukaryota; kingdom Metazoa; phylum Chordata; class Mammalia; order Rodentia; family Muridae; genus Rhabdomys; species Rhabdomys pumilio. The sequence continues at coordinate 199,592,425 of JANHMN010000002.1, read as the reverse complement.
TGCACACTGACTTTCATCTAGGAGAGTCCCCCTGTTTATCTTACTTTGTCTCCACTCCTGCCCAATTTACCTCCTTACTTGCCAAACACACTGGTCTGCTATAGGTTTAGAACTAAGGAGACGGTGTACAGCTAACTCTCTCTCACTTACTCAGGTCTTCCTGGATTAACTACTTAACTTCCCCTGAGATTTTCTCTTTTCTCCTCCCTGTGAGGTGAGGGAGCTGGTAATCTCTCTGGACAACCAAAGCATCACAGCGGTTACTGATTATATACAACTGCTATTTGGTAATCAGGCTTAAAGAAAGTTGGAAAGCTAAAAAAAAAATAATAATAATAATCAAAAGTCAATCAACTTCCCCTTTGCCACTCCTTGATACAGTTTACCTGTTTTACTTTTCTTGCTAGCTACGACTTGCCATCTACCAACATACCTAGTCCTCTGAGCATTTGTTATGGTTACGGCTCCTGGCCTATCTCCTCACTCCAATGTAAGCCCCATTAAGGGAGGAAATGTATGTTTTGTTCCCTGAGCTTCGGGACTTAGCAGTGTCTCACTCAACATTTGGTAAGGAACAGATCCACTTCCCAGGACTGCCAGTGTCTTCTTCCTCGAGCGCTGACTGCCTGTTTACTACTTGTTTTCTTCCAGACGACCTGAGAGTGTGAACAAGCAAGACAAGGAAACTGCCCTTTAATCCACGAGCTCAGTGGGTAGCAACAGACCCAATACATCTCCCTGCCAGAAACACATCCAAAACCCTGTATGGCTGGGGCTGAGGAAGGGCCAAGAAGGAGCGCCACAGCACTTAACTCCCTATCTCCTTCTGATTCTCTGAAAGAATATCAGCCTGTAATAGGAACCTGTAAAGGGAAAACTATTTACCTAGTGTAATTACAGTGCAAGAAAAATGCATTTCATTTATTTTGTATTCTACCTCAGACTATAATTGCAGCCTAAATCCCAGTAGTAAACAAACCAGCTTTGCATTTTATATGTTACCACGAGGCTCTCGCTCCAGGTTTGCTCTTCAGAGCCAAGGAAATGTTGACACAGTTGCACACCAAGTTTCAACATGCTGATCATGTTAAAATAGTGCACAAGAAATATTTTTCCACTTTATAAAAAGCCAGACTGTTTACATGCGTAAGTGGCCAGAGACTTTGCTATCTGTGTGTGGTCCTGAAGTTTCAATATCATAACCATGAGTACAAAGTGGGGCAGCATGCAACAAACTTGGCTATGAAGCTCCACAACCAAAACAGGAATCAAGACATCACCACTCTAAACTCAGAAGCAGACATGTTTCAAGTGGGTGGGGGAGGGGAATGTCTTACTTATTTTAATTGAGTTTTGAAGAAAAAAATAATTTAATAGAGCTTGGTTATAAGTGTACTTGTGTAGCAATGCATATTATTAAGCAGAGAAAGGGGAGGAAAACAGAGAATAGAAAGGGCTTACATGGTCTTCAGCCTATTTCTAACAAAATGACAGATATATGCCAAGCACAGCATTCAGTAACTCTAAGTTCAGAGTCACACGGTGGAAAAGATTTACAAAACAGTTACTTTGCACAGATCTTAAGGACAAACATGAGAATGAGCAGCAGCTTTACTTCAACTTGGCCCAGTGGCTCAACACAGCCTTTGGACATCCTCCCAGCAGTCACCAACCAGAGGAGGGGCCCCAAGTTCACAGCCAGGCCAAAGGAGAAGACAGGCCCCATCATCTGTATCTTTCCCATTTTCCAAGCAGTACTGGCTTTGGCTGTCAATTTAGTGATTCTTCAAGCTAGAAATAGAATTTACACAGGAGTTACACCCTGTCCAGACAAGATAGAAGTGACAAGAGACCTCACAGAAAGAAAAATTATCTGTATCCGTGTAACTGAAGACATGCCCACATTCCCAGAGTCTAGAGGTTTGTGCTTGGGAGAGGTTTTGGATTCTGGGCTGTTTGCACTTATCATTCCTCAAAGTCCTAAATGCTTTAGGTTAGTGAGCATTGCTGGTTCTCACGTTTATAATGGATCTCCATTTAAAGATCCCTCATAGTGTACTGTGTCTAAACAAGATAAATAAATCAACCATGTAATGTAGGCAGGTTCATGTTGCAGGATGAGATGGCCTTTCCCTTTTGGTTGCCAAATGCACACACTGTTACTCTCAGCCGACCGAATAAATGAAAGAATGGTACTTCATTACATTTTTTTTCCTGGCATTATTATTTTTTTCCTCCTACAGTTTCTTTTACAGAGTTTTCTGTGGCTATAGGTCAGAAGAGTTTTCCTGTTGCTATGAGAACGGTGTAAACACGTGAACTTTAAAACTCACTCTGGGGGTAAGGAGCTGCCACACTTCCAGCTACCTAAGCCCTGCTGGGTGTGTATTGCATACTCTTTCCTGCTAGAACAGAGCAAGGTCGTCTAACACAACCGACGATCAGGCTGCCATCTTTGAGGCAGGAAAACCCCAGAAGCCTTACAGAGGCTCAGTGATTGCTGGAACTTCTCCACATCTAGTAATAGCCTCCTGTGCTGAGAGGGAAAAACAAACCAGCTCAGTGTTACATTCTCAAGGTGCAGAAGTTAGGTCACTGCTACAGTGTAAGTGTGTCACTGCTGGCCCCGGGTGGGGTCAAGTGGTCTGCTCAATGTGACTTATCAGGAGTTACTCTAACTCACGGATGACAATGGCCTCAGCTCCTCTATCCAATAATTAACATCACTGTTGAAAGGACGTACCTTAGCGGTTAAAAGAGAAAGAATGAAGCTCACATTTAACCTGGAGTAATTTCCTCTGTAACGTAGGTCATTCTGTACTGGATAAAAGGATAATCATAAAGCTGACAACTGGGAAAGGCATCATGGCCTCCTATTACTAAGGTTCTTTACAGAAATGGAAGCAGTAGGGTTGTGGGTGTGGGTATGTACAGAGAGCAAGAGAACAACTCAGAGGCTATCACGTCTGCAATCTGCAGGCTGGGCCAAGAGGCTGGAGATGGGAAAGATGCTGATGTAAGCTTCAGCCTGGAAAACAGACTAAAGGCTAACCTCCTTCCTTGCAGTCCAAGCTTTAAGGCCTTCAGCTGACAGAATAAAGATAATGTGCTTTACTCAAGAGATACAGTACCTGGCTATGCCACCCAGGTTGGTCTCAAACTCCCAACACTTGGATTCTTCAAGTGTGATTGTCATGCCTGGCTCTTAAATGTTCATTATTCAAAAAAAAAAGCCTTTTCAGCAGCCTCTGAACTAGAAGTAGGTCTAGATGAACAGCAACAGGGCATAGTAGTCCGTTAGTTCTTCCTGCCAGAGAAGATCAAAAGCAGCCACGCTTGTCTTGTGTCTCATCTATTACAGTTGGTTGTAGAAAAAACTATTATCGTTATCATTATCATTAGTAACATATTTCTTCTACAAAGCAACTGTAGTGTCTTCACTGTTTTAGTGACCATCAATGCAAGTGCATATGACCAAATTTGTATTTTGTATAGAACCTTTCATGATTTATTTTTAAGTATAATTCACATTGAAAAAGCCACCCATTGATTTCATCCAGTGACATCAGGTCACTGGAAAAAAGAAGCCCTACCAAAAGAACACATGAAGAATCGAGTGGCTACACATACTCTTATGCACAATACTGGCATAGACACAACCATCATCTGTGATAGGCTCACATATTAGACATTTGATGCCTGACTTCAGAAGCATCATCACCAAAAACTATCTCAAAAGAGTATTGGCTGCAAAACAAAATCCCAAAATAACAAAAGAAGTATAGGGAGAAACAGAGGATGTAAAAATGGTAGGTCTTACAAACATACATGTTTTTCAGCCCATGGGGGGGAAAGTTATAAACTCTTGATATGGAATATTATAAATGCAGTCTTCTCTTTGCTTTTTATTGTGAGGTGATTTTGTTTGCTTGTCTGAGGATGAGGTCACATAATCTAGCAAGGTTGACTTCAAACTCATAATCTTGTCATTTTTTAAGTGAATATAAAGAATAATCTAGAATTGAATAAAGTGTGTATATATGTATCTGTATCAAAATTACATGTTATTTCATTATTAAGTTAGTAACATTATAATAATGTCATATTAAGAAGTGGAAATGACTTACAATCTAAAATATGTATTTCATTTTTAGTTGTAATTCTCAATGAGAACTTACCATCCAATTGCTTGTTTTCTTTTCTCCTACATAGAAGAAAACAGGCAAGTAAAAATTGCTATTGTTATAGTCTAGACAGTGCAGCCTATGACAAAAAAAAACTGTCCAAAGTTGAATTAAATATGTGGTGATTTTCAAAAACAAAAATTTAATATGGACTTTTAAAGACCTGGACTCTGAAAACCATCTGAAACGGATTGTAATGGCAATTGTGAGTTCTGTCAAAGAAGCAAAACTTTTTATAATTGCCAAAGAATCTACAATCAACATAATACCTAGATCCTCATTCTGAAGCATCCCTCTAGTCATATTCAAAGCTTTGAAACTGTTTACAAACTAGCAGAAGCACATATTAAATATTATTTAAAACTTGGGAAAGTGCACTGGGATGTTGTTGTTCAGTGATGAGTACTCCTTGCCTGGCATTCCAGAGGGCCCAGAAGGTAGGGAATGCCAAGTACCTGATAAATATCAACAGACAATTCATTTTGGGCAAGTTGTTTAATATTTAAGCAAGATGCCCTTAGTGTAGGTTACATTATAGAAAGAATAGAAATACTGGCTAACTTTAGAGTGTGTTGAAAAATTTGGGGAACTAAATGTATGTGGGAAACAGATCTATAGAAATGTCAATCCTAATTCTGATTCTCAGTTTCTCCCTAGCATCCTCCCAGTCACAGATGGTATGTGACACAGCTCTGGACCACAAAACGGAAGTAAGTCTCTTGGCTGGTACTCCTTTTCAGACAAAGAGGGAATTATGAATACGTGCTCTCTCTCTTTCCATTTGCCCTTTCCCAACCTCTTCCTGTCTGATACTCAGATGTGCTGTCTGAAAGTTAAGTGGCCAGTTAGTGGCCACAAAACAAAGTCCATGCTTAAGGGATGACAAGCTGAAAGACAGAAGACTGAGTTGCTAATGGTAGGTCACCCTCCAGATTTTATATTCTGCAAGAAAAATAACACTTGTAAGGTTGTGATTCTCAAGGTGAATTTTCTTTTGTTTATAATCTTGGTTATACAACAAAGTAAAGTATTTTAAAATAATAGAATAACTAACTACACACAAATTCTAAATCAGAAGAAGGGCTTCTGGATAGAAGGAAATATAAAGTTTAGATGAAATCAAAAGACAGGAAGTGAACACACACATCAAACAAACACATACCATACTAGAAAATTTTTTTTCAGTTTTATCACGATTTTCAATAATGCAATCTATGAATAAGTACAGATTACTATACTATGCAAATAAATAAATAATAAATAAATAAGCACATCCATTGTTCCAAATGCTGATAAATAAAAAAGTTGGCAAAACAAAAAGCTTTACAAATTTTAATCCAATAAAGAACTTGAAACAAAACGCTAACACCAGAACAAAACAGAATATTCCAGGAATGGATTCATATCACTACGAATAAATACCTGATAATAAAAATAGAAAAGTTTAGAAAGATATTAATTATGAACTTTAGACTTAGCAGAGCAGCTTTAAGAAGCAAAAATATTAAAATGTAGTAAAAATGACAAGTACATAACAAGAAATTGTGCCAGAAGCTTAGGAATCAGTAAAACATTGTAACAACTAACAAACAAAACTGAACTGGAAAAAAAAAACATAGAATCTTAATTTAATAGCTGTAGAATGTGAAATTATTTCAGTTATGCGCTGACTTCCGGTTGGACTAGAGAATGGTTTGGCAGTTAAACACTTGCTTCCTTCCAAAGGACCCACGTTTCATTCTTAGTACCTCTGTCAGGCGATTCCCAACTGCCTGTAACTCCAGGCTCAGGGTTTTATATGCCCACTTTTACCCTCCAGAGGCATCCTCCAACATAGCATACACATGGAGACACACATACATAAAAATTAAAATAAATTCAAATTTAAAACTATGTGTCAGGTCAGAAAAAAAATCTCAACAATCACCTAACATACTGTAGGTATTTAAATTAGAAACTGACAAATTTTGTTTGGTATTGTTTTGTGCTAGGGAGCAATCTCCAGGCTTGCCCATGGCAGACAAGTACTCTACCAATGAACGTCTCCAGGCTTGCCCATGGCAGACAAGTACTCTACCAATGAACGTCTCCAGGCTTGCCCATGGTAGACAAGCACTCTACCAATGAACATCTCCAGCCACAAAAATGTTCTTAAAATGCATTTAAGAAAATTATGATATGACCCTAAATAATTCAAAGAGAAAGTAATAATACAATCAAAGAATATTTATAGATGAACTATGATGAATGTATTACATATTAAAATCTATTATACTGATTAATGCAATTTAACTCTCAGTCACATGTATTTATTGTTTTAAGTTAACAAATAATTAAACATATTTATGGAATACAATGTGACATTTTGAGATATGTGAAAAGGGGAATGAATAAATCAAGCTTACTGGCATTCCACAGATGTGGTCACATGCTAGTATTTATGACAAAATATCTAAAATTCATTTGCATAATGTTTGAAATGTATTTATTAATATTTTCATAGATTTTTGCAAAAGATGTCAAAAATGGATTCCACCTTCTGAAACTTTGTATTTTTATTACTATTTTCTAATTCCTTGCTCTTCCTACCCTTTACTGTGTGTATTTCCAATAATACAAAATAGAAAAATAAATCAACTCAACGTACAATAGACATACAATCAGAAAAAAAATCAAGGTAGGCAAATAAAAGAGGGAAAGGAGAAAGTAAGAGGAAAAGAAGACAAAAGAAAAAATTAATAAAGGGAAAACTCCATTCCAAATAAATACTACTACATAAAATAAAGCTTTTTGATAAAAACAAAAAACAAGCAAACAAAGAAAACAACCCTTAAATGGCTAATCATAGAAAACTAGGGCTCAACTAATGTCAATATATTTGATATGATGAATGAAACTATTAGTTATTCACTAGCTGAAGAAAAGTATTAATTATTACCAATGACTCAAGAGAAATATTAAAATACAAATAAATATTTTGACAGAAACTGAAAAATCAGATCCTATATTCTGATTCTCTACCAGCCTAAGTGGCTTTACAGAAAAGCTTTAGTCAGTTCAAAAGCTATTTTCAAATACTTAGAAGGGGTGATTCATCTTCTTTAATGAGATCAGTAACAAAGAGTCCATAAAAAGGAATAGAAACACAAACAATAAAGCTCATTTGTAAAAATAGTTTCAATAATTCTAAATTCTAGTACTGAAATATCGCAGCAATGTTTATGTCCAGGAATACAGGGACTAATGAAACCAGAACATTTACAAAAATAATAGACCATAATAGACATAGAAAGTAGGACCAGGTATGATGGCAAGTAGCTATTATTCCAGCACTTGGGAAGCTAGGGGATCACTGAATTCAAAGACAGCCTGGGCTCCAAAGTGTCTTGGTCTTAAAAACAAAACAAAAGAAAAAAGTATAAAATAAGAATTGAATATATATATATATATATTGAATATATACATATATAAATATATATATTGAATATATATATATTGAATATATACATATATATAGAATATATATATATATTGAATATATATATGTGTGTGTGTGTGTGTGTATATATATATATATATATATATATATATATATACATATATATAAATTGAATGAAAAAGCAAGCAAAATAGTTTGTGATGGCATATGAAGAGATGAAAGACAAAAATAATGTATGAGTCATCAAGCCTGGTGGCACATATCTTTAATTCTAGCACCTGGGGAGCAGAAGCAAAAGATTACTGTGAGTTCTGAGTTCAAGATTGTCTACATAATGAGTTCCAGGACAGTCAAATCTATAGAGTTAGACTTTGACTCAAAAAAACAAACAAACAAAAAAACCAAAACACTGAGTGAGAGAGAGAGAGACAGAGACACAGAAAGAAAGAAAGAAAGAAAGAAAGAAAGAAAGAAAGAAAGAAAGAAAGAAAGAAAGAAAAGGAGGAGGAGGAGGGAGAGAAGGAGGGAGGGAGGGAGGGAGGGAGGGAGGGAGACACAGACAGAGAGAGAGAGAGAGAGAGACAGAGAGAGAGAGAGAGAGAGAGAGAGAGAGAGAGAGAGAGAGAGGCAAGCAGACAGACAGACAGGGAAAGGAGCTGTATACATGGCTCAGAGGTTAAAAGTGCCTATTTGCTGACTTCTCCAGAGGATCCAAGTTCAGTTCCCAGTACCTATAGTGGTGGCTCACAACCATCTGAATCTCCAGCTCCAGAGAATTTGATACCTTTAGAATTTAGTGGGCACTTGTACTTACATGCTCATATCCACCCATTCATGTATACATAATTTAAAGCAATGGAAATAATTCTTGGAAAATAACTCATAAATCAAGAACATCTATGTCTACTGGTATAATAATATATGACAGAAAAGAACCGCATATCAGTGTGAAAAGAATAAGTTATTTGTAGATAACTAGCTCTTGCCAGGACAACTGGCTGTCCACATGGCATTAAACAAAAGTACATACCAATGTGGTGTCACATACTAAACAGCTGTTCTCCTGATCTGTGGGAATGGGTTCCAGGCCCTCCTGAGTACATCAAGGCCCACTCATGAAATACCAGGTTCTTGCATGAAATGGATTGTTTTGCATATAATACTTATATCATAAACACAATATGCATGTACTATTTTCCTGCATTGTTCATGGAATGAGCCAAGAATAGAATATCTGTAAAACAGGCAATTTTTCCTGAACATTTTTTTTCTCTGTAGTTTGCTAAATCCATACAGAACTTGCAGACAAGGAGAACTGACTAAATGGACGTTAAAGACCTCATTTGCAGGGCTAGAGAGATGGCTCAGTAGTTAAAAGCACTGACTGCTCTTCCAGAAGTCCTGAGTTCAATTCCCAGCAACCACATGGTAGCTCACAACCATCTGTAATGGGATCTGATGCCCTCTCCTGGTGTGTCTGAAAACAGTTATAGTGTCCTCATATACATAAAATAAATAAATCTTCAAAAAAAAAAGAAAAAAAGGTCTTATTTGGATGACAAAACTAATGAAAAAATTTAAAGCTGCACATGATCGTGCATGTCTGTGATCGCCGATCTCAGGAGACAGGAAGAAGAGTCACTTGAGAGCTTAAGAGCAAATCATAGAATAAGGAGCAAACATGGTTTCAATATAAGATACATCCAGGATTTTGGCTAGACAGATATTTTTTCAGTTAAACATAGAAAGTACTAACCATAAAAGACTGATAACCCAGACTTTAAGTCCTTCCCAGCATTTCACAGACACAGACCAAGGCCAAGTCACTGATTAGTATTATGACTCAGGTAAAGGACACAACCACCTACAGAACAATGTTTCTACCAAAAGATAAAGACAAGTCAGAGAATCTGGCATTGAGAAGGTTGATATGAGAAACGGTGACATCCAGGCCAGCCTAGGCAAAATAGGAAAGTGTGAAACTCAATTTCAATAACAACAACAACAACAACAACAACAACAAAAGAACAAAAAACAGAGACGACAATCTGAAGAAGAAAAAATTAGCACAGAACACAAACTGCCTCTCAAGAGAAAAAAATAAAAATAAATTGTATGATTTTATTTATCCTGCAGAAGACCAACAATGAGAAAAATTATGGCAATAGCAAAATTCTGAAGTACACAGAGAAATAAGACAATTATTACAATGTAAAACAGTGTCTGGTGTGGTCAAACTGACTAGTCCTTTGCAGTTGAGCAATACCAAGAACTCTGTCATGAACTCCCTGTGTACACACATAAATGTCCACAGCAAATGGCTGACAAACCCACAAAATAAGAAACAACTTAAATATTCTTTAGAAAAGGTAAATAGCTTACAGTGACAAAAGAAGAAACTATGCACCAGGCCCATCAAATGCATCCGTATGCTGACTTCTCCCATCATAATCTAACAATGAGTGGGAAAAACAACTGCATTATGCACCACACACACCAATTGTAGTAAGTCTGAAAATGTGCAAAACAACTCCAAATGCTATTTATGGACACATTTGTTATAAAAAATGCATGAAACATACATGGGAAGAAGAAATATAAAATAAAAAATAGTTATTTCTAGGCCAAAGTTACAGACTGAAGAGACATATACAGGAGAACAGAAATATGTTTACAATTTTTAACCCAATAATACTGATAATGTATCAGTCACTGGTTTGCATGATAACTTCCTCAGCATTTATTATCAACTATACATAAGAGTTTATAGTATAAATATACATACACACATATACACACACATATATGTGTAAGTATGTACATATATATGTGAAATCTTTCCTTATAATACTAATATATACTATTATATTATAGTATAATATAATAATTATATATATATATAATATTCATATATATAATTATTATACTATACTAAGGAAAGATAGAAGATTTAATCAAAAAAATCCCTTCTGGAGTTACAGAAGGAAGAAAGGAAGGAAGGAAGGAAGGAAGGAAGGAAGGAAGGAAGGAAGGAAGGAAGGGAAGGGAATGAGTTCAATTCACATATAAAAGATTTCAGGGAAGATGGTAGAGCATAACTACTTAAAACAGTGCTTCTCAACCCACTTAATGCTGCGACCCTTACAGTTCCTCATCTTGTGGTGATTCTCAGCCATAAAATTATTTTTGTTGCTATGTCACAACTGTAATTTTGCTGAATTATGACATAAATATCCTATATTTTCCAATGATCTTAGTTGAACCCTGTGAAAGGGTCACTCAACCCCAAAGGGGTGGTAACCCACAGTTTAACAACCACTAAGTTTCCTAAACCATTCTAATTGTATTATAAGTACTTATTCTTCTAAGTGCATATAAGTGTAGGTCTCATCCACATGAACGAAGTTTTTTTAGCAGCAGACGGAGACTGTTCAAGAAACCCATGACTACTCAAATGTAGAGAACAACTAATCATGAGGAACCCAACCACAATTGATACATCTACAAAACAGCCTCTATACCTAAGGCTCAGGGAACATTGCAGAAAACAGGATAGAAGTCCAAAGCTAAGCCCATTTGAACAACAACAACAACAACAACTGTAAAATGACAATACCAGTTAGCATGAGAATATACAGATAGGAGACATTTTACAAGGCCTTACAACAGATGAAGATATACAGGCAGTCAATGGCAGATGGAGATGGAGACAGAGATGGAGAGGGAGAGGAAGACGGAGAGAGAGAATATGAATATAAATCAGTCTTTTCCAAGGAGAAGGCCCTTGATATATAAAAGTTAGTTTTCTTCAGAGACAAGCCCTCTGATAAACTAGCTCATGCCCCAAGTGGTCAGCCTTATACTCATGTACATATACACAACAGTAATTGGAGTCCACAGATAGAGATTACACAAAGATACAGACACACAGAAAATACAAGAGAGAGGGAAAGAGAGCTCAAGTAAATATGAATGGGGTATAATGGGATATGGAAAGAGTTGAAGGGGAAGAATATGATCAAAATGCATTGTATTCACACATGAAATTTAAAAGGAAGAAAGAAAGGAAAGAAAGAGGAGAGGGGGAGAGGGAGGGAGAGAGGGAAGGAGGGAAGGAGGGAGGGAGGGAGGGAGGGAGGGAGGGAGGGAGGGAGGGAGGGAGGGAGGGAGGGTTAAGTACCAAGCTGTGTAACAATGAGCTTTTTACAAAGTGTAGCCAACTAAAACCAGTGTGGCAGAAGTGCGTGTCTTTCTGTGAAGTCTCAAACAGGGGAGGCTAGAAGTGAGCAGGTAAGGGGTGTGAAAACCATCAATGTTGTAGCAGAAAACACATAAGCAGCTATGGAATCACAGGATTCAAGTCAAAGTATGAACCATAAGCCGTGCTGCTGGGGAAAAGGGGGGAAAGACACCAAACTAGATGAACAAACAAGAATGAAAAATCCACTATAATCCAGAAGCAACTATCTGACTAATAATTTCAAACTATAGGTTCACTAAGTCTTTTTTACTTCTAATAACTAACACTCATATGGGCAGGGTAGATTTTTAGTTCCATTTTTAATTCAATTTTTTTTTCTGGAAAAGGTACAAAGCATTAACTACCAAAACAACTAGTCACCAGAAGAAAGGGTGTTAGGTTTAGAAAAATTCAGACTGGTGAATCCTGGCCAATGTGATGTTCAAAGAGCCTATGGAACTACTTTTCATCTAGAGCCTATGAGGAGGCTGTGTCTATCTCTAACCCTTTCTCCACAGCTGCGATGGTTTGAATGAGAAGCGACCCATCTGTCAAGTCTTGTCATCTGAAAGCTTAGTTCCCAGCTCATGGCACTGTGGGGAGGTTTAGGTGGCGAATCCTTGCTGGAAGAAGTGCATCCCTGGGTATGCTCTGAGCCTTTGTCACTTCTAGTTTGTTCTCTGTGCTTTCTGCTTGTGCATCAAGACACTTGCTCTCACCTCCTGTTCCTGCCACTCCACCTACAGATGGTTGCCTCGTCTCCCTTCCATGACAGACTCGTATCTCTCTAGAAACATAAGCGAAAATAAGCTGTCTTCCACAAATTACTTTTCTTTAAGGTGTTTTATCACATCAGCGAAAACTAACTAGTACAAAATTGTAAGAGAAAAACTTTACAAGAAAACATATGGGTCTAAATGAATGGAGTGTCTCTCATTACAACTGCTCTGTAGAACCTGGAATGGAGACTCAGAACCTATAGACGGCAGAGGCACAATCAGACCCAGAAGTGGATGATTTAATAATTAAATCAGCATTTATTCAAGAACAACATAAATTATAAGTAGCATCAACAACTTTACATATGTATGCAAGAAAGTTTTAATACAAAAATTTTCTACAATCTCAAATGGTAAAGAAAAAAAAAACACTTCTTTCAAAATATGTTTTGTAGGTTTGCATGGTAGAGATTTTATCTGAAGACTTTTCACAGTGGGGTTGCTTTTCCAAAGCACCACCACACAGACATACTAGTGACTCATCAGACCCTCCTTAGAATTAGCTATTAACAAAGAGAACATTTTGACCTATAAAAGATGCCTGAGTGGGTGGAACTAAGCAGAAAACTTAAATCAGAGAAAATATTTAAACCACAAGTATTAGAAAAACTTGAGGAAGGCAGTAATCTTTTAAAACTAATGAACATCATTCAATTTTAACTTAGCTGTACATAGTATCTCTTTACATCAACCACTTTTCTATAGATTACAAAAACAAATTAGAACCATCAAGGTCCATCTAAATATACACCTATAGCTGACCCACTGCCCTGTGAAATTCTATCCTTAGGCCTAACCTAAGGGCCTTGCTCTCTGTAAGATGGCAGGCTAAGGACAGAGACACCCTAGCAAAGCAACAAGGTGTGCATGGGTTCTGGGAAAATTAGGAAATATCCTGACAAAAGGGCAAATTGAAACTTTTCCTTCCTTTTTTTATTATTTTTTTCCAAAAAAGATTCCTGTTTTGTGAAGCTTAAGAGATGAGTCTGGGACTAAGAGGACAGGTTGCCCTTGCAGAGAACCCAAGTTCAATTCCCAGCGCCCATGTGGGGTTACTCATAGCCACCCAAAATTCCAGCTCTGGTGGGATCCAACGCCTCTTGCCTGAGTGGATAAGCACACATACACACACCAGTGTGCACACATACACTTATGTGCATAATTAAATAAATCTTAAAAAGATATTTTTGTGCTTTCAATCAAAATACATAATTTTTTAGAAATAAGACATAATTTTATAATAATTATAATAATTTTATAATTAATTTCTTTTTCTTTAACAATTATGGTATATTTAAAAATTATCCAATATAATTTAGAAGCAACAGGAAAAAATAAAAGCTCAAGTCTAAGGTACATTATTTCGTAAATATAGATTCCTAAGGGGTACTACTGGAACAGGGGCAGGTAGTTATTTCCTCCCTGTATCCCTCTGGGCCAACACAATCTACAAAGTCTCCATCTTATATCACTGACCCACTGGCAACTAGGGGCAAACCAAGGAAGAAGGCCTTCACGTTTGAGCTGTCCAGCTCAGGGGAAATGTAGTGTTGAAGAACACCAAGCAGTGTAAACACGCTGCTTGTGCTGCTGTTTGCCAAAGGGAGGCTTCCAGCAAACAACCAAGTGGGTGCTTTGGGAGCTCTAAAGTAGGCCCACAGATGACTGCAGGAAAACGTTCTGAGGGTCTAAGGAAGAAAAGCTTACAAAATGGTACCCAAGATATGGCAGCCCCAAACCAGTAGTAAACAGGTATATAGTTGACATACCAGAGCTAATGTTCTGATTGTGAGGATACTTAGAGACTAGACATGCTGTCATTGTTTAGTGTCAACTTGGAAGGGACAGCATTGCCCAATCTTCTGGCTTAAGGGAAGTATCATCAATGACTCTTAAAGGAAAAGAACAAAAGTAGGAACTGAAAACAGCATGTTTATATATTTTAGCTACATTGAGAAATACAACTACAATTACTTTGCTGAAAACTGAATATACTTTCTGAAGTTTAATCACCAACGTCAGAACAGGAAGGTCCTGACATTATCTACTCTAAAACTTGACTTAACCAATTAGAAAGCAGAAGTTCAAGTTGAGAAGCTTGTTCAAAGTTTTATGGCTGTGGGTAATCGTAATCAAATCTGCACTTTTCTGAGGCCATCATAACTGTACCAACAACTGGGTGACTTAAGCCAACAAAACTGTGCCAGTTGCAAAGCCATGCATCTGAAGTCAAGGTGCTGGCATGGATGGGTTTTGTGAGGGCTGTGAAAGAAAATCTATTCCTTTTCTTCTTCCAGGTTTCTAGTGGCTTACATGCTCCATATCTTGTTGAGAGAGTTAGTCATAACATCATCACCACAGACATGTCTGTCTCTCTGCCCAAATTTCCACTTCCTATAGGAACCAGACAAATGACTTAGTTTACCTCTTTGTAAATCATCCTTCCACATAAGGTCACATTCCAAGTACTAAGTGTTAGTCAACAGACAGGGCCAATGAGATGGCTCAGTGGGTAAAAGTGCTTGCCACACAAACCTGGTGACAGGAGTTCGATTCCTAGACTCTACTTAAAAGTGGATGGAGAGAACTGATTCCACAAGGTTGTCTTCGGGCGTCTGCAAGCCCATTGTGGTGATAATAATGGTGATATAAAACAGCAACAAATAATGTCAACATGCGTTTTTGGAAGACACACACACACACACACACACACACACACACACACACACACACACATCAACTCTTAAAAATGAATTCTACTCAGAACTTAAGCAAAACCCAGTCCTCCCAACTCAGGCAGTGGCCCTTTCTACTACAGGATTTCTCTAAGGCTTACTTTAGGCAGGCTGTACAGGGAAGCAACTCTACTTAAATTCAGATTTGACTCCCACACAAAAGCTCATACCTTACAACTATCAAACTTCAACCAACCTGTACACAGAAGCTATCACCCACCAACATATTTTATTCTCCTTCCTCACAATAATGTCTACAATGCACCTAGAACTGGTTTGCTCAAATCTCTAAAATCACCAGTGTTCAGAGAACGGTATATGTGCATCATGGTCAGATTGCAGAAAAGCAAATGTGAGGAGGTTTCCTTTGGAGAGAAGAAACCTTAGGTTCTGGAATTGCTGACAGACTTGAATGTCATTTTGCCATTTAGCTGGTACATAGACCATGCTCAGAGGCACAGAGGCCACAGCTCAACTGTGATACCAGAGCTTCAGCTTTGGAGCATTCTGAAATGGCCTCTGTTGGAACTATTCAATCATCACTCCCTCTGCTGCCTAAGTATTCTTGAGTCTGAAGATAATTGTCATATTGTCTCACTATTTTCCATTATAAATTAATGACATCTGTAATACTGAGTCATAAAAACTCTGTCCAAGGAACAGTATTAAAAATTACATGGAACTGATTTCGCTAAGTGGCCTCTTGACAAACACATTACCCACCCTTTTCCATTAAGGCCTTTAGAATCCTGATCTACAGCTGGCCTTGGAAAATTGGGAATTATGTCTAACTGTAGAAGATCTAACAAGTTAGTACAGCTTTTTAAAGTAAGAAATCCAAAGCAAGAAGGATTACACTAGACTCTGATTTTGTTGTTTTTGTTTTAACCTTTCAAGAGCTAATGCACTAGACTGGTTTTCCATGAGGGAATATCAAGGAAGGACTGGAAAGAGTGTAGGAACCACAGGCTACGAAGAAATGCTACAAAAAAAAAGAAAAAAAAAAAAAAAAAACGTGTCTTCTGGACATGATATGGCTGCCATAAACTCGTTGCAGCTGTGAATACCTAGAAAAGACTGGGACCATCAACTTCCATGCTCATGCATGGGAGAAGGCTTATGAGACTTCACTCTTCTTTGAGGGTCTAAAGGCAGTTAATGGTTGCTAAGCCAGGTGGTGTCATTTTTCTCCCAGAGTGTAGCCACTGATAAGCAAGCAGCCTGTGCTCTAGTAACCCCAAACTCATGCTCATGCAAGCAACTCTAATTAATCTTACTGAGTCATCATTTAAAAAAAAAAAAAAAAAGACATCAAAGTAGGAACATGGCATGTTGGGAAGAAGCAGCCTTTCAGAGGCCAGGGAGGGCATGAGAACAGGTGAAGGGAAATGAAAATGGTCAAAACCCACTATATACAGGTCTAAAATTGTCAAAGAAAAAAAAAACTAAAAAGGATAAATGTTTAAACACAAACCTTCTGCATTCTTTTCTGAGATAAAAAAATAAGTTTTGTCTTCTAAGAAAAAGAATAAACCAGGGTTTGGACTGTGGACATGAAATCACAACAGGGCAGAGGCAGAGGAGGCAGAGGAGGCAGAGGAGGCAGAGGAGGCAGAGGAGGCAGAGGAGGCAGAGGAGGCAGAGGAGGCAGAGGAGGCAGAGGAGGCAGAGGAGGCAGAGGAGGCAGAGGAGGCAGAGGCAGAGGCAGAGGCAGAGGCAGAGGCAGAGGCAGAGGC
>JANHMN010000002.1:199547755-199575302 GCA_030674055.1 Rhabdomys pumilio | reverse complement strand
GGCAGAGGCAGAGGCAGAGGCAGAGGCAGAGGCAGAGGCAGAGGCAGTAGTGACAGATGGAGATGTAGAGGTAGATGCAGATGCAGGTGCAAAGGCAGGAGATCTCTCGGGCTCAATAGCCAGCTAGTTTAGCAGGATTAGTAAGCTATTCTGTTCAATGACAGACTCTGTCTCAACAAGTAAGCTGAACAGTGACTGAGGGAGACAGCCTATCAACCTCTGGCCTCCATGCACAAATGCACAGACATACTACTAACAGTGAGCAAACATGAATGTGCTCACAATCTTTTTTTTTTTAAAGCCAATTCAGAAAGCAAAAATTCAGACATTATATTGTCCTATTAGGAAAATGTTCTTTCAGACTACAATCCTTTCAAAGGGGAAGTTTTTTAAGCCTTCAAAAAAAATGCTAGAGTTGAAAGTTGAATGTACCCAACTTGACTCAAGTAGTATATAAGAGCATTCAAATTGCCTTAACATTTTGGTAACTAGGAACAATGAGGTGCCCTGGCTATATACTCACTTAATCATTTACCCCAGGGGAGATGAAAACAACACTAAGCTCTTTCATATGCACAGAAAGCCTTCCTGTCAATATCTCTTCTACTACTGAATTCATAAAACCCATGACTTAAGATTCATACCCATACATGTCAGCCTCCTAAGCCTTTTCTTCACCTGAAGAGGGATCAACACTTGTTCTGGGATGTTGCAAGGACTAAAAAGTAGAGGAAAGTATCTGGCATACAGCAACTTTGCATCAGTTTGAGGCTCAGAACAAAAAGCAGTACCTTTTCTTCCTAACATACGTAAACATTTCACCCTTACCTATCCTACCAGTTTAGCTACCCTGCATGGTGCTTCTTTTCCCCTGAACTCTTAGGAATATCACATAAACTTCAGTGAATTTGTGCGTAAATACTTTAAATAAAGCACTGTTGTTATTTTCAAGCCAATGTTACAAACCCTATCTGGAGCTGACATAACTGAGGAAGGCTGAGGCTAAAGGATCTTGATCGTGACATCAGCTTAAGCAACACATGGAGCTGGAGATCAAGTTGGGTTGTTTAAAGATGGTGTCTCATTTTAAAAAGAAGAAAGAGAGGGGAGGGAATGGGAGGAGAAGAAGAGAAAAAAGAAAAAAAAAACAAATTGCCTTTACCTAGCAAAGAAAAAATTGGGAAGTGTTGATAATTACCTTGCTTACGGTATCAGAAAATAAAACAATGAGCCAACCAAATATTGAATGTACCTTGCATTCAAGAGATGCAAAAATCAGAACTATTACCATCCTAATGATTTTAACAAGTTTACTTTTTTTTTTTTTTTTTAAGACAGCCTCTCAAGCTTGAAGCTCACTTTGAAGACTAGGCTCAAACTCACAGTAATCCCACAACCTCTGCTAGGGTTAAAAGTTGTATGCCACCAATGGCTTCATGATTCAAGCACCCAGTGGTTTCTGCAGGGCTTAAAAACACAGCCTGATTTCTTAGTTAGGCTTACAAGCCTCTGTAACCACTCCTATGCCCAATACTAAAGACCACCTTTAATCAACTCTGCTTTAATCAACTCTGCCTTGTCAAAGTTCCCGTGGAAGCCATCTCCATCTCTGCTGTGCTGTCTGTGCAGGTGTCAGTGAGTAGGTTCTGCTCTTAGGGATGCAGGTACATCCCCTGGAACTTCTAAACAATCCATGCCACGATTACTCTCTTCAGGCATATGGGAACCCATTGTATTTAGCTATCCTTTCCACACAAATATAGCTTCTAAATCTCCTGGTTTTCAGTTGCTAAAATAATATCTGGGCCTGGAAAATTGATAGAGGAGAGGTTTATATTGGTTCATAATTCTGGAGGCTGGGAAGTCCAAAACAGTGTGAACGCCTGCTCCTATTCTCTTGCGGGCTTCATGTAGCGCAGATACATAGCTCAAAACAAAACTGTAGCCAGGTGTGTGCCAAAAGTCCAAAATACAGAAAGAGACTCACTGTAACAACTTGTACTTCCACCCTCACCAGAGCGAAAACTCTCTTGAAAGCCAGCAGTCCACTAAAAGACCTCCATCACTGATGCAATCAGGACCAAGCCAGAGCATGAGTTTTGGGGGTGGGTAAACTGTATCCACACCACAACAAAATCCTAAGCACAGGAGATTTTTCTTCAGGAGGACGACATCTTACACACTCATTATATATAGGCAAAACGTTTTTATGGACTTGGATAACAGATAAAGTGCTCAGTATATAAAAAAAAATCTCTAAGGCTTCGCAATGTTGGTATCTCCTATAATGCCTCACAAAGTGGCCAGTCCAAGGAGATCTCTAGGAAAAAGCTATAGGAAGCCTGTCATATAATCATTCATATGCCACTAGCTAACCAGCAAAGCACAGAATCCTTAATAAAGAACACTTAAATAAGTGAATGAAACTCCTATCTTAAAAAAAAAAAAAAGGAAAGATTATCCCTAAATTCCTTTAATAATATTTTATAAACTAAGACCATAGTCGACTTTACTGTTAGAATGAGTAAATAAATAAAGGTTATCTTGGTGTAGAAAAGTAAACATTCTTTCCCACTCCTCCTAAGTTTATGGCTAAGGCTCTCATAAGAAGAGCAAGCTGAAAACAACAAACTGTATAAAACTGTGATACACAAAACTGTATTTACTAAAACCTGCACATAGCATTGGGACATCTGTATAGTTTTTGAACTAGGACTGATGTAGAAGTGAACAGTATTGGAAAAGCATGACTGAGAAAACCCAACTGGCTGTGGTGGTGCATGCCTTTAATCCCAGCACTCAGGAAGCAGAGGCAGGTGGATCTCTACAAGTCTGATGCCAGCCGGGTGTAACACACTTATAGGACATCTAGTCTCTGAAAAAAAAAAAAAACAAAAAGATCTAGAGCTGAGAGATGGCTCAGTCAGGAAAATGCTTGCTATACAAATATGAAGAGAACCTGTCTCAAAAAGTAAGCTGAAGATGTCAGGCCTGATGATCCACGTATTTAATCTTAGCACGCAGGGGACAAGCAGGTGGAGCTCTGAAGTTGAGGACAAGCCAGTCTAAAAATTGAGTTTGAGGCCAATCCAACTTACATACTAAGTTCTAGGCTAACTAAAGCTATATAGTGGTGAGACCCTGGCTCAAATAAGTCAGTAAGTAAACAAACAACAATAAATATGAAGAGCAACTTAGGAGGATGTGAGATAGTGACCTCTGGCTTCTCTCTCTCTCTCTCTCTCTCTCTCTCTCTCTCTCTCTCTCACACACACACACACACACACACACACACACACACACGAACATGTACAAATCTATACTGTACACACACCCAAACATACAAATCTATGCATTGCACATATATACAAATATGTATATATGTATATATCACATGTGGGTCCCCGTTCCAGAGGGCTTCCCACAAAAATCTCCAGCCCAGCCAGGTGTGGGGATCCGGGTCAAGGGGACAGAGTGCGAGCATGGAGGGGGAATCGCCTCCGCTGCCTCTGCTGCTGCCTCTGCCCGAGTCTCTGCCACCCAGTTGCTCCCAGGTGCTGCACCTGTCTCTCTGCACTGAGCTGGTCTGGGCTGGGCCAGTAAGAAGCTGGCTAGCTAGCAAGGAGGGGAGGGTCCTGAAGGCGCTTCAGGAGAGCAGATCTCTTCCCAAGTGTTACAGCTCTTGCGACAGAAACTCTTGGACAACGGGATAATTCTTGTGCACCTTTACTTCTCCCAAATAGGGCTCTTATATACAGTTTTGGGGCGGGTTAGGGTCTGGCAGCAAATAATGCCTATTGGCTTGGTCTGAGAGCTTGGAGATACCTCATCTACATGTGGGAGAGTCTGAGGCATTGTTCCTATGCGACTGATGGCCATAAACCTCTCTGTGGGAGGAGCTGTGGAGGGCTGAAGCTAAGTGAAAGGAACCAGGGGCCCAGGAGCAAAGCTGAACACCTACCGTCCCATTAGGGTCTGGGGTTCAAGACCTGTGCTCGACCAGGCGCCCAGCTGCCTCTCACAGCCCACTGCCCCACAATCACACACACAGTGAATGATATATACAAAGTAAGATCTAATGGTAATGGAGACAGAATAGCTCTATGTGTCTTCAGATGTCTCTATTACACCCTGCCTTCAGAGTTAGGGAGTCTTTTTCCTCTGAGTAGAAGGAGGGTTCTTCTGGAACACAGATCTTAAAACTTTCTCAAGAAAAAGATCAGAAACTTCTTCTCAGGTCTGGGAATGCAAGGATAATCTGACTATTTTTAAAGTTTCACAAATACCATGGTGTCATATCTAGGGTAGTGTGTCCTTAACTCTATCACTGAGTTAGAAGTTTTCCAAATGCCTTCATGTCAGACCTGAGGTTAGTATGTCTGAGCCTCATCACCAAGGCAGAACTTTTATAGGAAAGAATTTATTTTCCCTTTTGCTTCTAGTTTCTTCTATAGCCAGAAACAAATAGAAACCTAGCTTTCCATTTTTGCAACACCCAGGCTATTCTCATCTAAATGCCACCCAATAAGACTAAAAGTCCTTCTTGATATTTTTACTGTTAAACCTAAACAGAACACACTTAACTTATAAAATTATCATTCTCTCCCATTTGTTATGGATTCATGACAATGAATGAATAAATAAATAAACACAAAAGATGAAGAGATGAACTAGTAAATAACCAGCATCCTGAAAACTCTCACAAAAAAAAAAAAAAATCACTGAACAAATATGGCTTCTCTGAAACTTCAGCTGTAAGCTAAGCATGGTGCTGCTAATGTGTCCAGCATACATGAGTCTCTGAGTTTCTTCCTGTTAGGGCTCTGGTAGTTTTGTTCTAAGAGTAAATCCAGCAATGCAACACAGGCTGTCATGAGAACTCCAAGCTATCTTCCTACATCAGCCTGCCTGGTGCTGGCAAGACTCTCGGTCTGAACTTCTGTACCACAATAATACATAAACAGCAGCAGCTTTATTAGCATAAATTTGCATATCACAAATTCCTGTTTTGTGAGTTTTAGTAAATGTATACAGTATAGGGCTTCCTCCATCATATAACTGTAAAGCACTTTCATCACTCCCAATAGTGATATCCACCTCTCTTGCAAATATATCATTTCTCTTCTATGAACTGTGGAAAATTGTCATGTGGGAAGCAGAGTTAACTACGGGGAGGGTGGGTGTCCAGTCTAGCCTGGCCCTGCCACCCCCAACAAGAAGCACATTCTGAACTGGAGCTCCACCACAGACTTAGGGGAGTAGGAGCCAGACATGATGGCAGACAACCATCTCCCCTCAACTGAGCTTTCCCTGCAGGACTATGCTCTGCCACTTAGAGAAGATTAACCAAATGCCCAATCCTCAAACCAAGGCTTTAAGGAAAATCAGATCAGCATTCAATACAGGGGAAGAATATGAGCATTCATTTACACTATCCTGACACAGGCAGGATGTGTGAAAGAACCATACAAAACCAAGATTAAGGTTCCCAGCACAGCTTTCACTCTGCTTCCATCAAAAGCATACCACAAAGAGAAACATGCATGCGGAAGGCACAGAACACAATAAAGGAACAGGAATGCTCTGTCTACAAAGGAGGGGGGGGGGGCAGAACTGACCTTTGACCACCTCAGTCCTCAGTGCATCTGTTTCCCTAAGGGAATTTTCTAAAGGGCAGGGGCAAAGAAAACAGGAGCTGGAGAGCCAGGTTCCCTCTCTGAATTACACCTGCCCTCCTACTTTCTAAAATAATGTGCTTTAGTAAGTCGGTAACAGTAGTATCGTTACCGTTTTCATTCCAAATCACCATTATTGCTAGATGAGGATGATTCTAAATCAGTCCTTTTCACAGACTACAGATAGTGGGGTCAATATGCATCAAAAGGCCCATAGCTTCCCATCAGAGACCAGCTTGAAAACCGACTGTTACTCTCTACCTCTGACATGAGCAGTGACTCAGTCTCTGCCGAGCACCTCTGTAGAGACTGGCCAACAATCCGGTGTGGTTCCAGTGCTGTGAGGGTGCAATCAGGTGACATGAAAGCATCAGTTTAGTAAGTGGTTAGTTAAGTGTTGGCTGCCTTCTCTACTTTCACAAAAGCTTATAAAGCAAAGTTTGTAACAAGAAAACATTATGCAACTGGAACCTCAGCATCTGGGAGGTGAAGTTAGAAGGATCCGAAGTTCAAGGCCAGCTTCTGACTCTGTTGCCAAAAAAAATTAAAAATTAAAAAATTAAAAAATAAAAGAAAATCAACCAAGTAAGAAGAAATAAAAGACTTTTGAATTCACATTTTAAATTGCTAAAATAAAATGCCAATGAAGATGAAGAGCAACGTAAACAATCTTAAAACAGTTTATTTCTAGATGGTATTATTGTTTGTGTCGAGGCTTGCTTAGTAAGCACTAACTGGAATGTACTGTGTCCGACATTGTTTGGTATGAACAGGAAACACCCCCATAGGCTTATGTATCAATAGGTCAATCCCTAACTACCTCTGCAATTTAGGAGACACAGGAAACTTTAAGAGACAGGACCTCACTGGGGCAAGTAAGTCACAGGAGCAAGTCCTCAGGAGCTAGATCTTGCCCCATCAGTGAGTCTATCTGTCTATCTGTCCATGTGCTTGTTTCTGTGGCTGTCAGACTCTCTTTCTTTCTTTCTTTCTTTCTTTCTTTCTTTCTTTCTTCTTATTCTTCTTTTCCTTCTCCTTCTTTCTTTCTCTCTCTCTCTCTCCAGACACACACATACACACACACACACACATATATATGCACAGCAATGTACACACACACAGGTATATGTGTGCAGATAGCTTTTGTCTGTTTTCTGAAATCTAAGAGATGGAGGCTATGGCTCTGTGCACAGCAGATAATACTGAGGTATAACCCTAGCCTTTACATGTGTAGTACATGTCTTAGAATTTAAACTGAAGGAAGGAGATAAGACATTTTGGCATTATAAGGAAAACTGCTACTAGTCCTGACATCTGGAAGATCCAGAATAAAAACATGGGTGTTAGTGTTATGTGGTACTTTTTAAAATCAGTATTCAGACTGACTAAAATTTAATTTAAAACTCCCCACAATGTTGAAATGGATGACGGGTATATTAATGTTCATTGCATTCTTCCCTTTTGTGAAATTTTCCATAAAAGGTTTTCTTTAAAATCTTCACATACATACTCTTCCCATGATTCCTTCCGTGCAAGGCTGATTAATGTAAGTTTTACAGAACACACCCATCTATGGATAATTTTAACTTTTCTTAAAAATAAACATTCTAGTCACCAACCCAAGGAGGGGGCAGAGGCTCAGGAATGCAGTGTCATGGCAGATGGAGTATCAGTCATTGTGGGAAGTGAAAGACATGCAAGCAGCATCAGAACTGCTGTACCAGCACCTCATTCCTTGGGGCAGCCTTTTCAACAGTAAGCATTTCATCCACTGTTGTTAATGCTGAGCTGCCGGGAGCAAGCAGCACTCATCAGTGACCATTACCACTGCTAAGGCTACAGCACATGGTCACTTGTTTCACATGCTGCAGGAAGTCTGCAGAGTGCTGAGTCAGAAACAAAAATGCAGACTCACAGATGACTAATGACTCTCTGGAGTGCACTCAGTGATTCAAAATTGAAGATTTAAGATTCATACCACTGAAGACTCTCCTGGCTCACAATGTCACGTACAGAGTAGACAACCCGAAATTTTACAAGAATGATATGATCTTTCCTATTCATCTGCAATATTATGTTTAATCATCATAATACATATACATTGAGGGTTATGAATAACAATAACACACCTCAACTTTCACACCAATAATAAATCCAGCTGTGAACTGCATGGAAATCAATCATGTGGCCTCAACCCGAGGAACCCAGAGAACTTCTCACAGATAAGATTTACTACAGCGAACTCTTAAATGTCACTGAGGCCTCTCCACAAACACTCATTATTATGATCTGCAAGGATGTAAGCGTACGGGGATAGTGGAAAGAAAAAAAAGCAAACCTTTCAGTCTCTAAATTAGAGAATAGTACTGTCTAACCTCTGGAGGAATCCATGCCTTATTTTTGGACAACTGCCATGCCTGAGGGTGGGCAATGATGACTCACACGTATGAAGTGACAGTGCCCCTGAAGCACAGTTGATGAAGCAAATCTCCACACCTGTTCAACTAGCAGCTTCCAGAAGGTTGGCGGTAGCACGGCACCCTTGCAGGATGTGTCCACTGGGGGATGGGTCACTGTGTCGTACAATGTGCACTGAGGAGGGAGGAGAGGACTAAGACCAACAGACATGGAATAACATGGAAGACAGGACACAGGGGAGCTGCCTTGGAGTGGGGTCACTTGTAGCCAAAAGCTGTCTCCAGGCCTTACAAGCTCAACAATGCTCTGTCAATTCACTCTGAGTCACTCACACTCCCAAGTCATAAAATATCTTTTCTCAGTTCCATTTAAGTTTGTGAGGATTTGCTACTTCCTTCACAAGCGCCTTCTAATCATGACACCAGGCCGATCCCTTTTTATTGCCTCTACATACATTCTCTGGGCAGCTTTTGAATGTCTTGACCTACTCTGCAGAGATTCTCATCTCATCCTTGAAAAGCAACATGAGAAGTATGTGCTTACATTGCCATGTTTCCTGAGGTAACCTGTGCAGGAACCCAGTCCCCCCCCACCCCCCACCCCTCCCCACTGGTGTCTGAGCCTAGGCGGGACAGGGACTTGGCTCAAGGAATTCAAAGAAGGCAGCACTTCCACAGGAAGATACAGCTATTCCCAGTGGGACAGCTCTGCCTCTGTATAATATCCTCCATCTGAACAGTTAGCTTCAAGTAAGCCACTCCACTCTCATCTAAAGACAGAGAAAGGCACGAGGGCAAGGGCCGGTACCCCTGTGGAGCACAGCAGGGAAGATAAGCCTTCCCACACTGGACATACCTAAACCCACAGCTTCCTGTAGGAGAGCAAAGGCAAAGGCACCCAGGCCTGAAAACAGGTGCTAACAAGAAGCCAAAGCAAGTCAGGGCAAGGGCGCAGCAGCAGTGACATCTCAGAAAGCACCCGCTGCTCTGAATCAGCAGCCTCTAAGCACAGGCTAAACTGCTTCTCACTTTAAAAGCTAGGCTTAAAGAGGAAGCAAGGAAGTCAGCCAGCAGAGGTGGAAAAGCCTGGGCTGGCTCAGGCACAGTAGCCTAGGCCTAGGTCTAGGGCCCTGCTGGCCTTCCTTTGAGGAATAACCATGATCCTTATTTAACTGTGAAAGAACAAAAAGGAGCTTCTACCTGGAGAACAACTGTGCCTGAGCTGAAGAAGTAGGGGTCTGGAAAGAAGGACTCTTCAAAGCAAAGCAAACACTAACTTCAAGCACTGTCTGTAGACTCATTAAATGGCTGGTGACTCCAGCAAACACTTGTGTACAACTATTTCACTGTGGCTAACAATCTTCCAATACAGCAGTTTGAGAACAGCACCTTTAGAATCTTGGACCGTTCTAAGAAACACCTCCAAACTTTGCTTACACAGGTCTTCCTTCACCAGACACACAATAAAGATCAACAGACCAGCTGCAAGATTTTCAGAATAATCAGAATCAGGTATCTTTGGAAGGAATTTTAAAATAAGCTACTTCATGAAACACCCTGGCAGTAAAATATGAATCACAATGATTAATATTACAGTGGTGACTCTTACCGGCAATGCCTAGTATTTGGTACAATGGTTACCTAGCACTATGCTAAACACATTATATGCATCATTTTTTTTAACCCTCATAACAGATAACAAAAATACCACAATTAGAGTAGGAGGGGCCGCTGCTGCTACTGGTCCAGGAACACACTTTGAAAACCAGTGCTTCAGCAACTCCAACTCAACTTCTCTGCTATGATTCCTGACTCAAGGTGGTTCTAACCATGTAGCATCAAGGCAGAAGCACAGGGCCCCAGTCTTCCCCATCGGGCCTGGTCCACAGGCTTAGCACTATCAATGTCCAGGTATCTGAACTTAATACTGGACAGCTCACATAACCTTTTCTTTCTTCTACACAACAGTTACCTAAAATACCACATAACTCAAATGATCACACACCAAAATACATTTTCAAACCTGCACTTAATTTTAAGCCTATTTTTTAAAATAGTTACGACATCCTAAGGATAATTTACGGCATCAAAACAGGAAAACCAGTTTGCCTTGTTTGAATTCCTTATCTTAAAAATATATATATCCTGGTTCTTGTAAGACAACACTAAATACCCAAACATCTTTAAACAACGATGTCAGAAACTTCAATCTGAGGGAACAAAAACTGTATCAAGTAGCAAGAAACAGAAAGGGACAGAAGAAGAGCTCTGTGCTAAGATGAACAATAGTGAGTTAGGACTACACCTATTTAACCCATCCTATTATGTAAGAATTTCTTTTTGATTTTTATTTAGGGGAGGGGGAGACAGAGGGATAGAGAAGCAGAGAGAAAGTGCTAGCTTACGCACTAGCCTACATAAGAGGATGCACGCCTCTGACACTCAAAGAGGGCACTGGATCATCTGGAGCTAGAGTTAAAGGTGGCTGTGGGCCAGGCAATGCAGATATTCCGAACTGAACTCAGGTCCTCTACAAGGGTAGTATATGCTCGCAACCAGTGAGTCACCTCTCCAGTCCTAATCCTAGTATTTTAATAGATGGGCACAAAAGCTTAAAACAGCTTAACTTTCCAAAGGCCACTTAACTTTCCACAGGTTAATAATAAGGCTCTGACTGGTGTCAGCCCAAATTACTTTCACAATGTCATAAAAAAGGAATTCTACAAATAAAAACTTTAGTATTATGGAAATACCAGGCTATATATATTAGTGAAGGCTAGAGCCTCCCTGATTCAACACCTCATTTAATTAAAAATAAGAAAATCTTGACAATTTCAAAATACAGTCAATAATATAAGTCCTTCCCTCATCTTTGAATATAGACACTGACTCTACAACCAAGAAGGAAGGTCTCATCCCTCTCCTGGATGTGACACAACATGGAAGAACTAACCATACGCCAGTTATAGAAAACCCTCACTAAGTCTAGCAGCTTACACTGTGCATGTGTCCTTGGGGATGTCACTATCACATGTAAGCAAACTAAAGCCAGCCATCTAAATGATAAGATGTCTTTTGAAAACAGAAAGCTACCCTGGAAGAATGGGGTTAGGTCTTGAGTTTTGTAACCTAGTTATTAAATGTATACATCCAAGTGAGTGACCCCAGGGGATACCATGTAAAGCAGGAACCATACAGCTGTGTCTTTTCCACTCACTGTGTAAGTTTGCTTAGTTACACAGAGGTAATAGAAGGCAATGGAGGTTACCTTCCCTCGTCCCTAACCAGCAATCAATACCAAGCACTAAAATCTAACTCTCCTGACTGCTACCTGCCTCCGTACGCAGCCCAGGCTGTAAACTGACAGCACACTGAACAGACTGACAGGCCGCAGCAGCCCATTCAGAAACAGATCAGAAATGTTTCTTTATTCAGCTTGGTCATGACAAGGCTATGCACAGTGTACAAGCGCTTCTGTTTCACTCTACTGTTTTTAAAGTTTGACACAATTTCTCACTACAAACTCCCTGAGGATAGAGGCAGATGATCAGGCTTGCCTGTGTCTCAAATGCCTAACGAGGGCTTTGCAGGCAAAGACAAATAAAGACTTGGTAACTGAAACCTCACATATGAAAAGAATTAGACTAGTCCTCACTCCAAAAACTTAAGAGAGCAAGAACAAATAAGAAGCGAAGGCCAAGTCCCTCTACTGCACAGAACATCACTGTAAGACAATTACTGAGGGCTCCATGGCACGCACAGAATGTTATTTTTCCAAACACTTTCATAGTATTATACCTTTCATTATTAATTTGATATAAAAAAACCAGTGAGACAGATAATACTGTTATTTCTATCTGTAGATAAAAAGGCAGTTGCTCCAAGAATTAACATGATTTTGTGTCATTTTAGAAGTGAAACCACAAGATGAACTCAGGAATCCTGGGTAAAATCTAATGTTAGTTTCACATTCTAGCATTCTTTCCTCAAAAACCTGCTGATCTAAATTTCAAGAAGTGACTGGGAGATGGCTCAGTGAATAATGTGTTTGCCATCCAATAATGAGTACCTGGGTTCAGATCCCTAGGTCTCATGTAAAGTGAGGTACAGTAGTGTGGGTTATAACCATAGCACTTTCAAAGCAAGACAGGAGACAGAGACAAAAGAATTGCTGAAATTCACAATCTAGCTAGTCTGGAGCATGCACTGGGAAACTAGAGACAAAGTCACAAAGTGAAAGGTAAGGACCAAACCCAAGGCTGTACTCTTTGAACTCCAAACAGTGTACACATATGCGCGCGCGCGCGCACACACACACACACACACACACACAAATAAATGAATGTCAAGACATGCTATAAAATAACCTACAAAAACAGGCACAAATGACAAAGAATTTTAGAAATGACATCATGAACAAGAACACATAACATATAATACATTTTTCACATAAATACTTAACCTGCTGTCTGCTTCACCAGAATCTTTAGGATGTCATACATTTGTGAAACACACAGTACAGCATTCTTTTCACAAAAATACTGCATGTGTGTATATGCATGTATGTGAATACACAGGGTTGTCAAATAACTGTATAAATAACAAATAGTAGTCAAATGACAAAGAAGTCTTAAGATCAAAGTATTGTCACATGCTGCTCACATGTGACAGAATGACACACGCAGAAGCCTAATTTCCTGTATTACTTAATGGCGATGTTCCGTAAGGTACTCCAGAAGAAATATCTAGAAGGAGAGTAAATAAGCACTATGAATCTTTAACGTATATGAGTAACGAGGACATGGCTGTACACTTAAGACAATGTCAGTGCCACAGAATTCTCAGGAACTGTGAACTACAGGGGTACACAATACCCACCTCACCCCTAACTTCCTTAACCAAATATCCCCCAAACTGGTATCGACTAGAATATTAAGAAGAGGTAAGGAGGAAGATCAGTAACCAGGGCAACATTTGTCAGTCCCTTTCAGCCCCTTTCTCTCCTCTACTGTTAGGACAGGCCTGGGCCCACAAGGCTTTCCAAAGACGAAGGGGATTTTTACTCCCAGCACAGCATTTCTAAATTCTTGAGCCTAGAACAAAGCACCCAGCTGATAGCCTCTGCCACTCTCAGAATAATTTCTCAGAAGCCACTCTGGATAATTCTGGTATGTGATTGTTTCCACTGCAGTGTTCTGTGTGGTGCATCCTAGTTAGTCTGGTTGGATGGAAGCAACAGAAATACATGTGTACAATAGACTCTGGATGTGCCTGTGTACACAACCAATGGGCAAACAGAACGGCAGTTAAGGTTTCATGACAATCTGGGACCGAGCCATCCATTTTAAAGGCACTTCAGTGGACCTGCTTCCTTGGATCACAGCAGCTAGAGAAGTTACCTTAGGAAATATAGAACAATGATGCCCTCTACAGCCTTCAGAGAGAATCCATGCAGTTGGTGAAGGAACCTGAGTCTATCTTTCTAGTAAAGATTTTTTTAAACACTAGAAGATAAAATGAAATACATACTTTGTGCATCAGGAAAAAAAAAACATTTTGAGAAAAAAGTGTTACAGTTTAATAGTGAAGAGTTAATTAAAACATGTTGTCATTCTGTTATCTGTTTGAGAAGAATTAATTAGGTAACTGTTGGTGTGCTCTGGAAATAGCTCAGAGGGGAGAATGCAAGCATGAGAACCTGACTTTAATCCAGAGAACTCACAAAGAAAAGCTGAAAGCATCTGTAATCTCAACACTGTGGAGGCGAAGACAAACGGATCCCTAGAAAGGCTGACCAGCCAGTCAAACCTACTGGCTAAGTTCCAGGCCATTAACAGACCCCTAGGTTGATCCTAAGGAATGATACCCCAGGTTGGCCTCTGGCTACACATATGTGAGTGAGCATGTGTACAATAAGGTACACACACATACATGCATAAGCAATCACAATAAACAGAAGTTGTTTGCAAAAGAATTATTAAAACTATTTTAAAAGCTACTGGGAACTGCAATGGCAGAAATATGCAAAGATAGAACTTAAAGTAAATACCACAAATTGAAGATGACACATTACCTGACCAGAAAAAGAAGTCATGAGGAAAGAAACACAGAAAGAGTGGTACTGTGGCAATGTCCTAGAATATTCAGGTCCTGTGACATAAAAGGAACAGAAGAGAGGTCCTTCTCAGGATGTTCTAGGAAATTATGTGCAACATGTGACAGTATATTGAACCTCATGGCCACTGAACATAAAGTGTAATTAGCATAGGAAAAATTTGGCTTCTAAATCAAGAAAAGCAAGACTCATTCACCAGGCAAACCTGGAGCAGACTGGCAAGTAACATAAACTATAGAAAAAAACCAGAAAAGTAGTAACAAGGGCAAAGAAACAACCACAGGTCGGGCGACCACAAGAAAAGCAAATACATCAGTGCCACAGGAACAGGTGGGCCATTTTTCTAAGTTGCAAAATGAAAAATAAGACCATGTCAAGGAGGAAATGGACAGTAATTACCAGAGTGCCATCTCAGAGTTAGACCTGATTAAACAGAATGAACTCCTCAGACTTTAAGCAAGGAAACAATGTGAAGAACAGAGTTGAGAAGACAGCACACAAACTGTGGAGACAGAAGAGTGGCAGTGGAAGGTAAGCAGAGAAAGCCTGGCAGAGACGAGGCAGGTGAGGAAGTGATGGCTTCCCAGGTGCTACAGGGAAGAGGAGCAATATCAAGATGCTAAGAAGACGGATACCTCAAGAGGCAGCAATACGAGGAAGGACAGCACAAGTAATGCAAGCGACCTGTGACTCAACAGTCAGATCAAGCGAAAGCTAGAAGCTGAGCCCCTTCTGAGGCCATAGCAATGAACTTAAGCAGAAACTACTTAGACATGAGTGGGAGGCTGAGTTTAAAATTTTTCAGTTACAAAAAAAAAAAAATGCTTTTATTCCAAGGAAACAGACTGTGGCAGGGAGGCCTGAAAACTGACAGAGAACACTTGGTAAAAGAAGATTTATTTCAAAACAAATACATCCTCTTGCTGCAAAGCCATCAATATCCACAGCAAATCTTTTATGGTGTGAGAAGGTACACCAAACCTCCACAGCCACGGCAGAATGAACTGGGTAATGTCAGGAAGCTGCTAGCAGTTTTGGTCCAGTTCCATCAAGTAAGTAGCATACACCTAGCTGCACACATTTCCCAATCTGGCAATGCAGCCAATACAGACTTGGTGGAAATCAGCAGCCTGCATGCATGGAACACGCTGCCAGCCACTACTACAGCCCACACGCCTTCAAAAGAATACCTCTCTCAAAAGGATCAGCTGAAGAGGTTGGAAAGGTGGTGAATTTAAGAATCAGGAGAAGAAATATGCATGTTCTTCTTAGGATTTCAAAGTTTGACAAAGACAAATGTCTTTATAAAAATGTTCTCAGGGATAGAGGTCACTCTCCTTATTCAAATGTATTTCTTAAAAAGACCAGGCTTACTTAATGTGCTCTTAATTATCCTTTTGAGCACTTCTGTTCAATTTTAACATTTAGACGGTCAGTAAGTAGAACTCACCCTATATGAAATACCTGCTGCAATCTTGTTTTCAACGCCACATACCAGATCAATGCATCAACTTTCAAATGAGCAATGGTGACACAGTCAGTAGCGCATTCCCCTTTAGGTACACCAAAAACCTAGGACACAGGGTGTAAGTGATTCACAGAGGGACGCTAGCAAGACAAAAGCCTGACAGCCCATCTCTATTCAGCTCTCTTTCTCTAGAAATGCAATGCATTGCTCTTCCCATTTGCTTTTCCTAAAAAAAGGAAATCACATCAATTTTCGAGCATATTTTACTTTTTGTGGTGTTCTACAGAATGCAAAGAGTGATGGTAAATGAAATTTAGATCTCAGTATAAAACGAAAACTGCTATCAAGGAGAAGAAAGAAAAAGGATAAATAATAAAGATATAAAGAAAAATTTAAAATATAGTAAACTCGTTTCCTTTTTAAGCATTAATAAACATTTACACCTATTATTTCAACTTTAGAAAACAACTCAGGCTTTCTTCATCAGTATTTCCCCACAGACCCCATAGAAAAAGTGAACAGTGTGAACCAGCAAAAGGGGATGCTGTCAGCCTTCTGCAGTGGTGGGAAGGGGCGAAGGGTCACTGCACATTCCCTGTAGAAGACAAAGCCAGATCCACATTCCAGGGAAATTTGGCTGGTCCAAGTTTTCCTTAAATACAGATTGGCCTGCCTGTCACTAAGCCAGGCTCTGTCATCTTCCCAGGCTGCCATTGCTAGGGAAGCCAGGAATCCCTTCTAATTAATCAACTCTCACAACAAAAATTTTCCCACCCACAAAACAGTAAGTTGTGGGGAGGGGAAGTGGGAAAGCAGTCTTCGTGGCCAAAAGAATCGTAGACTTTGCTGTAATACCGAACTAATCCAAGAAAACAGATGCAGGAAGCAGAGGAAATGATCTAGAGACAGACAATGAGCTTGGGGGCTTTCGTTGTATTGCTTCTCTGGAGCCCAAGTTAAACATGTTAAATCTTAAAATGTAACTACTGGGAATGAAGTCTGGCAACATTTTACTCTTCTTAAAGCCAGGAATGGGACCCTGAACTTTTCCTGAGACAGATATCATATACATGATTGGACATTTTAAGCAATAATTTATTGTTCTAGTTTCTTTTCTCTAACATTTCGTGTTTTAATAGGCAAACATCTATGAATAATACCTGAGTGTTCATATCTGTTTCTATTGGCTTTGGGCTTGCCTGATGCTTGTAGTCAGGTTAACACAAGGTTAATTCATTGAATGCTTACTATGACATGCTTTTACAGCCATTTAGACTTGTTCTACCAGAGCCAGCTCATCTAGCATGCACAAGGCTTTGGATTCTAAGCACTGAAATGTGTGTGTGTGTGTGTGTGTGTGTGTGTGTGTTCCAATACAATTCTTACTAGCTACCTGCACCTACTTAGTATTTGATATTTGGTTAGTAGAAACTGAGATGTGCTACAAGACATATTTACACACGTATTATAAAATTAAAGCAATGTGTGTACACATATTATACATATGTATGTCTACTTTGTAGGCAGTGAGACCTGCCTTTATTATAACTACTTAAATCAGCCTCCAAAGCATAAGCAGAGACAAATGATGACAAATAGAAGTGCCTGTGTACAAATAAAACTTTTTCTAAAACAAATGGCTGTCATGTATGCTTTAGTTTGTTAACTTCTGTCTAAACCTGACTCTTGTTTGATTCTAAAAGTTTATACAACTAGGGGTACCTTAAAATACTAGAATGGGACAACACGTTCAACTACGATCACTCAGAAGCTTGGAGAAACATCTCCCTGCTGCTACCATTCCTCTAACTAGGAAGAGTCACTGCAGTGTAGGACAGACCTCCCTGCTGTAAACTGCAGGGATTTAGACATCCAGAGACCATGAAAGCTGAGTTTCAAGGACTCTCATCTTAGATACTGTTGCCACTTCCTAGAAATCTGGCCTGGGAGGATGTTTACAGATGAGAGTTCAAGGCTAGGGACCCAAGTGGGGTCGGGGGAAAACCACTCAGATGTGGAAAGGACTGGAGAATAGTCCAGGCCTATTCACTATTAAAAAGTCCTATTTCACTTTTAAAAGGAAAAGTTGTTTGTTAAAAAGTTAAACCCATTTCTAAGAAAGTTGTACAAGTAAACCACCCAAACACAAACACACACATACACACACACACAAAATGGGCACACTACTTGATGCCCATTAGTTGGTCTGCTGCTTTTGAAGACATGATCATTCCAAAGCTCCAATTATTTTTCGACTCAGGTTGTCAAAAGTAGATGTATTTTTATGAAAACTCTGGATAAATTTATTTCATTAACATTTTATTTATCCACTGAGTTTCTATATACTACACAGACACCGATTAAAATGCCATATGAAAAATAAGTCTAGAAGCCAGGTATGGTAGTGCTCACTTTTAATCCTTGTACTCAAAGGTAGAAGTAGGTGGAACTCTGAGTTTGAGGTCAGCTTGGTCTACAGAGCAAGTTCTAGGAGAGCCAGGACTATACAGAGAAACCCTAAACTCGGAAAACAAAACAAGACACAAAGACCCCAACTGCCACTTACCAAAGGCAACAGACTGAAAACTTAGCTACTTCGTCTGCTACTAACTATCATGCTTCTAGGTTTGAAGTATACTTTCTATTTCCACTTTATACCTATCATCTATGGAAAATGAGGACATAATGCTTAAACCACCTTCCCATGCTTTCCCCCAGCCTTCTGAAATCTGGAATTCATGGTATCATGAAACTTAAGCTTTGCTCAATATTGAGTCACAGATTATGTTTACTTTCCTACTTTACACAATTCTCTCTATACTTAAGAGTTAAGAGCTACACCATTTCTCTTTTGTTAGTTTCCTAAACTCCTATGACTAAATTATTCCCAAGTTCTCTGACAGACAAGGGGGGAAGAGGGGGAGATAATCTTCTGCAGTTTTTTTTTTTTTTTTTTTTTTGCTATCTTACAAGGAACCCTCCTTCCTGTACTAATCAAAAGGACTACACTCTGAAGATGATGCACACTGAGCAGCATGAGATTTGCTTAGACCCGCAGTGCCCTACTTTGCTATGTTCAGGATCTCATGTCTAATCCGTTTTTACCCCCACACTGGAGAACCACATCTTACAACAGAGTACACAAGAAGGAGATTTTCCCGACCTGAGTTAGCATTTTTGAAAATGTCTCTATTCCATTATAATACGTGCTTCAAGGCTGGATGGTGAAGAGACTTCTAGGTTTTGTTCTCACCCATGAGCACTGTGGGTAGTCGAGTTCCTGTGTCCTCCTTGCCGCTGCCACGGAGCAGGCCGCTCAGATTCTTCATCCCCTCCCCTCTGTGTCGTTCTCTTTCTCCTTTCCATCTCCCACGTCCCCTCCCTCCCTCTTCCTCCTCCCTCTCCTCCCTCACACACAAAGTCTCTGTGTTGTACTTACACAGTACTTTTTCATTGATTTTGGTTGGATTTTCACTCAACCCTTCGAAACAGGAATACTGTGTCCTTGCTGGTAAATTTTATTACACTGTTTTTTTTTTTTTTTTCATGGTAGCCTTTTCTAATATTTGTCTTTTTTCTAGAACTTCAACTTTTCACATCAACACCAAATTCGAATTTTCTTGGGATTGCTTTCTACATTTTTAGAACAATCTTTTGTTTCGGTTTCTTGGCAATGTTCCTGGATAAGCCTTGCTATCATCAGAGAATTTATGCTCTACCATGTTTGTAAGTACTCTCTCCTGTTCTCAGGAATGCCTCCTGTTCATAGCATCCTGATCTTATTTCATAACTATACAGCTTTCCTTTGGTAGGAAGCAAATATCAAACTCTACAATTTTCATCCCTCCCTAAAGTTTCCCAAGCTTTCTGAGTTCATTCATTCACTTTAGTCTCTATTTTTTACATTCTAAGTTTCCCTTAAATTTGTGCAGATGCTATTTTTCATTCATAATCAAAACAATGAAGTAGTATTGGAAGCACTGAACATATGGCTGGGCTTGGCTGACTGACAGGCTTTCAGACTCCCATAGGAGCCTATGTGTGATTAACAGATCCCAAACGTAGGTTACATGAATGTCAGAAAAACAGACTATAATTTAAGAAGTATAGAGATAAAAAGATATTTCAAAATTAAATTCAATAGATAATATCTTAACTACAATTTTTTATGTATCTAAGAAGATAATTTCAAACTAAACAAAGAAAATTCAATAAAATTACAGAGAAATATATAAATATTAAATCACAGTGGGATACTTTAATGTATCTTTCAACTGATTGAACACATGGACAAAAATATTAGCAAATACATAATAAACTGATATAACACAACTGTCAAATATGACTTGTTCTACACACACATATTTTGTTTATTATATATTACTATACTTGATTTTACATACAATATATACATATATATATATATATACATAAAATTATAGATATCACACTTTTTAAATGCTTACAGAGCAGTACTTTACCAAAACAAAACTTCTCTAAACAGTAATTTAAATAGGATCAATAGAAATTCCCAAGCAGAAACAAAAAAGACTATAATAACTAATAGACAAAATCATAAATCATAATGAAATTTAGGAATTATTTAACCAAATGCTCACCTTAATTGCAACCTTCACAGGATGCAATTAAGTAGGAAATGCTTTGACAGAACCATACGGCTTCAAGTACACACAAAAGAAAAGGTTTGATGGCAAAGGCTTAGGTTCTGCCTTAAGAACTTAGGAAAGGCAGGGAAGATATACCCAAGTAAAGAAAAGAAAGAATATAGATAAGAAACTGGTGATTATCTGGAAAGAAGAGTAAAAGTAACAACTCCCATAGCATTATCAATAACCATGACTCGATGAGAGTCAAGCCTGGGCTGTCAGGATCTAGAGCCAGAATGTACTGGGGAACTTGGAGAGCTGGACTCGTAAGGACTCAGAGGCACTGAGAGGAAGTAGGGACTTAGAATTGGAGCCATTTGCATTGAGCCTAAAATTGGGGAAAATTACAATGTATAGATAATACTTTTAAGCTCAGTTTGTCTATAACCAAAGGTTTAAGTTTTCCAGAGCAGGAGCTATTCAACAGAGCTTTCTACTTCATTCCTTTAAGAAACAGTGACCGACATTTGCGAAAATCTAACTAAAACTACTCTTATCTGTACCCAATGGTTCCACTCATCTAGATCCTTGGGAGCAGGGAGGAGAGAAAGTAACAGCAAGGAGGTAAAGTATCTACACAATACAAAACCACCAGTCCCAGCTAACATCAAAAGGAGAAACCACCTACACAAAATCAGGAAAGAATCATGTGATTATTTTTTTAAGTTATTATTTTAAGCCAGTAATCAATCTCCCTGGCCCCTCCCTTCTCTCCTCTTTCTTCAGGGTCTTACTATGTAGACAAGGCTAGCCCAACCTAACAGCTGTCTACTACCTCCCTCTGCCTCCTGAGTGTTGGAATTAATGCCACATATCACCAGACATTTATTTACTTTTGTCTTTTGAGACAGAATCTTGCTACTCATTAAAATTATGTTCAAACTAGCATTCTAAAGACAACTTACTATCTTTCTAGACTCTAGAAGTCTAGAGGAAAATCAAGATACATTTTTCTAAACAAATAGTGAATGTTCTCCACTTAGACGCCCTTATGAAATACTCAAGGGTATATGCATCCCAGAAGTAATTGTAAACAATGAAATTTATAAATACATTAGTAAAGTAAATAAGCTCTGATTTAGCTAAGATAAAATAATAATATATTGTTTCATAGTTAGTTATTTTTTTAAAGATTTATTTATTATATATAGAGTACTCTGCCTGCATGTACGCCTACAGGTCAGAAGAAGGCACCAGCTTACATTATAGATGGTTATGAGCTACCATGTGGTTGCTGGGAATTGAACTCAAGACCTCTGGAAGAGTATCCAGTGCTCTTCACCTCTAAGCCACCTCTCCAGCACAATCTGGTTAATTAAATACTGGAATTTACCCTGTTATTGTTGTTATTTTTAATTATTACATGCATTTGTGTGTGTACAAGCAAAAAGTGAACCTGCAGGAATTGGTTCTCTCCCACCACCATGTGGGTGGGTCTCAGGAGTACAACTGAGGATCGATCAATCAGGCTTTGTGCCAAGTGCCTCTACCTGATGAGCCATCTTATTGGTCTACCTTGGTGTTTTTAATTGCTATGTAAGATAACACCTCTACACACAACTAAGAGAACAGTCAATATATATTATCTCCAAGAGCTCAAATAAAGTATTTATCATGTCTTCCACTAACCTTCTTCACAAAGAATCCTTTATCATTCAATACCTAAGAAGGTCTCGGCTCTACTATTAATGGAAAGAGAAGGAGTATTTATAAGACAAAAATGAAAAGCATCAGCTGTTCTAGTTTCCCTTCTGTTGCTGTGATAACACATTGGACAAAGGCAACTTGGGAGGCAGGGAGTTGAGGGGTTAGTTTACAACTCAAAATTCACAGCCCATCTTTGAGGGAAGTCATGACCTGAACTCAAGGGAAGAGCTTGAAGCAGAAACAATGGAGGAATACTCCTTGTTGGCCTGCCCATTAGCTTTCTCAAAGGCTCACTCACATGTTCATACTTACATCACTTTCTTAGCCCAGGACCACCATCTAGACAGGACCACCTGTCTAGGAATAGAAAGCTGCCCATAGTGGGCTGCGGACTCCCTGCATCAATAAATAAACAACACCCTTCTCTTAGATATGGCCACAGGCCAATCTAATCCAGGCAACTCCTCACTGAGGCCTTCCTCAGATGCCTCTACTGTGTGTTAAGTTGACAATGAAGGCTGAGGAAACAGAAGCCAATCAGGAGCACTCTCTCAGATGTACTCAGATCCAACAGCATTCCCTACTCCTTTGATTTTTGGCCTGTTCTGTTATCCTCAGAAGTCATGAACATTCAGTGTGAGTGATTGCTATTAGCATTGGGAACAGAGTTATATCCAAAAAGTATCCTAAATAAAAGGTTTTAAACAAACACTCCCTTATAAGTCTAATAATTATAACTTTTCTCATCCATCTCTTCTTAAAATTTTGATGTTATCTACTTAAAAATTCCATAATTATAAATTTAAACAGTACAGATCAACTAAAGAACATCAAAATTCATTCAAGAGAAGGTGAGTGGCCTTTTAAAGGCGCTACTGAGCATTACTTACTTTAACAGCAAATTTCTTCGACGCCATGGTTTACTGATTTCCACATGAGGTATAGAACCTGCAGAGAAGAAAAAAGAATGTTATAGTTAGATATATCAACACATCATTTTGGAGAGGTGTTTTATAAAAGATTTGACTTAATAAAATAACAGTAAGAAGTGTGAGATAAAATTTTAATTCTAATCGTCCTTAACCAAAATGCTACACAGTGATCTAATATGGTAATCTAGAAACTGACCAGAAACAAAGGCACACACTCAGATAGCTTCCCTACAGTACTCTACAAAATTTTACAACCATGTCACATTTACTCCAGGAATGTAAAGGTGGCTTTAACATCTAAAAAGTAATCAGCACATATCATAGAATCTGACTCACAGAATGCACAAAAAGAAGAAAGTACCAACTCTTTAGAAGTTGTCCTCTGGCCCGTGCCAGGAAAGGGAACCTATGCCTGACACTGCCTGGAGGTCAAGTACTGGAGTCAGAACAGCCCAAGAAACCCAGTATAAAATCTAACACAACTAGTTAAAAAAAAAAAAAAAAAAGTCAAGGAAATAATTCCTAATGATATTTGGCTATCCTCATAGGTTGATATAGAGCCCAATTGTCATCAGAGAAGTATTATTCAGCAACTGCTGGGAGCAGTTGCAGAGACCCACAGCCACACACTAGGCAGAGCCAGGGGAACCCCACAGAAAAGGGGAGAAAGGATTGTGGGAGCCAGAGAGAACAAGGACACCAGGAGAATCAGCTAAGCAGGGATCATGGAGGCTCACAGAGACTGAAAAGGCAAGCATGCAGGGTCTCTCAATGTGAGCTAAGTCCTCTGCATGTACATTATGGTTGGTTAGGTTGGTGTTCTTGTGGGACTCCTAACAGTGGGACTTGGGTAAATCTCTGTCCTTTTGCCTGCACATGGGACCCTGTTCCTCTTACTTGGTTGTCTCATTTAGCCTTGATGTGAGGGTTTGTATCTAGTCTTATTGTGACTTGCTATACCATGTTCAGTTGATATTCTGGGAGGCCTGCTATTTTGGTTTTGTTTGTTTGTTTGTTTTTGGTTTTGTCTTTTGTTTGTTTGGAAGGAAAATGGAGGAGAGGGAAGGTGGGGAGGAGTTAGGACTGGGAGGAATGTACTGAGGGGAAACTAAAGTTGGGATATAATGTAGAAGTGAAGAATAAAAATAAGAGAAGAAAAAGGTTGATCCTGTGACTTTTGAACACATGCTGTGCTATGCACATGACACTATATTCTCTCCCTCCCTCGCCCTCCCCCCTCACACACACACACAACCAAATACGAGTAACAATTAATAAAATACTTTTAAAGAGAAAAGCCCATAGCTGGAATTAGACACGAGTAACTACATCCTCACACAAAGATGACAAAGACAATGTCTTCTCTTGCAACTTTCATTCAAAAGAATAGGAAGAAATCAAACTGCTTTCTTCACAAATAACTTGTTCTTACATACAGAGAAGTGCCTCTTTCTCTCTCTTCCTTTTTTCTCCCTCATCTGTCTCCCTCTCTCCTTTCCTCTTTCTTATATACACATTTACAAAAAAAAAAAAAAAAAATCAGTCACAAATAATAAACAACTTTCGGGAGGTTGGTGGCATAATTGGATTTTACATTTTCACAACCATTTATTTAGCCAATTTTTTAAAATTTTAACTTTTTACTGTTGATTTGTGTGTGAGGTACATGTGAGGTGTCTGCACTCCTCTGGGTATGGACATGTGTGGACACAAGTGTGGAAGTCTTAAGGAAGTCTCCACCAATCTCTCTCTACCTTATCTTTTGAACTCTCATTGACCTGGAGTTAACTGACTCACGTAGCTTAGGCCAGTG
The DNA here is from genome assembly GCA_030674055.1 of Rhabdomys pumilio. NCBI lineage: Eukaryota > Metazoa > Chordata > Mammalia > Rodentia > Muridae > Rhabdomys > Rhabdomys pumilio. The sequence continues at coordinate 199,550,568 of JANHMN010000002.1, read as the reverse complement.
AGCTCTACTCTTCCAGCTATCTCTGCCTCCCCAGCACTGGGAATACAGACCCTGTTACCACTAGCCTCAGGTTGTATGATGGCATCTAAGATCCAAACTCAAGTCCTTATGTTTGTACATTAAGTATTTGACCAACTGAGCCATTTCCTTATGAGAGCCAGCACAAACTCATAGAATGAGAGAAAATATATATGTGTATCATACATCTGATAAAGAATTCACATCCAAAATATACAAAGAACCCTTATAAAACAAAACACAATGAAATATCACAATTTTAAAATGGGCAAAAAACTTAAACATTTCTTCAAAGATTTTAAAATTGTCGATAAACACATGTGAAACAGTACCACCAGTAGCTATTAAAGAAATACAAATTAAAACTATACTAAAATGCCACTCACTTTTACATTCTCACAGATGGCTAAAATCAAAACAGAAACAATACAAGGTACTCACAAGATGCAAGCTGGAATTCTCATGCACTCCCAGTGGGAATGTAAAATGTTTTCAACAATGCTTTTTTTTTCATAGGTCTGCAAAATGTTAGAGTTGTCAGATGACCAGAATATACCAGAGACAAATAAAAGCATTATTTCTAACAAAAAAAAAAAAAAAAAAAAAAAAAAAAAAAACAGGAGTTTCACAGCAGCATCATTCAAAATAACTAAAACATAGAGATAAACCAAATATCAACTGATGAATAAGCAAAATGTGGTATATTGTTTGTCATTAAAAGGAAAAATAATCCCTTTTATCGAATCAAAGGATCTCTAGTCTAGAAAATTACAAGCATGTAGGTAACTCTACTAAAGACACACGGACAGAAACTAGGGGATGCTTACAAGCTGAGACTTTCTAAGTCACATGTTTCCTATCCGACCTAAATGATCCAAAATGAAAATCCACATTTAGGGAACTGGGCTGGGCTGATGAAAACATGAAGTACACACACACACACACACACACACACACACACACACACACAAAAGGCATCTGAGGTTCCCCAGGAAGCAGCTAGACAGATGGGAGTAAAACGAAGTCCACTGCCGTGAGACCCATGGTCTCATGTCATAGTCAGCATTTCAATGTTCCAGCTCAAGTATAAACCAGAAGTCACCCACCCTGATCCTAACATGAAAGAAACCCAAACAACCAAGCCAAACAAAAACCTAAATAAGAAAGAACTTTTAGGGAGAAAAAAGAAAAAAGCCCAAAGCTGTGATAGGTAAAATGGAAAAGCATTACAAGAAAAGTTAGCTGGACAGTCGAGTAAATTTCTCAGAAACTTCAGCAAAAAATGAAAACAATGAAAAGATAAGACAGAATTAAATGGACAATACAGGACATCTAGCACAAAAAATTAAGATGAAAATAAAAACATTTTTGGTATATTTCATAAAGAAATTTTGAGTAGAAAGAAAACAAGTTGGGACCAGGACAAAGAACTCATAGGACTGATTAGGTGCCAGAATTTGATCTAAATTGCACATACCAGCCCTGGAAGTTCTAAAGCAAAGGAGAAATACTTTCAGTGTTCTGAGTATTTCTTTCCAACTTCCAATTGCCTTTAAACATAAGGAAATAAATCAGACATATATAGACACACAACTTCTTTAAAATTGTTGTGGCCCATGTATTCTTTCTCAAGAAACAATCGTGTGTGCTTTGCTCAAATGAGGCAATTAACCAAGAAAGAGGAAGATGCAAGAAACAGAGAGCCAAGAGACAAGGCTGAGGCAAGCTAAGGATCCTGAAAGCAGATCCTGGTGCTGAACGTACAAAGGGAGCTGCTGCAAAAGATAGTCAGGTCTCACGGTACCAAGAACAGCACATCCTGTCAGACCCACAGGCATGGCGATGAATTTCAGACAAATGGTAAAGAACAAGAGACTGACTTAGGCAGGCACATGGAAATCTAAGATTCTGAGTAAGAAGCAGTTACTGATTCTAGCAGAAACAAGATCTGTGCCCCAAAGGCAAAGAGTATTGAACACACACAGCTCAGTTATGACTAACATCTATCGTCATGATAGTCAACACTAAGTCTTGACTAAACAATAGATGCTGACCACATCGTATGCTCATATGAATGCATATACATGCTGTTTAGGGACTAAAACTCAGTGTGCAAAAATAAATGTGTCTAATGTTCATAAAGTATTCTAAAACCAAAGCCCAGGACCAATAATAAGTCACAATAAAGCAGAAAGACAATGGCAAGTTATTTACTAATGTCGACCTGATCCTTAAGAGTTAAAAGTCTGTACCAACCTGAAGAACAAGGTAGAGAGCTAATATGATGACGTGATGAGGGAAGGCACTATCCATGAGCCCTGTGTGGGAGACTAGCTGTCTTCTGAAATTCTGTCCACAATAACTGTAGAACACTGGTATCCAACAGAAATGCAATGTTAGCAACAAATGCAATTTAGAAGTTTCTAGTAGCTGCATTTCATAAAGTCAAACGGAAACAGGTGAAATTGTTTCAACAATATATTTTAGTGTTGGGTAGACGGCTTGGTGGGTAAAAATGCTTGCAGTATAAACATGAGTTCAAATCACCAGGTCCCATGGGAAGACAGACAGACAGACAAAAGTTGGTGTGGGCCTATAACTCCACTGCTGTGATGACAGAGAAAGGTTGAACCAGGGAGCTTGCTGGTTAGTGTAACTGAAACCATGGAGAGTCCACAAGTCAGGGGCTAAAGCAGAAAGGACTCCTCTGGCCTCTGCATAAAGACCCCACTCCTATGCACATTTACAACACACACACACACACACACACACACACACACACACACACACACACA
>JANHMN010000002.1:199518064-199547745 GCA_030674055.1 Rhabdomys pumilio | reverse complement strand
ACACACACACACACACACACACACACACACACACACACACACACACACAAAGAAACAAACATGTGGCCTCCAATGAGTGTTCATAATTACTATCTGGTTATACATACTCTATTTATAGATTAGATGATTTTTTTTAATCTGATAAAATTTGATTCTAATTTTTTTGTTTTGTTTTTTCTTCTTAGCTTTTAGAGAAAGTCCTGTGTAGTCCTGGCTCTCCTGGAACTCACAGAGTTCCACCAGTCTCTGCCTCTCAAGTACTTAGATTAAAAGCATGTGCCACCACCACCTGGCTAAATAGATTCTAATAGTTTAGTGGACAAAAATATCTTCATCTGTCTTCTAACTCATTTAATTATTGGTGTCCTTTTTTCTTCTTTTTTTCATTTTTTTTTTCAGAGATGGGATCTTGCTATGTAGTCAAGAATAGCCACAAATTCACCATGTAACCCAGGGTAGCATCAAATTAGCTATGTAGCTGAGAATATCCTTTAACTCCTGAAACTTGTGCCTCCGCCTCAAGAGTACTAAAATTTCAAGAAGCATAAGCAAGTATAACAAGCTTCATGGCCACCATCTAAATAACTATGTTTATCTTCATCTTAAGCATGTTCATTTATACATAGATGTAAATGAAGAAAAAAAAACTTACAGGGAGGGGGAAATTTATACTGACTATCCCCAAAACTTTAAATCTTTAAAATTCCATTATTTGAGCCTGATAAATATAAAATCAGTCCTCTAAAATACATTAATTCATGTTTGAATAACATAGCTAAACTCTTAAAAGATCCCCATTAGAGAGACCCTTACAAATCTTCTAATAGATCAGCTAGATAAAGAATGGATACAGTTCTGTCAGCGAGGGCTTAACCAAGGATGAAATATGTGTAGTTAATTTTCTAACTCTACATGGCCTTTCTCATCCCATGAGGATGCCCAACTTTACACTGTATGTCTGACTTCCACCCCATAAGTGACTGAAATCTTTCAGGGAGATCATAGAGGCTGGCAGACCGCAAGCTAAAAAGAGTTCAGGCAAAGATTCTCTATATGGGGGTGTCTTAGTCAGGGTTTCTATTCCTGCACAAGCATCATGACCAAGCAATAAGTTGGGGAGGAAGGAGTTTATTCAGCTTACACTTCCACACTGCTGTTCATCACCAAAGGAAGTCAGGACTGGAACTCAAGCAGGTCAGAAAGAAGAAGCTGATGCACAGGCCACGGAGGGATGTTACTTACTGGCTTGCTTCTGCTCAGCGTGCTTTCTTATAGAACCCAAGACTACCAGCCCTAGGATGGCAACATCCACAATGGGCCCTCCCCACTTGATCACTAATTGAAAAACTGCCTTACAGCTGGATCTCATGGAGGCATTCCTCAACTGAAGCTCCTTTCTCTGTGATAACTCCAGCTTGTGTCAAGTTGACACACAAAACCAGCCAGTACAGGGGGTGAGAAAGGTTGTCTCACTCTCAGACTCTGTCTCTGTCTCTCTGTATGACTCTCTCTCCCCTCCGCCCCCTCTCTGTGCGTGTTTGTGTGCGTGTGCACGCGCACAGGCACATACATACATGTAAAACATGGCTGCACCTGGAGGTCATAGGACAACTGTCTGGAATCTCCCATTTCCTGCTACCTTGTGAGATACAGAGAGTGAGAGGCCTATGCTTCAGCACCTCTACCTACTGAAACTGAAACAAAGTGCAGGCCACACATGTAAAGTACTGCTGATTCACAGGATGGTGGAAAATAACCGAGAGGTTATTAAGCAAGGTGACCCCCAAGGTTTCTTCTATTTCTAGGCTTCTACCATCCTAAATTGAATGGTAGGTCAAGGAATACATAATGCCAGAATACAAATTCTTTCAAGGAAGAGAATTTAGCCAAGTATTCCATAACAAATGTCTTTGATGATGGAGCTCTAGGAACTTCTACTTCCTCCCACACAAACTGAAGGATGGAATGTTCTCTCCTAAAGTACCATCCTGTCGATAGTCCAACATCCAACAGGGGGCCACCTGTTCCTTGGAGCCCTTTGGGACTGTTTAGATTGAACTGTTTCTCCCTCGGCCACAGCTACACTTCTATCCTCATACTCAGCTCACTAGATGCCATATAACCCTGGACCTTGGATTCTCTCCCTTACCTAACTGTAAGCTTCCTAAGACAATGTCTTTTCAGGTCCTTTTTAAGAACCGAACACAAGTATACAACAGAAGTTTGCTTAATCAATTCTTACTGTCTAACAGTCAGTTGCTATATGCTATTAATATATTTTATATTTATATCCATTTATCCAATGAAGTTTTATTGTCCCCAATTCCACAGTCTTCACTAAATCTTTCTAGAGGAAGTCAAAGTACTCTGAACAGATTTTTGCAAACAAGCAGTTTAATAAATACTGAATTAAATACTTAATGTACACTACAGTGGCGGCTGAGAGAGCTATGATTCATACATAGATCCTAGTGCTTTATGCTGGGAGTAAGGTACACAGAGGACAGGAATGTGGCTCAGGGTTTGCCTTACATGGGAAAGCCTCTGGATTTAATCCTCAGCTTTAAAACCCTGAAACCACCAAAAAGTATAAATAGATATAAATTAAAAAATTAAATGGACAACAGATCAGACATCTGGTTAAAATTCCGTCCACTTCAGTGTAGCCTTGCATTGTTTTTCCATTGTTCCTGTTCTTAAAATACTGATGTTCTAACATTCATTTGAATAAAAAAGATATTAGCCTCAGAATTAAGTTGTAAACTTGGAAGCAACTTTTCTGCTAGAGCAGTCAGCCCAGTGCTTAGGGTTTCAAGCACTAATATCAAAAAGCCTTTGCCACAGAGCCATCTATTAACGTCAAAAGGCACTGGCATCTTTATTTTCTTGACGAGTTTTATAAAAGCCAAGACAATCTCCAAAAAGGTGGATTTTCCAAGTTCACGGAAACCATACACTTTACATAAGCCCATAGAGGAATTACAGCACATCATAAATCTTACAAATACAGCCATCCTATATTCTGCATTCCTGAGCCCACTTTCTCTAAACTGAAAACAAGCATTCCTTCTTCACAAAGAAGATACTTGGATAATGTGCAGCGCCACCAAAACTCATGTGCTTGCATGTGTGTACTGACAGGGAGGCAGACAGCCTGAGCTTCTTAGGAAAATTAATTTGGGGAAGGAATAGAAGCTGATTAGACAATATCACATGATTTTCCTGTCATTTAAATACAGAACAGAGATAAACTCGAATAAAGAAAGTCAGTGACCTTCTAGATTATTCTGTGGGAAAATCTAGGGCAATGCAAAATCCTCATTTGTCTTTCCTTCAGTATTTCTGGCCCGTGTGACAGCTTTCCAAAGCAGTCACCCCAGTTTCAGAGGCCAAATATTAACTCTAGGCTTCTACCCTCTCCATTTCAAATGTTATCTAACAAATGATTGTGCTTCTATCATCTTAAAAAGCTCTCTAGCTGTGGGAGTAGAACAGAAAACCGTAGGGGCCTAGGATTTCTGATGTTACAACTAGAGTCAAAAACATAAGAAACCATCACTGTTGCACTAAACACACTTTTGTTATTATTAAACTCATACCCAGACACATACTTTAAGGTCAAATAAGTAAAAGGTCAATGAGTGACAGATGAACAAAAACAACAACAACAAAAAATAAAACCTCTTACCAGTGACAACTTAGATAAAGGTTAAAAACCAACCTCAGCATAAAAAAGAATTAGCTGTTCCTATGTCTTAGGAGCCAACCTTAAATGCCTAGTATGCTTAGAATAAAACAAACCAAAACAAGCATCAACAATGGAAGAAAGAATCATTCAAACAACAAAAATCTAATTTTTTCTTTCCTTTGTTATTAAATGTAGACCAGATGTTGAAATACTGTAATAGGGTCATACCCAAGTACAGCTTCTACTTTTCTGTCACTCAACAGTCATGCCAATCATAAGACTCAAGATCTAGACCTCTCTTCATGCTGAGTCTTCAGCCCAGCAAACCCTGCATGGGATGCTTAACTGACAGTCCACATCTATTATCATTGATCCATTATCAGAAGCACACACATAGATGTTCTCATGCACTCCAATCATGTCTTCAGACTCTAGCAAAGCACAGTCTTCTAAATGCTGCCTTTTCATATAGCCTGAGTCTATTCAAGTCTGTGTGTTCTTTCCATGAACTAGTAGCTCTGAGGGGATGTCAGATTATGTCAATAACTGGCTCTGTGCCTGAATCTCTGTGGATGATTAGTCTTAAACAGACCCATTAATGTACAAGCAGACATCATGCAACTTACTTTATAACCTAAAGCCCATTCTGATCATTGCTATTTCTCAATCACCTTCATTAAAACAAACAAAAGGCATTCTGATTGATAATCATTAACATACTCTTCTTAAAATTTAATCTTTTTTGTGCAAAAATTGTTTCAATGGGAGAATATACCATTGGTTCACTGGTGGGTAAGAGTTGAAGGACAGAGGGACATGAGGGATAGCTGGAGAAATTGGGTGGGAACTGTTGGGTGGGAGATAGAGGCTGGTGACCGTCATGGTCTATAGCATGATTTTGGTGATGGTTATGTAACTCCACACATGAGTCAAAACTCAGGAAGCTAAACCTTTTTTATAGCATGGCAATTTAAAATAATTTTAATTACAAAACATTAATCTTTTCTAGAGAATAAATCAAAATGGTGATATAAATTAAATTTTATATCCAAGATACTTTAAAAGCTGTATTTTATATTGATACCATATTAACATAAATCAAATCCAATTTTAAGCCAGCTTTAGTTTATTTTAACACAGAGGGGGTCAGTACTATTAAAAGCAACTGATGGGCCATCTTTCCATAGCAGAGACACTAAACCTTAAAATATTAGTGGTATTCTGGGAGCTCTGGGATGTCTCTGGTTTGGCTTTGTAAATCTCTCCTTTGATATCTCTTGGGTCTCTAATGTACATGGATTACTGTCCAAAGTCTCTAAAGTAATATAGTCATAGTGAACTTTAAAGATTTAGGGGAGATTAAGTGAGTAGACATATACATATCAATCCTAGGCGTAGAGAAATATCTCAGTAGTAAGACTCCTTGTTGCTCTTACATTGGACATATATCAGTAAGTCCCCACCTATCTCAGCAACTCACAAGTATCTGTAACTCCGGCCCCAGGAGATCCAACACTCTGTCCAGAGCTCTACTGGCACCTGCACTCACACACACTTAACAACACACAGACACATACGTATACACACAATTTAAGAAATGAATAAAAATAAATAGTCCAGGTGGCCAAGCCTGTGATCCCAGCTACTTGAGAAACTGATAGAGAAAAATTATAAGTTAGCCTAGGCAACTTAGTAAGACTCTGTTTCAAAACTACAATGTTGGGGGGAGAGGAGTGTGACTAGAATAATATCTCAGTGATTGAGCATTTCCCTAGCAAGTGAAAGGTTCAATCCTGAGAACTGATTTTTCTTGTTTTTTGTTTGTTTGTTTGTTTGTTTGTTTGTTTTTAATACAGAGCTGCAGGTTGGACCCAGGACCACATGCATATTAGGCAAGAACTCTACCACTGAGCTACTTCTCCAGCCACACATTTTACATGTTTAAAATGTCATAACTTATTCATAAAAAAATTAAGACATAAATTATATAAGAGAAAGGTAAAATCCCAACACAAAATGTTTTACCACTATGCTCTTCTGGTTTCATTGTATATAGACAGCACTAAATAACTTTTTTTAAATGACTTGTTTTTTTTTTTTTTTTTTCAATTCAGATAAGCTGGAGCTTTCCCAGAGGTTTTGAGTTCAATTCCCAGCAACCACATGGTGGCTCAAAACCACCTGTAATGGGTTCTGATGCCCTCTTCTGGTGTGTCTGAAGACAACAACAGTGTACTCAGATAAGCTGGAGAAGAACATAGTTACGTGAAAATGAGCACACTGAAAACAAAATCTCAATGGTTATCAGCTAGTGAATTGGTAGAAAAATCTACCAATGACTGTGTAGCTACACACTGATAGCAGTTAGCAGTTCAAACAGGCTGAAGAGTCTGTGGCGGTAGCTCTGTGATAAAGCACTTGCCTAAGAAGCACTAAGCCCTGACTTCAATCTGCACCACCACAAAATAAAAAAATAGGAGGAAAAAAAAGAAATGAACTACCCATATAACAAAGATGGTTCTCAAAATAATTACACCCCCCCCCCACCCCCGGAAAATAAAAGCATGTAGTACAAGATTCCTTTGAAAGAAGAATCTAGAAAATGCTTGTTTATACTGATAGGTCATCTGTTGTCTAGAAAACAGCAGCTAGTGGAATTACCAAGGAACATGACCAAACTTTTGAGGGTGATGGATATGTTCATTATTTGATTGTGATGATGATTCGCCAGTGTATATATGTAAAACATACCACACAGTACATTTTAAATAAATGTTATTTGCACTGCAATTTTATGTTAAAAAGGTTATGTTTAAAAGGAGGTCTTTTGATTTAAAAAACTTATTTAAAATTCAATCTTTCTGACCTTGGATAATGTGTTTGGACAATCTTTTTTTTCAAATAGATGCACAAAGCGGAAAGTCAAAGAACTGCAGTCATGGGAATGTATATATAAAATCTTAATAACCCAAACTTTTAATTAGAATATAATGAAAACAGCTATAGCTAATATTTTCATAGCTGTTACTATATGCCAGGTACATCTTAAAGGATTTTTATTTTTTTAAATTATGTATATGGGGGTGTGCCTGCGTGCAGGTTTGGACATGTGAGTGTAGGGCACCAGCAGACTTCGGACACCTTCAGTCCCCAAGAAGCTGGAGTTACAGGCAACTTTGAACTGCCTGACATAGGTGCTGAGAACTAAACTCAGGTTCTCTACAAGAACAGGACATGGCTTTTAACTGCTGAGCCATCTCTCCAGCCCATGCCAGGTACTTAAGAAGCACATTTCTTGTATTAACTTACCCGATTCTCACTGGGGTCCTACCTCACAAGTTAGGAAACTAAAGTACAAGGGTGGGTGCTTATCTTTTAGATCTCAGAGCTGGAGCTGGTAAGTGAAAGAAGTAGGATATAAAGCCAGGGAGGACAGTTTCAGAACTGATTTCCTCACCCATCCACACGCCATCACTACCCTTAGCAGTAGCATTGTAAAAACTGCAAACAAGCAACATTTCAGTGTAATAACGTTTTCCTTCATACTCATAAAGCATGCATGTCCACAATGAAAACATTCATGTGAGACTCAGAAAAACAAATGATGTTCATTCTTCTTTCCCACTTAATACACTGAGGAAAAGACATATACGGCAAAGTAACAGTTACTGGGAAGCTGGTTGACAAGGTAACCAATCACTGGGAAGCTGGTTCACCACACACCCAATCTAATATTCCTTCCTGTCTCCATGGTATTTTAAGTGAAGCCAACAGAGAAGGTGAAAAGCAATCTTACTCCTAACAGCATGCAAAACATAAATGTCTCAAATACCTTAATATCATCTAAATTCCACATAGAGTCTCGATTTCCATCAGCAACTGGTCGGAAGTCTGGTTTAGAAGCTCCCCAGGTGACTGTCATGACAGCCAAGGTTGAGAACTCCTGATTTTGATTTCTCATACAGGAAGACACAGAAGAAACCCTCATGCTACAAAAGGCTAAGGTAAGCCACAGTCCAAAGTTTCCAAATCAATATTATATTGTGCCCAAGTGCAACTTCTACTCATTCCAAGTACCACGCTCCCAGAAGACGCTGACCTGGCTGGTAGATGACTACCCTGAGCAGCAAGGCCATACTAACTCGAATCTTAGCCTGTTAACTTACAAGTATGATTATATACAGTACCCAAGAAATAGAAGTGAGAACAAGAAGTTGCTTGTCCAGCAGCGCAAAGAAACATGAGAACATTATGTTCCTGGTCCCAGCTTAGTATATGTCAAAGCCAAGTGAATGAAAAAGAATTTAGTTTTTGTTTTGTTTTTAAGTTTACTTCTATATTTTACAGCACAAAGCTAGCTATATATTCCACAAATGCAATGAATGAATGAATGAGTGAATGAAAAGAATATACAAACACAAGCTACATCACATGTTAAAGTCCTCTGGGAGCTAGACTTACCTCTATAGATGCAGAAAGCCATACAATTGTTAAAATGAAAAAAATTGCTATTCCATCCATTTGGCTATTTTATTCTATGGAAATTACCTCAACATTATTGTAGAGTCTCAGTCTCTCTACACCCTGGTGTTTAACAATTCTAATGGAAGGTGAAGGAAAACCTAAGAGAAAAATTGTGAAAGTCCCAAAATCCAAAACAAAAATAAATAGTGGTACATAAGATGGGCAAACAGTTCAGTCCAACTGAGGGAACAGCTAGGTTGTCAGAAGCATCATGCTCTTACCTATGATGGTGGCGGGAGGTGGGTTCGGGCTTTATATGCTTTGTTACTGTCCAGGGTCACTGGTGAACTAGTACCTAGATGTGAAAACTCAGACTAAAAAGGCGGCAGACCAAGCTTCAGAAGCTTTTGGCTTACTTCCCGTTTCCCAGCGTCCCCTTGCGCGCCTGAGAATGCAACCAGCGCCCAAACACAAGATGGCATGACCGACTTCACACGGTTGGAAGCCCGTGCCAGGACCTACGATGGCGGCGAAGTCATAAGATAAGGTACTAGACTAGCCAGAAGGAACTGCCCAAACGAAAAATGGCTTCCGTCGATGATATCAAAGGGTTAATGGAGACCAAAATAAAAATGGAGGCCAAAGCGGATTTTTTTTTTTTTTTAAAGAGTCTGGAAATACGATTTGCCAAGAAATCGTATTTCATATCATGAAATATGATATTGCCATGAATACGATTGGCAAATAAAGTATCACTGTAGGTCAACCATATGTAGTGATGGACAACACCAACATCAAAAGCTGTACTTTCCGTGGCATCACAAAACTATAGGGCACGTGTATAAAATATTTTAATGAGGAAGATTAAAAGAAAGGTTGGAAAATAAAGGTGACTATCACAGTGCCAGAGAAAAGCTAATTAAACTATGTTTAAACAAAACTTCATAATACTTCGGGTGGTTCAAGAGAGTAAAAACCTTATCTCTGAAAAAGGAAAAATAATGGCAAAACCAAGGAAATTAACCAACCGGATCCGGCACTGAATAGGAGACTCCCGACTTCTGCCAACCCTGCTCCTAGACTGGGCGGAAGTTTCCGGCATGGCGACAGACTCTGACTACGCATGCCCAATCTCTGACGTCATTCCGGGACGGCAGGGCGAAGCCACTTTCTACAGTTTAGAAGGTCCTGAGAGAGGTGGGAATTGACAGCTGAGTGACAGAACAAGACGCCTTGTGATTGGCCAGAGCAGGCTTCATTCATTCCACAAATACCTGAGAGAGCAGAGAGCCGCAAGCTCTGTCATCTTCTTGGTGCTGTGATGTGTTTTTAACACTTTTCAGTTTTGGTAGTTTTCATAGACAGAATACACGTCGGCCCGTAAGATTTCCGGTAAAGGACGCAGTTCTTCTTTGCGGGAGCTTCACTCAAACCCCGGAAAAAGAGGGGGAGGGATACGCGTGGAGTTGCGCATGCGCTTTTTTTGCCGTGCAGGGCAAAGGTGGTGTCGCTCCGCTGCGTGGTTGGTGGCTGTGCAGGCGCGGTTTTTTGGCTTCTGGTGCTGAAGGCGGCCTGGCCGCGACGTGCAACTAGTGGTGGGCAGGTGAGAGGGTCCAAGCCGCCGGTGGAGAAGCCAGTCTGCGGCCCCACCGCGTCCCCACACGGGAAGGTCGCGAGTAGCCTCGGCCAAGGGTATTTGGGGGCGGGAATGCCAAGGCGCCTGCCAAGGCCCCCTTTCAAAGTAGCTTCAGGATGCGACTATCTGATGGTGGGGCGAGTGTGAGTGACGAGGAGTGGCTAGTATCAGGTCGAGTTGGAATAGAGCTTCCTCAAACTCACCTGCACAGTGAACTGAATGGAGAAGCTTTTCTGGGAAAGAGTCGGGGGGAAGGGGGTCACCTGTTTGGTCGCCTTCCACCTGCAACCCGGAACTCCTCAATCCTGCACGGGGAGGTGCCGGTTCACCGGGGACTGTAAGGACTTGGGGGCTGCACGAAACACGACAGTACAGCATAGAGCTGCTGGCATCATGGTCATGTCAACTCTGAGAGAGCAGAAACAGTATCCGGTCTTTTGACTGTACCAAAGAAATCCAAGCACTTCTGACATGAGAGGAATCCCTGAGATCGTGTTCATCCTCCAGGATCCTTTCTTCTCAGAAGAAAAATGGTTTTTGTTTGTTTGTTTGTTTTGTTTTGGGGGGTTCTTTTTGTATTGTTGCTCTTGTTGTCTGCTTTCTTTTTGTCACTTAATGTATGTGTGACACTATTTCACCTATCAGTGACCTAGACTGTCAGGGTTCTTCCCACCTGGAGCTTGTAATCTAGATAAGTCCTAGAAAATAGTCAAGCGTGGAGGAAAGTTAAGTTTTAGATTGAATGTTCAGAGCAAGTGCGGATAAGTAACACCCGAAAAAAGAGCTGACGCACAAGAATTGTGACTGAAATACCAGGCCCATAATGCTACAGGAACCGGAAATATCCTTAAGGTGCACCTTATTTAGAGTTGCTAGCATCTTAAGAAAGCAGGGAGTTGACACCTTGGGAGAAATAAGCAGCCTAAACTACTCAAGGCAAGCAAAAAGGCAGTTGTCATTCTGGAGCGTTACCCTCTGGTCAGGTAGTCAGGCAGTTTCTGAGATTTATGTATCTGTCATCATCTCTTGCATTTTCCTCTTGTTCTCTGAACTTCTAGACCCAGGCACTATATCAAACAGAGTCTGGTTAGTGTCTATTGATACCACATAGGCATCACCTGCCATAGAGAGATTACCCCAAATAAGGAACTACTAACAGTTTTTATGTGAGGTGGTCTGGAGGTTGTTCGTTATTGTTATTTACTGGTTTGTATGCAATACGTTATCAAAGTATGGAGATTCAGCAATATAGAATATGAAAATGTCCTCTCTATGAAATAGAAAGTTCCCCCTACTTATCTTCTGTCATAATCAGCCACCCTGTGAGGAACTAAGAAAGCCAAGATTCTCTAGTTTCTGTTCTACAATGAGAATAAAGCAAAGAAACCAAACAAGTGGCTGCCACATTCCCTTTGGTAAATGGCTGTTAACTAAATGTTAAAAATACTGACTAAAACCCATTTGCAATTCAGAGGAAATAGAGAAGTATGATTGTGAACAATGAGTGAGACACGAATCAGTTAGTTTACATTTGCTCCTATACAGTGTTCAATCGTGGATTCGTAAGATCATCCCCTTCTTTATTTGGTCTTGCCATAAAGAACAAGCACCATTGCTTATTCACCTTGGTAGTTTCCTTAGTCTAACAATATTGCCAGCATATGTCAACAGAGTGAGCATTTGAATAAAAGTAATTCCACTCATACCTCAAGAGAAGATGGCATGAACACTAGAAATATTTGGATCGATACAGAATTTTCCTAATTTTGTAAGCTATAAACAAAAGATTAGCTATATAATCACATCACTCAAGCAGGAGTTTCTGGAGGTGCCTACTTCTATGCATTAGAAATTATGCGCCACCGTTGGGTGGTGGTGGCCCACGCCTTTAATCCCAGCACTTGGGAGGCAGAGGCAGGTGGATTTCTGAGTTCGGGCCAGCCTGGTCTACAGAGTGAGTTCCAGGACAGCCAGGACTACACAGAGAAACCCTGTCTCAAAAAAAACCAAAAAAAAAAAAATTATGCATATGTAGCAGTAAGAGATAAAAGGTGTCAGCATTTAACCCACACCTGCATTGTAGTGGTATAAAAATGCAGAATAATCGTTATAATGTGACAGCTTATGAGATCAAGGCAGGAACTAATTTTCTGAAGATAACTAATTTGTAATGGAGGTTAAAGTTGATTGTCTTGTTTGCTCAAAGCTTTTGTTATTGCTTAACATTTCTGTATGTGCAGATCAGGTATCCAAAACCTTGCACCTCTGATCACTTGGCAACTCTTTATTAACTGTCATCAGACAAACGTAAGTGACATTTATTCTGTCTTCTCAGCTTTTCTGTGCCTTAAATGTTTTCTTATTTCTTTCATAGCTTACCTGGTTTTCATACTTGAGTGTTAGCTACCTTGTAACACCATGTGTTCTGATTATAGACAAATATACACCCAAACAGGGCCCCCCAAACCACAAAACCTGTGTCTTGAGAATCTGAATATTTTATTTTTATTTTCCTGTCTAGCATAATGAATGCCAGCATGGATTACATGGGACTGTGTCTCATATGTAATCTCAACAATAACAAATTAAAAAAAAAAAAAAAAAAGGCAAGGGAAAAACACATCCTCCTTTTTCAGATGATCAAAAAACAGTACCAGGAGTTACTTGTCCCTGAGTCCAGGCTGCTTCAGGAATGTGTATTGTATAGCAGGTTTTTGAGATGGAAGCCATTAGTACTCTTGTCAGTGTCTCAGCTGAGGCAGTACAGTTGCAGAGAGGATTAAGGGGAGATTTGAAGTCCAGGCAGTAGGAGTCTACAGCTATTCCTTTAAGTCACTGCTTTATGACTCAGCCTTATTGAGCTGATTTACTCTGTTTTCTGAAAACTGGTTGGGAAAAGTAAATCTGGATGCCCTATGTATGCTGTAATAAGAGATTAACTTTAACCCTGTAGTCAGAAATGTCACTTGAAGTCTTGCAAACAAACAGAAACATGACTCCCCATTTCTTTATGTAAGTTAGGCGTATAGAGGCTTTTGGGGGCCACTGGAACAGTCACTTTCAAACTCAGCTTTAGGACTTCCTGAGAATTGTATTAAATGTTCCTTAACACTACCCTGGAGTTTTGGCTTCAGTGGTTGGTCAGCCTGAGAATTTACATTTCTACTAAGTTCCCAGGTGACTAGTGCTACTGATAATGAGACCACAAAACAAGAAAGTCATTTAGAAGTCATAAGTTTCTAGACCATGTCTTGGGAAGGTCATTTGAAATGATGGGATGTGAACAGTCTTGAAGACTGAAGGGAAATACAGAATACATTATACCCAGACGTCTGAGTTGAATAGCTTAGTGTATTTTTAGTCTTGTTTTGTTCTTAATTTTATATAGATGTGTGTCTCCGTCTTGGATATGTGCTCTGATTCTCAATGATGCTCTTGTAATTCCTAGTCCTGAGATGATGGCCTTTGGTTTTTTTATAGTGTAGAAAAATGGTCACAAGCGTGCAGAGGAAGATGACCTTTAAGAGTGGTAGGTTGTCATAGAAGAGAGGGACCAACAGTGTTGGAACTGACAATGTGGTAGCAAATGAGACTGGACCATAGGTAACAGAAGTACCACTTGCTTGAATAAGACAGTAGGGAAGGTTAAGATGAGAGCTAGAACAAGTACAATTTTACAGAATGGACAGAGAGTATTAATATCCCATACAAAGGTAGAATAAAATGAAAATCTCATTTGAAAATGAAGGGTAAAAATTGGCCCTTTGAAGATTTAGAGCAGACAAGGGACAGATAAAAATCTCTGCTGTCACACTCAGGGCCAAGCAACTAGACATTTAATCCACAACAATCTGCATAATTTTCATTCCCTCTCCCCACACCAGTGCCTAGATAGATGACAATCCGGATAATTTTAATTCAGATATAATAATATTAGATGATAATTAAAAAAACAAAATGGAATGAATGACATCTGATACAGCTCTAAATCACTGTGTCCTTTCTAATGACTCACAGACTGCCATAGGTTAGTACTTCTCAGCCACTAATCAATTGTATTTTGGACTTTATAGTTAGTGACATGCTCATACAAGGCTTTCAGTATTTGGTTTTAATTACCTTTACCAACAACAGATTTCCCCGACTTAAATGTTGACCAATCTGTCCTTAAATGGTGAGTGAGGAGAGCAATAAGATTGTACAGAGTGGAAACCGTAGAACTCAATTGCAAACTGTTGGATCATCAGGAGTAGACGTTTAGTTTTAATTTGGTGTGTGTATGTTTACAAGACTAGAAAAGTCTAAAAATCAGTGCTATTGTAGGGGTGTTATCTAGAAAATGGGGAAAGGTAAAATCCTTATTCTCTTTGCCAGGCTGGACAGGTTAGGCATGTACACAATATGGATTCCTTTCCTTTAAAACTGTACATATAAGGCACCATATGATACATAATGATAAAGTCCAGTTAGACATAACTATTTCTTCAAAGGTTGTTTCTTTAAGATGAAAACTTTGAGGATCCTGTCTTCTAGCCAGTTTTCAGTTGCGCCTGGTATCTACACTAAAGACCAAACTTGAAATTTGCTTAAGGTGAAAATAACAAGAACTGTTCTCACAAGGACAGTATTTTTAAAAGAACTGTGCAAGTCAGTGATTGGAAATTGGAAATTCACAATGCTCCAACATCAACATTTTCATTAAAGACTAAGTAATAGTGAATATCAGACATCCGAAGCACAAGAGCTGGAACAATTTTAACATCCTGGCTTGTGTTCTCTTCATGAGTGTTTTGTTTTTCATATATTTTAAGCAGAATGAACTCTTCACACTGCCCAGAATACCAGCAGATGGCGCCCAGGAAACCTCATAGGCAAAATAAGAAAAAAAAAACTGTATTCAAATGTTGGTAGAAAATAACCAAACAATTGTTTAAACTGACACTATTATAGGAACAGAGTAATCTGATATCTAGAACCCAAGTGTTTGGGATTTTCTAGGACACATAATTGTGTTTTCTCTCTCCACTTTACTGTCATTTCTGCCACCAAAGCATTTTCTTTTAGCTTGGGAATGTAACAATCACAGAAAACCTGACTGAAGTCTTACTGGAAAACTGAAGAGATTAAAATCTTCTAATGCAGAAGTGAAAAGGGGAGAGTTGCCATCATAGAAAAGAAATAGATTTTAAAAATACTGTGGTCTAATGTTATGTATTTCATTGTTGTCTTTTCGTGGCCTTTATGGATGGTTGTCCAAAAGACTATAACAAGGTAGAGAGATATCTGTTCATTCAGGCAATGTTCTATAGTAAAAACAAGCTAAAGTTAATCTAGCTAATCTAAGCAGAATGAATGATACAGACACTTGTGTTCTGATTTAGGGCAAGTAAATGAGATCATGGTCAATCTCTGGAGTCTGTGACAGGCTCAGAAATGTGATGCACTAGGCTCATTTATCTCTGTGACAAATGTCGCCACCCACTCTGAGGAGTTCATCTTCTCCACATTTTGGAAATTTTATGTCAGTGCTCCCAAACAGAAGCTCATTCTTCACTTTTGAAAACTATCTTTTTGGGTTTTTTTTTGTTTGTTTGTTTTGTTTTCATTTATTCTAGACAGGGTTTCTCTATATCTCTGGCTGTCTTAGAACTCACTGTGTAGACTAAGGTGACCTTGAACTCAGATTCACCTGCCTCTGCCTCCTAAGTGCTGGGATTAAAAGTATGCACCACCACAGCCTAGCTTGAAAAAATATCTTTGTAGTCAACTTATTTTTTAAATATGTGTATTGGTAGTTGTCTTTATTATATGTCTGCACACTGCATTGTTCTTGATACCAGCAGAGACCTGGGTGTTATATCCCCTGGAATTGGAGTCACAGATGATTATAAGCTGTTTTTGTGATTGCTGGGTACCAAACTCTAACCATGGAGCCATTTGTCCAGCCTATAAGTGAATTTTCATTGAAATACAGTATCGTGTATTTCATTAAAATACAGTATATGTGTATTTGTGTTTGTTGGCATGATTTGAGATGGTTTATGTTTTGGGGTTGGTCTAATTTTAATTTTCTCCTTTAATCTTTTCTTAGGTTTACTGATGTCATCAGACTATGAGCTTTCAGAACCTCTGGAGAGAGTACAAAGTTCTGATTGTTATGGTACCTTTAATAGGGTTCATACATTTGGGGTGGCACAAAATCAAAAGCAGCCCTGTCTTCCAAATTCCTAAGGACAATACCACTGAGCTGGATAGTCTGGGGCTTGCAAGTCCACCAAAGAGCCAAGAGAAGTAGCAGACTTGCAGTTTTCAGGTAAGTTCCATTAAATCTGGTCAAGCATGTGTTAATTCCCAGGATTAGAACTTAACTTTATAGTGCTATAGAAAGAAAAAGACTAAACTGAATAGTTATTGTTTTTGTTAAGATATATTCAAATAGCCCATTATTTTTTTTTTAAGAAAAAAGTAGGCATATTTGTAGTTCAAAATAATTTTCTATGAATAGAAATCACCGGATTCAAGAGGATATGATTATATAATTCAAGTCTCTGATCATTCATCCATAATTCCAAAATTTGAAAAGTTTTAGAAAGCAAAAACATTTGTATAGTGACAATTTTGGAATTTTAGTTTCTTTAAAAACCACAGAAATAGTATATGAAAGTGCTTTCCTTTTAATTTCAGGTGTGGAGATATGGGGCTTCCTCAACAGCTATGATCTGCCTCCTGCGCTAGCAGAGGCATGGTTTTGCCAGCTGCAGATAGTTTCTGCAAGTGTATGATGTTTGGAATTGTAGGAACTTTTCAGAGTGCATATGAGTGCTAGGGCACCAGGAGGTGGGGTTCAAGGTTCTTTGCAGGTGAGGAGGGTTGTTTTCAGCTTGTTAGTATTGTTGCTCAAAGAAGAAACAAAAGAAAAGAAATTAGATTCAGGGATCTCTCTCTTCACCCTCCCCTCCTTCCCCCCTTTCCTTTCTTTCCTCTTTCTCCCCCCTCTATCCTTTTCTCCCATCCAGGGATATGGGGTGAAACTAGGTGGGTGGGGGATAAGAAGAAAATAACAAAGAACAGCTACGCATGTGTCAAACTCCTTTAGCTGCAAAACTTGGTTTTAATTTACTTGAGGCAATTGGAAGTATTTCTTCCACTTAATCTTAAACTATAGAAATGCCTTTCATTTTGAGAGTTTAGTTAGTCACTTACCCCAGAATACATATAGAAAAGGTAAAGGAACATGCTAACTGCCTTTCAAATGCATTAGTGCTCTGGCAGTTTACGATTTGGGTATTTGGTGTCAATTTAAGCATGTGGTTTTGCAGACAGTGTATGTATACTCCATGGCCATCACCATTTTTGTAGTGTTCAGCTTCCCTTCTTGTATCTTCTAAGTTGGTGCTTATGCTGTTGAATTTTGACATGATCCAAGTAGTCTTTGGTAGTATGCTTGGTGGAAAGCTCAGCTTGAGTATTTTTTGCCTCAGGCCTAAAATGAGTCATTTTTACAAAAGACCCTAATTCTGTTCAGGAGAAAGTTGTCTGCAACCATATTTTAGTAACATTTTACATTAATTCTCTTGATTTAGAAGGCAAAGTTTTATTGATTCTTCAGTCATCTATAGCTGAAAAAAAAAAAAAATCTACCAGACATGTATTCAGGAAAAATCAGGATCATACATTTGGTGCTAACTTTTGGGATGGCAAACCACGTTACTAGATTAGAGTGGGTGTGATGGTGCATGCAGTAATCCTCATATCTGTGAAGAGAAGGCAAGAAGGTCAGGAGTTAAATGTTACCCTTGACTACATAGGACATTTGAGGCTAGCCTGAGCTACATGGGATGAGAGAGAGAGAGAGAGAGAGAGAGAGAGAGAGAGAGAGAGAGAGAGAGAGGAACACAATTTTATCAAAATAATTTCTGTTGTTATGATTTTGCCGAATCTAAAGTAGCCGTTGAAATAATTCTTCAATCTTGGTCTTGTTGTCAGGATGTCAGGCCTCACAGCGTGCCCTTTACTCCCTTGTGCTTATATAGACTGCACTGCACGTGTGCTTCTCCACCTGCGTGTGATAACCATTGTATGGTGCATAGAACCTGACAAGTCATGACCCGCTTTTCTCTTGGTCATCTGGGACATTCTTTAGGGCTTGTGTATTTATTGGCACTGATCAACATTTTGCAGAGCATTAGTTAACTAGGGACTTGAAAATGACTGACTAATAGATAAAAGTATAAAATTAACTCTGACTTTAACCATGTCTGTAAAGCATAGTTTGTAAACTAATACAGTTGTTTTGCAGATTGGTTTAACTAAATGCAGACTGTGCTAATGAGTTAATACAGTAGGAAAACTAGCAACTACTGATTTAGTTCTTTTCCTGATGCTTTGACAAAATATCCTGACAAACTTAAGGGGGAGGGGAATTTTTTTTGTAATTTTTTTGGGAGGGGGCTTATAATTTCAAGCTACAGTTTTCTTTATTATGGGGAAGCTAAGGTGGCAGGAGTGGCTAGCCTCATATCCACAGTCAAGAGCACAGAGCACTAATGCCCAGTTTACATACACATTCACTCATTCCCTCCCCCACCCCCTCTCTCCATATATATATATATATATATATGTATGTATATGTATGTGTGTGTCTGTGTGTGTGTGTGTGTGTATGTGTGTATGTGTATATATAAATGTTAACTTTTTTCCTAGAATCCTCTCCTTAGAGAATAGTACCACCCACACTGCAGGTCTCTCACTAATTGAGGAATTGTCCCATTGAGTTTACTGTCACAGTAACTCTAGAATATGTCAGGTTAACAGTTAAAACTAACC
The DNA here is from genome assembly GCA_030674055.1 of Rhabdomys pumilio. Classification (NCBI taxonomy): domain Eukaryota; kingdom Metazoa; phylum Chordata; class Mammalia; order Rodentia; family Muridae; genus Rhabdomys; species Rhabdomys pumilio. The sequence goes on along the minus strand of JANHMN010000002.1, from coordinate 199,529,131 downwards.
ATCATAGCTATCTGATTGTCATGTTATATACAAATAGGATTTGATCTAAATACATTCCTGTTCAAGCACAGTTTCAAAGCTGAACAATGATTTTTTTTATTTATACCAAATAAAGAAATAAAAAAGTGTGGTGGGTTTTTTTTTTGATATTTGTTTATTTGTTTGTTTGTTTGTTTTTAAGATCCTGGGAGAACAAGGCCTTAGATTTGTTTTGGGGGTTTTTGTTTGTTTGTTGGTGTTTTTTTCCTAATTAAAAATCATTTTTATATACTATGTTATGATCACGGGTCATAATATAAGGGAGGATAATAATAAGGGAGGGTCTCCCTCCTTTCCCAGATTCTCCTCACCTCCCCACTCATCCAACTTAAGGCTTTCTCTCTCTCAAAACAAACAGGAAAAAATACAATAAAACCAAACAATGAACAAGAAACATACATGCAGAGACATAAGCAAAACCTAGAAAAATGCAAAGTAAGAAGCCATAAAGTAGACCAATAAATATTTTTAAAAATGAAATGTGAGACAAAAAAAAAATACACACACACACCAATGAATTATTTTTGTGTTGGCCATCTGCTAGCATGAGGTTTGTCTTTATGTGTGGTTTATAGAGCTCTGGGAAAACCTAGTCTATCTTTTAAAGGCAGTTGTCAGTTGGAGGTAGCTTCTGGGTTAAGAATGGGAGCTTGTGTCTACTTCTCCTTAGCGCTAGAACCCCATTTGTTTTGGACCTGTGCAAACTGCCACAGTTGTGGTGAGTTTATGTGTGCCAGTACACTCTGTCTGGAAGATACTTTTCTTGGAGTCATCCATCACCTCTAGCTCTTACAATCTTTCTACCTCCTCTCCCACATGGTTCCCTAAGACTAAGGGGGAAGGGTTGATGAAGATTTCCCATTTAAAATTACGTGTTCCAAGGTCTGTCATTCTCTGCACATTTTTCACTTGTGAGTCTATAAGTCTTTATCTACTACAGGAGGAAGCTTCTCTGATGATGGCTGAACAAGATTCTAATCTATGAGAATGTCAATAGGAGTCATTTTATTGCCATGATCTCCTAACAGAATAACTGAGTTTTCCTCTAGGTTCAGTATTTTCAGGTAATTGACCACTTTAGCTGTGTCAGGCATGAGTTCCTTTTCAATGCACCTAAAATTCAATTGTATAGTGTTCACTTACTCACATGGGTGCACCAGCAATAAAGCAAGCAGGTCAGTATCGTAGGTCAAAGGGTTTGTAGCTGGGTTGGTGTTTACCTTTGTCTTCCAGTATTGTGCAACATATCTTCTAGTACTGTGAGCACTAGTCGGTAAGGGTGAAAAAGCCTTAGTTTTCTAATGTGCCATTTGTTTTCTAGAAGCAAAGGAGTATTAAGTCCATTGGATTCCCTTTCTCACTTCCCATAGGCTTGTCACAGTTAAAATTCTTTTTCTAAAAATGGAACAGAGTATTAAAATTACTAAACTTGCTACCTATAAAATATTTTGGAATTATTCTAAAATTTTTTAATTTCTTATAGAAAGAAGCAACTTTGAATCTGAACTTGATAATAAAAGAAGAAATGAAAAACCCCAGTTGGATTAGAAAGAACTGGCTTCTTGTGGCAGGGGTGACTTTCATAGGCGTCCATCTTGGAACATACTTTATACAGAGAGTTGCAAAAGAGTCTGTGAGGTCTCAGTCCAGAGACAAACAAAAGAATATTGAAGAATGACACAAAATAAATACTTGGGATTATTAATGTCATTAAATTAATCTATGCTGGTTATTGTCTGAAAACCACTTGATTTTGTAGCCGGTAATGCTGCATGTGCAGACTTTTATACCTAGAAAGTCTTTAATGTTCAAACACATGACAATGCAATAAAATGAAAACCATGGGAACAAACTAAAGCTTCCTTCTCAAGTTACGCCTGAAGCAAGATGTCTCGTTTAGAAGCCAAGAAGCCATCATTGTGTAAAACTGAACCATTGACAAGTGAGAAAGTCAGGTCTACACTTTCTGTCTTGAAAGGAATCGTAGCCTCATGCTATGGCCCTTCGGGGAGGCTGAAGCAGTTGCACAATGGATTGGGAGGTTGTGTGTGTACAACCTCACAGTCCTCGGCCCTGCTTCGAAACCTTTCAGTCACCCATCCAGTATTAAAGGTCCTAACGTCATCTGTGCAGAACCATGTGTCCTGCTTCAGTGACTGCGGCTTATTCACAGCTATTCTGTGCTGCAACTTGATTGAAAATATTCAGAGAATAGGTTTGATACCCACAACTGCTATTAAATTAAATAAATACCTCTTGGGCCTCTGTACCAGTTATCTCAAGTCTGAAGCCTGTAGTTGTCGAATTCCAGTTGACTTCAGAAGTACACATACCCTCCTCAGCTTGGTACACAGTATCTTAACAAGCAAACCAGCCTGTATGCTCACCAGAAAGGAAACAGATCACATAGGTGCTTTGATTTTGAAAGCTTTTTTGCTTACAATTCCAGAAAGTGCAGAAGAACGAATGGTTTTAGGGAAGAGTATAATTGTTCCTTTAAAGGGTCAAGGAGTTATAGATTCTACTGTGTTACCTGGACTACTCATTGAAGCATCAGAATTTCAATTAAGGAGATTATTACCTACCCAAAAGTCAAGTGCCCTTAGGGTGGCGCTCTTCTGTGCATCTTTATCTGGAGATTTTTCTAATGTTGGAGAAGGAACTGTGGTGGCCCATTATAAAGTGTCTGTTGAGAATGCAGTTTTAGAGCAATTGCTTAATCTAGGAAGGCAGCTAGTCACTGACCATGTAGATCTTGTCCTGTGCCAAAAAGTAATACACCCATCTTTGAAACAGTTCCTCAGTGAGCACCACATTATTGCCATCGACAGAGTTGGAGTGGCTCTGATGGAACCTCTGAGCAAAGTGACAGGTAAAAGGTTCTCCTGGCTTTTTCCCGTTAAAGTTAATGCATCACCCATTCTGAGCAGAGAGGTTTGGTTTGTGTCACGGTTAATACCTTGAAAATTTCTAGAAGCCACCAACCTTAGAGCATTTGTCTTGTTTCTGGAGGCAACATTATTTCTGGAAAAGATTCCATTACCAGATTACTAAAAACTAGAATGGTGGTGGCCATTTCCAACCTAGGAGTAGTTTGTTACGAGCTAACCCTCAAATATTTTACAGGCAGTTGCAAAGTATAAGTTCTCTAATGTTGTACACACCTTTTTTAACATTCACAAAGCTTTTAAATCCTGTTACATTCAGGAGATGATTTTTCTGGCTGGGATACTTCATTTTCACTTTTATTATAACTTCAAGAAATTTCTGTACTTATGCCTAAATAGTTGTTCCTAATTAGAGGGTGAAGGGAGTATGTTTATATATACTGGACATTTACCAAGAATACCTATAGCTGGGTTCTTCAGATCAAAGGGCATCCTTTACTGTCAGGGCTACTAATAGGCCTGGGCCTCAGACCTTTAAAATTATTGGTTGAGTTGATACGTAGAGTAACAATCACAAACTCAGCATGCAAAGTACACATACATGGGTAGGACAAAAGTAAGTTGGGTTCCTGATGTGAGTCACTTCTCAAATCAATGCTCCTGTAACTGCACTGACAACCAGAAATTATCAGTTAAACTCCTATTGATTGCAATGGTTGCCTTTTGTTGAGCAAGGTCCACCTATGTTTTGGGGCTAGTGATAAAGTCCTAACTACAAGCTATCTGCCTTGTGAATTACAACCCACTGAACTAATTAAAGTTCACTAAAAACCACGTATGCCAAACACTGGATACTGTCAGCCTAATAACCATCAAAATGAAAGTTACTAAGAACATGCAAATAAGTATTTGGAATTTATTATTTATGATCTAAATTGTCTACTAATTTGCATTATTCTGGCTGTTTCCAGCTTCACCCAGTACACTGGATATTCTGGATTTGTAAATTAAAGTGTGGAATGTTTTCCCATAGCACCAGTACTTCTAAACAGGCGCTGGTTTTCTGCACTAGTCCAAAATCGTTACTTAACTCTGATACCTAAAACACAAAATGAAAATTCTAACTCTTAAAGTTTTCTGATATCTGGACATGATAGCACATACCTAATTCCAGCACTTGTGGGGAAGAGAAGGGATTATCAAGACCCTCAATCTCCACCTACATAGCAAGTTTGAGGACAACTAACTAACTAACTCAAAAATAAAAAGTGAATTGCTACAAGTTACAGTTTTGATATTCAAATATTAAGTGTTATTATAGAAGTTGGTGTAGATTTCTTATATAATATAACTACCTGTGAGAATTTGCAAAATATTCAAATCACCTTTATTCATATTTTAACTTGTGATCTATGTAAGAATCAACAAGTCAAAAACAGTATGGTGAAATAAGTATGTTATAGTCTTTATTTTGGCACTTGCATACCTATTTACATTAAAGAAAGAGCTCCTAGACAAAGTGGAAGACAGGGGCCAGTGACCTAAAGAGCTAAATGACTTCTTTTAAAAGGACTTTCCCTACCCTTGTTCATAATTAATGAGCTCCTTAATGTGTGTGTGGGGGGGGGGGGGGGGGAGGTTGTTTGTTTTAACTCTAAGTAGACTTTGAGGGATCCTGGACTTCCTAAAAATATATTCATTTTTTTCATGTGCCTTTTCCTGAAAATAACAAAATAGCTTTTAATAGACATTCAGATAGGTCTGTAAGACTAGAAATGGACCTTAGTGTCAGAGCATATACCTAACATTGGCATGACTGGGGTTAATTCCTAGCAACACACACAAACACATATATATGTACACAATTAAATGAATACATAATACCAATCTGCCTAATTACTTTTATTGACCTGGAAAGTCCTGACCACACTACAGATAGCATTATTCTCTAGGCAGGAATTTCTAGACAGTATAAAGCTGAGAAGGCAAGCTAAGCACTAGCATGCATGCATACATCTTCCTGGTTCCTGACTATAGGAAGAGCCAGCCGCTTTGAGCGCATGTTCTCTAACTTCTCTACTGTAATGAACCGTGTTCCAGAATAACCCTTTCCCCCTTAAGTTACTTTTGATAGAGTATTTTGTTACAGCAATAGAAAAGTAACTGTGACAAAATCCATAAACAAAAGTAGCCCAAACAAGCAAAGATGGCTACATGTACATTCGTAATTCCAGCATTCAAAAGGCTGAAACAAGAGGATTATTGCACGTTCATCTTTGTCTACATGGTGAATTCCAGGCCAGCCAGGACTACCTAGCAAAATGCCATGCCAAAGAAGAAAAAAAGGAGGAGGAGGATTAATTTATTTAAACAGCAGAATGTAAATTTCAGAGATCCAAGAAGATACATTTTTATCCTGCATTTCATATTTTTAATAAGCCCTGATGGGGGCTAGTAATTAATGTTTGTTGGTTTGTTGATATTTGTTTTAAGGGTCCTATCTTTGCTTATACAGTTTATATTTTTTATGCTTTACAAAAATAGGAGCAATGCCTATTGGTTCCCTAAACCCAATAGTTTCTACTACTTATGGAAGTGTGAAAGATGTGTGCTCTGCAAGATTTGGCTCCAAACATTTTTTTCATCTTCTTCCTAATGAGACGAGTGTCTGCAGCTTGCTTCTCTGCAGCAGAAATGACACTGCCTGGGAGGAGCTGAAGGTAGGTGGATTCCAAGGCCTACAGCAGGGATGAAGCAGTCATGCAACAGGTCTGAGGATGAAGTCTGTGTTGTTTGTTTTGGTTTTTCACATTTTTCCATAATTTCTATAGTGTGTAAATAGTAAGACCAAAAGGGACAGAAGGAGGGCCTAGAGATATAGCTCAAGGGTAAAACATATGCTTGGTACATACAAGTTCCAATCCCAGTACCAAAGGAGGACAGAGAAAGGACAAAGGCTCAAGTAAGCTAATTTAATAGGCAGTTACAGTAAACTTGGAATATAATGTACCATCTGTCATTTCTGCATTTTATAAGAAACCCGAAGGTTCTTAATGTGAAATTTTTCTAAGAAATTAATTGAACTGTATATAGTATCCAGTTTTTTGGCATTGTGATACCACACTGCCATCTACAAACATGGTGTGCTGCATTCATAGCTATCCTGGGAAGCATGTCGCCTATGTGCCGTGGGTTGAACATGCCTGAACTGGGTAGTACTGCTAATATGTACGAGTAATTCAGTCAGAAACTGGATTTCCTAATCATTTCCTATCACCCACTTCTTAGTAGAGTTTATTGTTTTCTGTAACTTTTATATAAGGGAACTGACAACATAAAATATTGATTGTGAGTTTAAAGGTCACATATGCTTAAAGATTCATCCTTAGTAAATCAGAGATTTCTATTTTTTTTACTTATTACTTGGTACTCACTATCATTTCTAAAACAATATAAACAATTATATAACAATTAAAAAACTGATTAAGACTTTGATTTTTAGGGAAATACCAGCAACCCTTCTTAATGTGGATAATTTTAGGCCGTATGTTTGTGAGAAAAGTAGATGGAAAGAAAATATTAATCTAATTCCATGAACGTAGACTATTGTATCTCTTAATTCTCTAGTCATTATTGAAAATGTGAATTAGTCCCATTACAACTTTGATAAAATAGATTTTGTTCTTTGTAAATTAAAATCTGTACCTTTACATCTGAGTGGGTAAAGGTACTGACTACCAGGCCTGATGACCTGAATGCAGTTCCCAGGAGTCACATGATGGAAGAAGAACTCCCACAAGTTGTCCTCTGACCTCCACACTTGTACCATAGCACATATGCACATTGACCTACATACAACCAAGATAAATGTAACTTTTTTAAGTTAAGAAAAAAGCTGGGCACCTAACACCAAGCTAGATGACTTAGGTTCATTTCATACAACCCACATAGTAGAAATTGTCCCCTGACCTCTACTCCTGTCCTGGCCTGCCCCTTCTCTCACCTCACACAGAGAATTGAACATTGAAAAATCTGGCTCTGAGTTCACAATCTAAGTTACTATGATACATGCTGTGGTTCGTGTACTAGCGAGAGATCCTGATTTTAATTTGTTTCTTTCTTAGCTCATATGTCAAACAGCAATGCATGTCTTGCAGTTAACAATCAAGGAGCCATGGGTTTTATTGGGAGGTGGCTGTACGGAAACACACTTGGCTGCATATATCAGACATAAGGTAAGCTAAACATTCTTCATACGTTATTTGAATTTTCAGCAATTTTTGTTTTATGAGAAAATAGCCAAATCATAATACCCTAGGAACCTTTGATACTTAACTTTTCAAAACTCAGATAATGTGGTTGATTTCAAGAAATTAATATTTATAAATCCAAGATGCTAAATTGATTGTGTTGGCTATTATGATTCAATCTAACAAATGAGCTTGTTCTTTGAGCATTGTCTATATGTAAGGCATGTTAAAGCTGACATTCTGTTATTGGGAATTCTGAAATTCTCCAGCATCTGATGTTCTAATGCATAAAACTAAAGGGCAATATAATTGTAAACAGATCTCAAGCATTTCGCTGATATAGGTACTTCATTCATCTTTAGTAGTTTTGCCTGGTATGCATTGTATGTTTGTTTTTAAATCATATAATTGTCTTTTATATGTTTAAGGAGAGACCACTGGTCAGCCATTTAGAATAAGCTGATGAAATGGTTAATCCCTTCATTCTGGTCACATGATTGGAAATACACACTTTTACTCTGACCAACCATGTTAAGATTTACAGCCTAGCAGGTTGACTCATACAAGCCAACCAGCATTGTTGCCAAACTGAGTAATAAAAGTAACTAATGTTATGAACAAGATTTTAATCAAGTATCCTATTTTTCTGAAGCATTTTTGTTTTTTGGTTTTTTTGTTTTGTTTTGTTTGGTTTGGTTTGGTTTGGTTTGGTTTGGTTTGGTTTGGTTTGGTTTGGTTTGGTTTGGTTTGGTTTGGTTTTTCGAGACAGGGTTTCTCTGTGTAGCCCTGGCTGTCCTGGAACTCACTCTGTAGACCAGGTTGTCCTCGAACTCAGAAATCCATCTGCCTCTGCCTCCCAAGTGCTGGGATTAAAGGCGTGCGCCACCACCGCCTGGCCTGAAGCATTTTTGTAAATGTTGCTTTTCTTTTCTCAGATGAGGAGATGAGCTGAGAGCTATACCCAAGCTGTGTGAATACACGGCTTGGGCCAAGCCCAGAGCATTTCTTTCTCTGTTCTAACTATCCCTAGGCCTGCAAGCTTCTAGACTCTGTATAATTTAATCTTCTAAGCTAACTGATTTATCTGACTTCTCTCAGCTTCTGTCTGAATTGCTCTGCTTGGCCTTGTACTAACATTGGCAATATGTTCTAATCTTCTGGCTTTTTCTTTCTCATTCTCTGGGTTGTTCTGTCTTTGCCTGTATCTAGCTTGTTCTTTTTTCAACCTGTCTGTGTAAAACTGCCATATATAAACACCATACCCCTTCTGTCTCTCTCTGCTCTTAATAGTGTCTCTTTCTTTCCTATGCTGTTGTTAAGAGGGTTGGGTGTAGTCTATCTCTAACACATTATGTCATATCTTTCTCTGATTCATCACCTTGTCTGCCTTTCAGTTAGTTGTCCCTATTAAACATGGCTGCTTCTTTCTACAAACTAATCTTACCTTCATTGTTAGGGATGAAAGGTATATGCTAAGGGCATGTCTGTATTCCATCCAGATCATACTATAATTCTTGGCATGTCCGCATTCTAGCTGGATCTTATAGATGAAGATCTTTGGATGTGATCCCTTGTCAGACCAGCGATGTTGCTGGATTAAAATTCCTCTACACATTTTATGTTACTTAATATGTATGTTTTCACTGCTCATCTTCTTTAGGTTCACAATGAAGCAGAAGCTGTTATCAGAGATGCTGGGTGTTCTCAGGCAGAGCTCCACATTGCTGCTGAAGCATTTTGCAGTGCTCTGGAATCTGTTGCTGGCTCTTTGGAACATGATGGTGGTGAAACCCTCATTGACATGAAGTATGGACACTTTTGGTCATGTCAAGCAGATTCTGCCTCTGTTGGTAACTGGCCAGATACACTGTCACGGTGTGGCTGTGGGTTGTACAACAGCCATGAAGAGCTCAGCTGGTCTGTCTTAAGAAGCACTGTTCATCCTTTTGCACCACAAACCTGCCTTCCACAGGCAGCTGTGGGCTCAGCTAGCAGCCTGACTGTGGACTGTTTCACTGCCAAGCTGAATGGCCTACAGGTGGCTGTAGAGACAGCCAATTTGATTTTAGATCTTTCATATGTCATTGAAGATAAAAACTAGCATAAGAGAATGGCATATATATACATTATGAAACAAACTAGTTCGGGTATCTGAGAGAACAGATTGCTCTCTCCCCAAGGCCTGTTCTCCGTAGGTGAACAGATGATTTGTAAAAGTATACTTGTATAGTTGTATACTTAAGGAAGATTATGGCTGTTAAATAGAAATTTATAGACTAATAAAAACTTTTGATGACTTTTATATCATCACCATCACCCAACTTTTGGTGTCCTCACATACATTTAAGTTTGGAGGTGTACAAACACTAAAGATAGTATGTCACCTAGGAATATGGAAATTGCCCTGATGCTGCTTCTCCAAGTTGTGCCAACAAGGGATGACCTGTACCTTTCCACTGGCAGGATAGGAGCCTTTTGTTTGTTTGTTTGTTTGTTTGTTTTGTTTTTTGTTTTTCAAGACAGGGTGTCTCTGTGTAGCCCTGGGTGTCTTGGAACTCACTCTGTAGACCAGGCTGGCCTCGAACTCAGAAATCTGCGTGCTTCTGCCTCCCAAGTGCTGGGATTAAAGGCGTGCCCCACCACTGCCTGGCATAATACCCATTTTTAGTTCTGTACATTTAGCTTTTTGTCAAACTTGATACCTTCCTTGATATTACATTATTGCTCTTATTTTAAAATATTGTATGAATTTTTTTGTATATTTTAATAAAATGATCTGTGTTCCCTAAAGTTGTATATAATTCTTACTAAGAAATACTGGAAATGTAGCTAAGGTTGCAGTCTCAACTACTCAGGATGTCCTGGCAGGACCATTGCTCAAGCAGAGCTTGAGCCCTGCCTCAGCAACACTTCCCTTTGGAAGGGAAGTAGAAGACAACACTTCCCTAATACTTGAAAAAAAAGCTATTCAAATTCCAATGGTAAATCATGGCATGAGAATTCTTGATGAAAATAATTTCAGAGAAGGTCATTCTGGCAGAAATAAGTGACAAAAGAATAAATTAATCATAGGCACATTGTTGTGATTAGAAGTAAGAGAGGAGCAAGAGAGGTGGCTCAGCAGTTAAGATAACTGGCTGCTCTTCCACAGGACCTGGGTTCAATTCCCAGCACCCACATGGCAGCTCACAGTCATCTAACTCCACTTTAAGGAGATCTGACATCTTTTCTGGTCTCCACAGGTACCAGGCAGGCATCTAGTGTACAGACATCCATGCTGGCAAAACACTCATACGTATAAACTAATAAAGATTGAGATCTGAGTATCGCTGTAGCGGGTACGTCAGCAGACAGCAGGAACCCCTGATAGCTGTAAAAGAAGAGAGGAAAGACATTGCAGAAGAGAATGGAGTCAGTGACTGGCATGGGACTTCTATGGGCCTCACAGGACATAGAGCAGTCAAATTACCTATCCAAGTAAGTCCAACAGTATTAACATTCTTACTAATCAAAAGAGAAGAGTTGGGGCAGGAAAAAAGTGAAGAATTGGAGGCAATATATTAAAATTTTTTACTCAAAATACTTGTTTGGTCTAATGGTTAGCTCACTCATACTATGTTAAGAAATCTCTGTATGTTAGCTACTTAAAATCAACACTACACTGGGCAGTGGTGGGGCACACCATTAATCCTAGCACTTGGGAGGCAGAGGCAGGCGGATTTCTGAGTTTGAGGCCAGCCTGGTCTACAGAATAGTTTCAGGACAGCGAGGGCTACACAGATCAATCAATCTCTCTCTCTTTCTCTCTCTCTCTCTCTCTCTCTCTCTCTCTCTCTCTCTGTCTGTGTGTGTGTGTGTGTGTGTGTGTGTGTGTGTGTGTGTGTGTGTGT
>JANHMN010000002.1:199468756-199518054 GCA_030674055.1 Rhabdomys pumilio | reverse complement strand
TGTGTGTGTGTGTGTGTGTGTGTGTGTGTGTGTGTGTGTGTGTGTGTTTAGTTCTGCTCTAAACATCTAGACAGCTTTTTCTTACAGTTCTAAAATCCCTCTGGTTGAGACAGTTTTCTCTGCTAGTAAAAATTCTAAAAGCTATCTGGATAGCTCATGGGTTTTCTGACCAAAGTCAGAAAAGCTTCTATAAAAAAAAATATTGGATCTTCCCACCAAGTCAGAGATCCTGTTAAAAAAGATTCTTGAAGAGCTGTTTTCACTCTCCAGAGATCTCCAGACAGCTCAGCTCTCACTAGAAAAACTTCTAAAGAAGTATGGAGTCTGCTAGCTCATCTCATGTAGCCCAAAGGCCCAGGTTTTTTTATTTACATATCAATTCAGTCATTTACAGAGTTTCCTTTTGATTATCCTATGAATCAGCTTCCTGTGACCCCCAGCCCCTTAATTCTTAGGAGACAGCAAGCATACATTTTCACTTAACATTGCTAAAGAATCCAGAGATCTGCCTGTCTCTGTTAAGCACTATCTGTGTGGGACTGTCCTAAAATTACCATTTCTACCACACCTGGACCTGGACTCATAACGTCCCAGGCTGACCTTGAACTCAGTAATCTGCCTGCCTTTGTATCTCACTTTGTATCTTCTGATAAACTGGCTCATAGCTTAGCTGCCTTTGTTACTTTAGATCCTTATATTTTTACGTAGTTGAGAAAATATATATATATATATATATATATATATTGTTTTTGTTTGTTTTGTTTTTCAAGACAGGGTTTCTCTGTGTGACCCTGGCTGTCCTGGAACTCACTCTGTAGACCAGGCTGGCCTCGAACTCAGAAATCCACCTGCCTCTGCCTCCCAAGTGCTGGGATTAAAGGCATGCGCCACCACTGCCCGGCGAGATATTATATATTTTTTGACTCATGGTTTTAGAGTTCTTTTCCACAGCCTTAAGGGCTGTATTGAAGATCCCAACTTTTACCATTTTGAAGAGATTTAGCCTCACTCTCAATTCCTGGACTTGTGCTGTTTCTAATTATCATGGAGTCATTAACATGAACAGGGAGGACATTCCTTGGATGGAAAGAGTGCTCCACTACTATTACTAGTTCCAGAAAATATGTACATTATAACACAAACAAGCCTTACACCCATAGCAGCCATCATGACACTTGCAGAAGCTTACACAAACCAGGGGCCCTGTCCCATGGGTAGGAGCAATGTCACTCTGTCCGCACCAAGGCCATGGAGGGCTCCGCATTATACTGTACTGAAATACTTTATATGAGGTACTTAAGTATTATTGGTTTCTTCTGATGTAGGAATCCTTGAACTCACTAGTTTGTATAGTTAAAGTATATAGACATTCCCATGGGAGAAGTATAATATATTTCTATACCAATCATCATTTTAAAATATTATACTATTAAATCATTCTTTATATGACTTGTAATCATGATTTGTAAGTAAAATAGCATTCCTTAACATCACATAAATCCTGTCTGCTGTAGTTGAAGAGTTTTGTATATATGCACAGTCTCAAAGAAGGGCTTGTCAAAGCACCACATTAAGGTCTTCCTTTCTGGTATTATCTGGGAAATGGTCAAAGCAATTAAGTAGGCACTACCGACTTTCCAGCTAAGGAGTCTCTTCTCTAAAGAGAAAAGACAATTGAGTATTTATTGTCTTCACTTTTAAAATATAGTTAGTTTACATTTGGAAATAATTGTATCCCATAATCTTTATCAACTTTTGCTACTTATCCAAAAAATTCAAACTTGGATGCCCATTATCACCCTGTATTTTGGATTGCAAATAAATTAATTTGTCCCTTTATTAATAATAATTTTCACAAAACACTATGCAATCTTTGAAAACTACTCCTGTTTGTATATCATGCCTTTGACTGAAGAGATGTTAAGTATACTGGTATGTTGAGAACCAGGGAATATTATTATCTGCCATAGACTTGAAGACCCCCAAACTCGGGAGACCCTTATTCAAGTCTCAGGAAGTCATAGCCACCCAAAAATCACAAGACACCGTACCTGGATGCAATCAGCAGAGGTTTGTTAGGGAGAGTTGGTTGTCCAAGGTCAATTTGTTTGCTCACGCAGGAGCTGAATTGACAAAGACCCCGGCTGCCTGAGGGGCTTTTTGAAGGAGAAAACCACAAACCAGGGGAGTGAGGAAGGGGTGAAGGGTTGCTAAGGAAATATAACATAAAAATAGTGGAGAATTCCAGAGGAACCCAACCTAAGTGAATCAGGGTCATGTGGAAAACACTCTGTATACTCATTCTTCTCAAAAATGTGGTCTTGCCTTGTCACTTGCTCAACTATTTCTCAGTTGTTGCCCTATCCTCGTGGTTACTAGTTTCTCAGCCCTACCTAGATGACTTGCATTTTTCTTTGTGGTCAGAAATGTGTCTTCCTGCTTTGGGCCTTCCCCACCCACAGGTGGGTTCTCTTCCCTGAGGTCTAAGAAATGTTAATCTAGCAAGTGTTCTCTGACTCAGGGATAACGTACCCCTCTCAGGATGTGGAAGGTATCCCGTGGCAGTGAAGGCCCAAAATCTTGCATTTAATTCTTGGAACTAGTGAATCTGCATTCTTTTGCTCAGGTCTAGGGGTCATAAAAACTTATATTTTTCATGCCCTTTAAAGAAAAACCTAAAGAAAGGCCTGTATATATTTTATAAAATGATCTTTATAATTTTTCACTCTACATCCTATGAATTAGAAGTTTGGTAATATATTAAGAATATGTGCAGAGGAAATAGTCATGATGACCATTCTATTTTTTCCTATAGTTTTCTTTCTTAAAATATAAATATTGTGATTTCATTTTGTAAAACACTGAGTTCTTTGCTTGCCAAGCACTGTGGTCATTGATATTGGGGGGGGGAGGTATAAAAGAAACACAATGTTTGTTCAGTCTTTTGCCTCAAGAAAATGACCAGAAATGGATAGGTATTTTTTATAAAAAATGTAATTTTTATAATTATTGTAAATATTATGCTGCTGTAATTACAGAAAATCTGGGAACTGTAAACCTGACAACACAGAAAAGGAAAGGAAAATAAAGCATAGTATTGGCTATCATGCTTTGGATGTAAGGTTTTCCCCCAAATATCTCATGTGTGGAGAACTAAATTGTAGAGTAGGAAGCTCAGAAGTGTGACTCTGGGGAAGTGACTGAATCATGTGGGTTCCATTCTCACCAGTGCATTAATTCCTAGACAGAAACAAAACAGAATGACATTATTAAGAGATGGTAGAAAACAGGACATGTGGCCTTATTGGAGGAATTGAGTCAATGGAGGCTTGCTGTAGAAACAATATATCATGTCCCTTGCCACCCCTACCCCCAATTTCTCTCTCTGCTTCCTGTCTGCCATGAAATAAATTGCATTTCTTTACATGTTCCTGGATGTGTCTCTGGTTTTTCTTCAGGCTCAGAGCCATGGGCTCTGCATGCCGTCAGCTGACCTCTGAAACTGTTAGCCAAAGTAGGTCTTTCCTTTGTGAGTCCAACTTGCAGTGCACAACTGTGATCTAAGCACCTAGAATCTTAGGCAGGACAACGGATGAACTCTAGGCCAGGGGCTTGGGGTACAAAGTGAGAATGTGCCAAGGGGATTTTTATCTCTGATTTGTGAGTGTATATGCAGCCAATTAAATGTATTCTTATTTGTGTTTTCAATTATGTTAGACTCTGTACTCCTTATGTTTCTGTTACTGTGATGGAACATCATGGCCAAGGAAACTTGTGCTATGGTTCCAGAGGGATAAGAGCCCATCATGACGGAGAAACATGGCTGCAGGCAGCAGGCCTAGTCACTGAAGCAGGAGGTGAAAGTTCACATCTTCAACCACACGTGCAAAGCAGAGAGGGAAAAATGGAGAGTAGGGTGAGGCTTTTACCTCCCAACTCCAGCCCCTTAGTGGTGTCTTTCCTTTATGACTGGGAGGGAGATGCACTGTATAGTAAAAAGTTGCCTGATTGTTAAATAAAAATATAAAAAGCCATTGTGAAGTGGAAGTTTCTGTTTGTATCATGTGATACAACCTCACATGGTATGTGGCTGGGGAAGACCTACATGGTTTTTTGTTTGTTTGTTTGTTTGTTTGTTTAGGCAAGACCCGTGGAGGACATGTGATGTTTGGAGAGTATAAATAGGACTTCAACTGGACAGCGACAGGGTGCAAGCAGAGCTAGCCTTGCAACATTTCATTGGTCTCTCATCTTCATTTTGTTGAGAGAAGCACGGTGGAGAACTTCTCCAGGCATCCAAGGCTGGTCCTAGTCACTCCTGCTGACTCATGCCAATTTGGCAGAGGTGGCAGAGGCCTGGCTGCCACAGCTGCTGATTCACATTTGGTGGCACTTTGGAACTAGACTGTTGGTATCCTGACACTACTAAACTGGACGGCTGGTATACTGACAATAGAGATTGGGGATTAAGGCTGAGCAGCGTTTGTCTGTGGGTATAATCATAGATGTTTAAGTACTGGAGAGATGGCTCAGTGGTTTAAGAGCATTGTCTGTTCTCCCAAAGGACCTACGTTCAATTCACAGCACCCTCATCGTGCCTCACACCTGTACCTATAACCCTGGGGGAATCTGCTGCCCTCTTATGGCCTCAGAGGGTACTGTGCACATGTGGCATATAGACAAGCACATGTGGCATGCAGGTAAAACACCCAGACACATAAAACAAATAAGTTAAAAAATAATCTGTTTATAAGGCAGTTTGGAAGCATGCTGATCTAGGTAAATAACAGTAGTAAGATCTCCCCTTGAATGGTTTCTCACCCAGTTCTTAATTGGGATTATGATAGCAGGCACAGCACCATACATCCTGTGAAAGAGGCCTCAAAGTCAGAATTTCTCTCTTTACAGTTGCACAACCGTGGCATCAGTGGGCGCATCTTCCTGGAAGTTTGTAGGGTTCACAGTTGGGTAAGACCACTGATGCCGTTTCTCCCCCAACAGGCTGCATGGCACTTTCTGGCATTATAAAAATCAGATAGCACGGAGCAAACTTCCATATACTTGTGTTGCCAAGTATAATATTTTTAAAAACCTGTAACTTAGAGGTTCTCTTTTAGAAGAAAAATATCTATTCCTCACCACATATTAGAATGATCTGGTACCTTTAAGAATTCACATATAAGGAGCTCTCAGAAAACTCAGCTCTCTAGAGAGAAAACACAGTTATCATTCTTTACCAATATGCCATAACACAGAAGGTGATTAGCCTGGAATTTTATTTAATTACCATATCTTTTCTGTGCACCATGCTCTGTTTACCTAAGCTTGAAGCTCATTGTCTTGAAAGTTCAAGTAAATTAACACATGAGTTCTTGTTTAGAAAAGCCTTATTCTATTCCCCTCCCACTTCTTGCTATGTAGCCAGACTGGGCTTGAACTTGCTGGTCTTACAAACATAACACAGTTTTTTTGTTGTTGTTGTTTTTGTTTTACATGAGGAACTTTAAGTGGTAAGCAGCTAGGCTTCATTCAGACAATTATTCTAAAAATTTCAGTCATTTGAGAGGAACATGTCAAAGGTACAACTCATGCACTTGAGTTCAGGAAGCCATGGAGTCCAGAAGGGTTGATGCCCCTGGTACTGCACTTACAGGCTGTGAGCTGCCCAATATGGATGCTGGGACTCTAACTGTACAAGAATAGTGTGTTTTCTTAGGTATCTGCTGCTGCGGAGCTGACTTCTTATCACAGGTTTCTAACACATCAGTGGTGGTGTTCCAGAAATTTGCCATGAAGAGCTGAGGAAGTATTTCAACGGTACAAAAGCCTTGGGATGGGGGGTGGAGGGTAGGGTGGAGTGTGGGGGAAATTTGGGGTTGGATCCCAGCACTGAACAGAAACATGCCATGATAAATCTCCTTTCTCTTTTCTTTTCCTTCAGATCCAGTGGGATTCTCTCCTGTTTCTGATAAGGACAGGGGTTTAAAAACTGGCCAGGTCAGGTGGGGACCCCTGAAGCAGTGGTTCTAAGAGAATCCTTTCTGGTGGCAGCAATGCTAGGAATGAGCTCTGTTGTCTGTTTCTTCATTATCTCCTAAATAAGGCCCCTGTGCCCATTGGCTGACACAGTGAGGAGACACCTGGACACTTTGGAGCCAACTGAATTGACCATACCTCACCCCAGTTGCTGCTATAAATCCTTTAAAAGGCCCCGAACTAACAATTTGATGGAATCCTGTTTCCTGAGACTCTCTTCTATGCCGAAGCTCTTCTATCCCCTTCCCTTTCTCCTCCCCCCCACCCCCCGCCAAGCTCTAACATATTTATTGCATATTAACATGTAATAAACTTTCTGCTAAAACTTACTCTCTGTAGTCCATAAATTTTATCATTCAAATTCAAGGGACAAGAATTCAAAAGCCACTAGGTTGGGTGGTTTCAATGTCTGTCAAGTCTTCTAGGATCCCAGCTCCCTGAGGAAGGTTTTGTCATCTCAAGGACACCCCAATATTCTTATATGATTTCCTCTCTTGTATTTCTCCCTTGTCTATATCGTATGACCTGTAAATCTCCAAGCAGCTGGAAATTGATCACTAGGTTGAAACTCTGAATGTTAATTCTCTTTAGGTCAGTCTTCTAGAAGAAAAATGTCTGTTTTATTTTTGTGACTGTTACTAGTGGGTGGAGGTTTCAGAGGTTTCATAGAGCAGACTGAGGTCTTGGCTCACAGTTTTCAGGTTCTCATCATCACCAGAGAGAATTCAGAGATGAACCAAAACAAGGAACTGGCAGGGAATTTGTTAAAAGGCAAAACGCACACTCGTAGGTGAGTATGGTTTGGCTCCTTAAGAGGGACAGAGCTGAGAATTTAGGAATCTTATTTTATGAGCAAACTCTAATAGTCTTTCAGGAGTGGGTGGGGATGGAGTAGAAGGTGTGGAGATTTCAAGACTAGGATTTGTCCCGTGTTTCTGTCTTTAGATGGAATTTCTGCAAGTGGCCCAGCATCAGTTGAGTGAGGGGAACAGGCCATTTGCCAAGTCTAATGATAAGCAGAGATACCATAATAAGTGAGCAAGGGTCAGTTAGGGGTGGGTCACTTGTCTTGGCCATGTTGTTCCCAGCTGGTGTTGAGTGTTCATATGGCTTCATTGTTTAAATTGTGGCATGATGACCTGTGGCAACATGACTTTGCTATTACCCTAGGATCTAAACCACCAGCTTTCCTCTTTTCCCCCTGTGGTTGTCTGGCATACCTTATACCATCAGAACGTTGCTCAGATTTAACCCAGATTCTCATGGCAGCTGAACAAATTCTTCTCTACCCTTGAAGAAGAATTGTTGATTACAGCTCCATAGTCCCAGGTGTGCTTTGGAAGTGAAAATTCTGGATTGGCATTTGATAATGAAGCCCACGCATCGCATATCACATTCTAAGTCCATGGGAGATCTAAAACTGCATTCTATAGCAAATGCATTTAAATCGACACAGTGAGACACACACAAAAATAATTCTCAGTAAGTGAGATAAATAGCCATTGTACACAGTCTGATAGCCTTGGCATTGCATTTAAAGAGAAACATCATTTTCAGTGCTGTCTCTATTTGGGCAGCAGGAGTAGGAGATTGCGCATTTAAGCAGGGAGGTAAGAGTTTTTTTTTTTTTTTTTTTTTTTTTTTTAAACAAAAGAGAAGGAACATGGATTGGGAGAAGTTAAACAGAAACAAATGAACAACAGCAGCGGGAACATGCTGGAAAGGCTGGTTTAATAGGTTTCTTCCCACAAGCAAACTGGATTTTCATGCAGATTGCCTGTCACCTGGGGGGTTAGGCTCGGAGCTCCAACCAGGACACTTTGCAATAAGAAAAACACTGATTTGGGTGGTGGAGGTTTGGGGAGAGGTGGAACTTGGGAGCTAATAAAGAGATTTGGGAGCATTCCGAAATGGCATCTTGTGTGTGAGCTAATTATTTTCATGGTTGATTCATGCTCCCCAAGTAGTTCACAGCTGACTCCTTTTCATTTTTCCCATTATAGTAGTGCATCTGCATGGATGCATGCACGATGGGTGGTAGGAGGCTTTAGCCAACCCTCAGACAGACCTATTGTTCTCATAGCCTCTTAGCAACCCCCTGATATGGCCTGAGCTCTTTTCATTTTGTATCCTGAAACATGGGTCCCTCTGTGTTCTGACTGCTTTTCTTTGAAAGGAAAGGAAGGAATCTCCCGAGTCGCCTGATTATTTAACTGGTCTTTTGCTCAAGGATCGTAGCAACAGCTTCGTGAAAAGAAGGTGGGAGCCAGGAGGCAGTAACCCTTTTATAAGAAACACATGCAGCTTTTTTTCCTCTGCCTATTCCTGAGATTTTTTTCTCTTGGCATTAGCCTTTAAATATTGAATGGAAACTGTGATATGATAGATCAAAGCCAGGTTAAATATTCAAAAGCAAGTCACTTCAGATATTTAGCTGAATAGAAACATAACACCCTTTAGTCACTCTTAAAAATTGCATGGCCCGAATTTTTTATGAGGAGGGTAGGTGAGAGATAGCTTAGTGGGAAAAAGCGCTTGTCACCTAAGCTTGATGGCCTGACTTGGGTTGTCAGAACCCAGGATGGAAGGAAAAAAAATAACTCCACAGATTGATTGTCTTCAGTTTTCTATGTGTGTCTTGTCTTGTGTACATCAACATGTGCGTGTGTGCACACCCACCCACACACTACACACACACATACACACTTGCACACAATATATAGCATAGTATAAAATACAATTTAAATTAAAAAATTAATGAATATGGCAGATATTTTATTATGTAAATTAATCTGCATTAAGATAATTAGGTAAAATGTGTCTATTTATGTCATATAGAAACAGAAGTACATGGACCACAAAAGAACTGATAAATGACTGACATTGTAAGAGATACATATTTGGTCACTGCCTGAAGTTCAAGAATTGGCTTCTAACGCTTTTGTCATTTCCTACTGAAAGGGTTGGGGGCAGGAGGAGACTGAAAAGAGAATCTTTTGTTATAGGATTTGGTTTTATTCCCAGGTTCTTAGTACAAGAGTTTCTAAGTCCTTTGAAATCTTTGGAATAAGGAAGCATTTCTATTTGCCTGCTCAAGAGATGCCTGACGGCTGGAATCCCCTGGATAGTTTGGGTTGGGGGTGGGGTGCCTGAGGAAACAACCATGTGATTAGGCACAACTTTCAGCCGCACTTTGAGACTTCCAGGGAATTCCTAATGATTGAACCAATCTTTCCACCATAAAGGAAACTTCATGAAATCCTAAAGAATGGAGTTCAAAGTTTCTGAGTTGGGAAACACATGGACATACTGGGAGTTGGTATGCCCAGAAGGGAATGGAAATTCCATACTCATACTGTACCTTGCTCTGTGTGTCTCTTCACCCACCTGCTCCTATAGATCATCAGTAATATCATTCACAATGAATTGAGAAGTGGATGTTTCCTGAGTCATGAGCAACTTAGAGATTCTGAAGAAGAGATTGTGAGAACCTCTCAACTATAGCCCGTCGGTTCAGAAGTGCACGTGTCAACCTGGACTTAAGTGAGGGGTGGTCTTATATCTGATCCTGTGGGGTTTGTGCTGACTCTGTACAGAGCTGCAATTGCACAGTTGGATAGTCAGTTGGTGTTTGTACAGAAACGGAGACTTTCTGATATGTGAAACTGAAAATTTCCTGTTAGAAGTGTAGTGAGAACTTAGAAATCCAAGACAAGTGGTGTCCTGTACCTCAAGTTCTAGCACAGGAGGCCAAGGCAGGAGGAAGAGGAGTTCCAGCAGCTGCTCTGTAGTAACTTTGCAGTTATTTATTTATTTTTTTCTATTTTTCATGACTTATCACAAATGTTACATCCTCTGTAAGCCTAGATGAAGAAACAGAGCCTAACCAGCACCTTGGAAGCCTTTTCTATGGCCATTCCAAGAGTGGCCACCATCTAAAGTGAAGGCCATGGTAAACTGTATTTGTTTTTAGTTTCACTTGTTGGTTATGCATCTTTCCTTATTAACATTATACTTTTGGGCTCATTACATAGTTGTCTTAGTTGAAGTTCAGCTGCTTTTTGTTTTTTTTTTTTTTTATCTGCTGGATGAGATGCCACTTAAAACATATACTGTAACAAAGGGAAAAAATGCAACCATTTTATTTAAGGATCTTCACTGGATTTCTTTTCAATTCTAGAGCCAGAAAACATTTCATTTCATAAAATATGATGAGTGTTTCAGTGGGCCAAGCAGAAGAGGATTTCTTACCCAGAAAAAAAACCTGAATAAACTCTGTAGCTTCACATTAAATATGAGTCATTTTTGAGACTGCACAGTTGACATGTGCATTGTTAATGCCTGCTTGCTCTGTCATAGTAAACTCACTCTCTGCTGGGTGGGCTTTGATCACAGTTGCCTAGATTAATTTTCAAGACTCTGAAGGATGGTTTTCCTGAAGAAATCTTCCTCTTAACTTTGTCTACAGATGTCTAATAGGCTGACAGGAATGAGATGAAAGTCTTTACATCTGTCTTCATACTCTTTCTGCCTCTGAACTGGCTAGTTTTTTGTCAACTTGACATAGGATAGAGTCACCTGAGAAAAGGGAATCGCAATTAAGAAAACGACTTCATACCATAGATTGTCCTATAGATAAGTCTGTAGTGCACTTTATTAAGTAATGATTAATGATTGTTATAGGAAGCCCCAGACCATTATGAGAGGTGCTACCCCTAAACAGTTGGTCCTGGACGGTGTAAGACAGCAGGCTGAGCAAATCAGGAAGAACAAGCCAATAAACAGCATATCTCCATGCTTCAGTGTCTGCCTCCGAGTGCCTGACCTGACTTGAGTTTCTGACCTCCATGACAGATTATGATCATGAGGTGCAGGTCAAATAAATTCTTTCCCTTCTAAGTTACTTCTGGTCATGGTGTTTTATTACAGCAATAGAAGTCCTAATTAACACAGCCTCCTTTGCCATCTTACCCTTTTGGTTAAAAACGCATAACACACACTAAGCAGAAACATCAGACTTTAAAAGGAGCAGCAATAGGGAATGGTGAGATGGCTCAGCCATTAAAGGCACTTGCTGCCAAGCCTGATAACTCGAGTTTTCCTGGGTCCCACATTGTGGAAGGTGAGAACCAATTTGCTACACATTTTCCTCTGACTTCTATAAATATATGACAGAAAAAGAAGCAAAGGGAGAGTGGTATTGTAGAGCTCTCACGGTCAGCTAGAGTTATAGGTTCCGGGTGATTTAATCAAGAATTGAGAAGGGGGGGGGGGACATGAACAAACATGCTACGGAAAAAGTTTAGAAGAGACAAACAGAAAAAGGCAGACACACCATGAAGGAGAATACTTCTGAGCAGGATGCCTCTAGAGCTTTTCTTTCAGGGCTTCTTTCATATGAGTTTAGACAGGGAAGATGCTCAAACCCTTGATTAACATTTGGGCTGTTCAACTCTGGGGAATCTGCACGTGTGCAAGTCATTCCTCCCACAATTAAGTGTATATGTGTCCCACTGTACCTAACAGGTTGGAATTCATAACCACTATGCCTCAAGATCCAGGTGAGAAACTTGCATCTCCCAGTCTCAAGATCAGGATCACAGGTGAGCCTTCCAATTCTGGATTGTAGTTCATTCTAGATATAGTCAAGTTGAGAACCAGAAATAGCCACTACACATTGTGTTTTCATCGTTGTGGCTACTGCGTTTCCATTCCAGTGTCAATCTGTAACTATTACTTTCATTCTGGTCACGGCCCCTGGAATATCTGCCAGCGTGGGGTTATGGCTGCTTCCTCACATCTGTGGCCCTCTTGATCTGCCAGGATGTATATATAATTCTTCATCTGTCCTACAGAACAGTGTACCCCAATTGATCATTCTTCACCCAAGTTTCCTAAGGTTTCCTAGGCCAGCTTAGCCACATACACTTTAAAGTCTGATTGGCCCATTCTATCTGTTCAGAGGACTGAGATCTCCAGGCATAGTGTAAATAATACCTATGCCAACGGTGTTCACAACCCCTTGAGTAACATGAAAGGTAAAAGATGGTCTATTATAACCACATCAGGGAATAATTTATCTGAGGAGTACTTTACTACTTCGGCTGGCTTGTATGAGTAAACTGAAAAGGCTTTAATCTATCCCATAATGATGTGCACAAACATTAAGAATGTATGCATCCTTAGCAGGGACGCATATAGGCATAAGTTATCTGAAGGTCATCTCCTGAGTAAATACCCCTTCTTTGAATGGGTTAACTGGAAATTCTATTGTTTGCTCCAATTGTTAACCTCAGAAAGGTGACATGCCTGACACACCTATTTGATGGTTGTCAAAAGACAAGAAGTCGTAGCCATGGTGACATTATAACTCATGCAAAAATTCTCATGTGGGGTATGGATTGCGTTTCTTTTTGTTAATTTTAGCAAAACTGGGCTTCCCGCTTTAGCTACCACTCTCCTCATTTGTGTCTCCCTTTCTTAACAGATTCTTCCTTTGGTCCCTCTAGTCCCTCACGGAAAGAGAAAAGAGACTCTCAGTGCTGCAACTTTCATCTATTGGCTTGTTTTTTCTCACAGGTTCAGCTGCGGTCCTTTTGTGAATGGATGTTTACAACTTATTGCTACCACCTTTTCTGGGATTAGCAGCCTCTAGCACCTGCAGAATCTCTTTGCTCCAGGTGTTTCCTAGAGAAATGCTCATCAGTCCCTTTCCTATATTTGCTTGACTGTGTGATACCTTGAAGCCATATTTGGAGAATATATATTGTATAATATATATGCATATGTGAATTATATGTTAATCTTTTTGCTTTTTTTCCGGGCAAATACTCTGGTCAGGGGAATTATTCCACCCTTTTGACAGATGTCTCAAAAGTTAGTGCCTGTGACTCAATCACCTTCTCAAAAGATATATTCTCCCATTAGCATGCCATTCTCCATTCACATGGACAGGGCTTTGTCTATTATGCCAGCACTGCTAGCATAACTGGGAAATAACCTATATTTTGTAAATAGGTATTCACAAAATGCTTCGCTCCCTGGTCCAAGGGCACAAAGAAGGTAAGATTAAAGCATCATAACTTTTTGTGGCAACCCAACACTCATCCAGGGGAGTAGCCTGATATCAAGTTTATCCATTCCTCTGCCTCCTGGAAGTGTTTTATTTCTATAATAACCTGGCCTAAGTATGTAGGGATTGAACCTCCAATGGCTGTTCCAGAGTTAACGTGGAAGCCTCTTCTACTAAAGAAGTGGTTTCTGAGACATTGACACAGTTGAGTCATCTCTTTGTAATTCCATCTAGGGTTTTATCTTTTTTTTAATTAATTTTTTTCATACAGTATATTTTGATCACATTTCCCCCTCCCCAAACTCCTACTGAATTTCTGGATTCTTTCTATCTTCCTACCTACTCAACTTTGTGTTCTTTCTCATATAGTCACAAGAAAAAAAATATATATATGCGCACACATACGCACACACTTACACAAAAAATAAGTATAAGATCCTACAAAACCACAAAACCAAAATTAAAAACAAGTAAAACATCAATAACATACACACACAAATACCAAGACAAAGCAAAATAAAACAAAATGTTCACAAAAAAATACCATTGAATTCCTTTTGTGTTGGACACTACTTCTTGGCATGGAGCCTTTTCTGGAGTGTATGATGGATATACCTAGTGACACTCCATTAGAGAAAATTGATTATTTTCCTTTGTCAGTGGCTATCAAGTGCAGATGATCTCATTTCCACTTTCCTCTTTCAGTACTGGGACCTATTCTGGTTTCAACCTATGCAGGTTTTCTGTGTGCTCCCACAATTTCTGTGAGTTCATATGTGAATAATTCCTATTGTGTCTGGAAGACAGTTTCTTTGGAGTCATCTGTCACTGCAGGGTTTTACAATCTATTTATTTCTTCTTCCATGTGGATCCCTATGCCTTGAGGGGAGGGCTTTGATGAAAATATTCCACTTAGGACTGAGTGCTTCAAAATCTCACACACTCTGCACATTTTCCAGTTGTTGGTCTTTGGGTTAATCTCCATCTATTTCAGGAGGAAACTTCCCTGATACGGGCTGAGCGAGGCACTAATCTATGTGTATGTCATTAAGAGTCATTTTATTGCGAAGTTCATTTAGTAGTATAATAGGTTTTCCCCTAAGCTCATGACCTATCTAGTCTCAGGTTCTTGATCACTTTCGTAGTGTCAGGTCTGGGTTCCATCTCATGGAGAGGGACATAATTCCAATTGATCAAAAATGCAGTTGGCTATTTCCATAACATTTATGCTGCTATTGTACCAGTGTATCTTGTTGCCAGATCATTGTGGTAGGTCACAGGATTTGTAGCTGGGATATATTGATGATGACATTCTTACTCTGGTCGTATATAGAGTAGCATCTAGTACCACGAACGATAGTCAGTAAGGGTAAAGCTTCTAGTTAGGCATTAGCTTGACTTCTCTGTGATCAATAACATAAGTAACTGTTATCTTCAGCAACAGGTCTTTATTGTTGTAAAGAATAAAAAGCTTTAGCAATAGCCTGTTCACTTAGCCTTTTTTGAAAAATGGGCTCTGGGTGTGTTTGAGGGCCTATGAAATGGATTAGGACCTCAAAAATTTCTCTGCCACAAAGTGAATAGCTTTGTTAGATCAGATGGTGTCAGAGGAAGGGCCTAACTCAAAGCTTGTTTGATGGTTTGAAGACCATCTACATATCTCTGAACTCTATTTTAGTGGACCAATTTCTGGCTTTTTAGTTGCCTCAGAGAAGTCTATCTCTGGATCCAAAATAGAAAATCCTAACCTGGTAATAACCCTTCATTTTCAGGAAGGATCAGAGATGTTGATTGCTGGCTAGGAACAGTCAAGTTACAAACAACATTAATGTGCTTGGGAGCAGGTTGCTTAGTTACCAGTGTATAGATGTACTTCAAATATATATATATATATATATATATATATATATATATATATATATATATATCCCTTTGAAGATAGACTAATGTATTTTCCATGATAGTTTAAGTCTTATCTCTGCAAAAATTTAAAATGTTAATAGTGTTCTTATTAAGAAACTTCTTAAATGGGACTACATATCAGGAGATCATCACAGTATTGGATAGTTCCCCTTCGGGCTCTTTAAGATACTTTTCTAGTGTACTGGCAAACAGGTATAGGCTATCCTGGAACCCTTGAAAAAGTAGTATCCAAATATATTTTTTCTCCTTGTAGTAAGTTCCTCCCACTAAAAAGCAAATAGAAATGAAAAGTTTAGGTATAGTGGGACAGAAAAGAATGCATCTTTTAGAACTAGCACTGAGAGTCATTGAGTTTCTGCTTGGTGCTGGCAAGGTAGTTCATGACAAAGGGCGTACAATGATTATGATGTTATCAGCTTCAGATCTTAGAGCAGCTGGTATTCTATAGTTGGCTTCAGGACTGGGAAAAAAGGAGTATTACTAAGCAATTGACAGAGTTTTAAGAGTTCAAACTTCAAGACTTAGTTTATTATGAGTTGTAATCCTACTGCTTCCTGCTTGATGGAATTTTATTTCTTATTGGGATAATAGAAGGGGTTTTCTAATGAGAACTTTTATTTTAAAAAATGACATTCATATTGTGTGTGTGTTTGTGGTGTGTGTGTGTGTGTGTGTGTGTGTGTGTGCTTGTGTTACAGCATGTATACGGAGGAGAGAGGAGTTGCTTTCTTTCCTTCCATCATGTGAGGATTGGCAGTGAGCATGTTGACCTGCTGAGCCCTCTCACCAGCCTCCAGTGAGATCTTAATGGGAGTGGCTGTTTAAGCCTTTTCATGCTAATCAGTATGCTAAGTTTGAGATTATTTTATTGAAGTTCATTCTAGGGGAGTGGAGGTGGGGATTCGTAGTCTGCACCAGAGTAAGTTTTATAAAGGTTTATCTAAATTGTAAGGTCTCCCTCATTTTTGTTATCAAGTCTCTAAGCCTTACAGAGGCTCAGGAGTTGGATACATAACTTGACAAATAAACAACTTCTTGAAATGACAAGTGGCAATGTAAAATATCAAAGTATAGTCTCCCCTACTATTGTGATTTAAATAAGAAACATCCCCTAGAGGTTCATGTGTTTGAACACATGGTTTCAAGTTGCTGGCATTGTTTGGAGGATGTTATGAAACATTTAGGACATGGAGATTTACTAGAGAAAGTAAATCACAGGGGATGAGCTTTGAGAATGCATAGATTCACCGTACTTCTAGCTCTCTTGCTCCCTCCCCCACCCCCTCTCTCATGCTCTGTAGTTCAGATATGATCTCTCAGCTTCCTATTCCTCTTGCTGCCATGCCTGCCATTTCCTGTCATGCCTCCCTGTCATGGTGGAATTATCTCTCCGGAGTTCTGATTCAATGTAAACTCTTCCTCCTATAGTTTTCTTCTTTCACGGTATTTTATCATAACACCAGAACTGTATCTATCCAAGCCTTTTCCCTCTTGCATTTACTTTGACTCTATGCTCTCTTTACACAGAGAGGGGTCCTGATAGAAAACCATGAAGAAGACCCGTGGGTAAACGCATTTGATGCCATTCCTGACTACCTGAATTTGATACACGTCACACACATAGTTAAAGAAGATAACTAACTTCCAAAAGCTTGCCTCTGACCTACAAACCTACCTACCTACCTGCACACACACACACACACACACACACACACACACACACACACACTTTAACTAAATAAGTGTATATAATAAAAAAATTTAAAAACATGAGCCATGAAGCTTTAGATATTAGACTACTTCTCTTACGTTCTCCAAAAAGATCTGAGTGCAGAACAGTATTATAGATTTTTTCTTTTCTATAGGATATTTTATTTACATTTCATATGTTATCCCATTACCCCATTTCCCCCACTCCCACCCAGGAACCTCCTGTCGTATCTTCCCTCCTCCTGCTTCTATGGGAATGTGCCCCCACTCACCCCCCACTCTCACCTCCCCATTGTCCAATTCCCCTACACTGGGCATCCAGCCTTCATGGGACCAAGGATCTTCTCTCCCACCTATGCCCAACAAGGCCATCCTTCCCTACATATAAAGCTGGAGCCATGGGTCCCTCCCTATGTACTCCCAGGCTGGTAGTTTAGACCCTGGGAGCTCTGGTTGGTTGGTATTGTTTGAAGAGTATGAAGTGTCCTTCCTTATCTTTTTTTGATAACTTTTGGTTGAAAGTCAATTTTATTCGAAATTAGAATGGCTACTCCAGCTTGTTTCTTGGGACCATTTGCTTGGATAATTGTTTTCCATCCTTTTACTCTGAGGTAGTGTCTTTGTCACTGAGGTGCATTTCCTGTATGCAGCAAAATGTTGGGTCCAGTTTATGTATTTTATGTATCCAGTCTGTTAGTCTATGTCTTTTTATTGGGGAATTGAGTCCATTGATGTTAAGAGATATTAAGGAAAAGTTATTGTTTCTTCCTGTTATTTTTGTTATTAGAAGTGGAATTATGTTTGTGTAGCTATCTTCTTTTGGGTTTGTTGGAAGATTACTTTCTTGCTTTTTCTAGGTTGTAGTTTCCCTCTTTGTTGGAGTTTTCCATTTATTATCCTTTGTAGGGCTTGATTTATGGGAAGATATTGTGTAAATTTGGTTTTGTCATGGAATATCTTGCTTTCTCCATCTTGCTGGGTATAGTAGTCTGGGCTGGAATATGTGTTCTCTTAGGGTCTGTATGATATCTGTCCAGGATCTTCTGGCTTTTATAGTCTCTGGTGAGAAATCTGGTGTAATTCTTATAGGTCTGCCTATATATGTTACTTGACCTTTTACCATTACTGCTTTTAGTATTTTTTCTTTGTTTTATGCATTTGATGTTTTGATTATTATGTGACAGGAGGAAGTTCTTTTCTGGTCTAGTCCATTTGGAATTCTGTAGGCTTTTTGTATTTTCATGCACATCTCTTTCTTTAGTTCTGGAAAATTTTCCTTTATAATTTTGTTGAAGATATTTACTGGCCTTTTAAGTTGGAAATCTTTACTCTCATCTATACCTATTATCCTTAGGTTTGGTCTTCTCATTGTGTCCTGGATTTCCTGGATGGTTTGGGTTAGGAGCTTTTTGCATTTTGCATTTTCCTTGACAGTTGTGTCAATGTTTTCCATGGTATCTTCTGAACATGAGATTCTCTCTTCTATCTCTTGTATTCTGTTGGTGATGCTTGCATCTATGACTCCTGATTTCTTTCCTAGGTTTTCTATCTCCAGGGTAGTCTCCCTTTGAGATTTCCTTATTGTTTCTACTTCAATTTTTAGATCCTAGTTGGTTTTATTTAATTACTTCACCTGTTTGTGTTTTCTTGCAATTCTTTAAGGAATTTTTGTGTTTTCCCTTTAAGGGCTTCTACCTGTTTACCTGTGTTCTTCTGTATTTATTTAAGGGAGTTGTTTATGTTCTTCTTAAAGTCTTCTATCATCATCATGTGAAGTGATTTTAAATCTGAATCCTGCTTTTCCAGTGTGATGGGGTGGCCAGGACTTGCTATGGTGGGAGAACTGGGTTCTGACGATGCCAGGTAACATTGATTTCTATTGCTTATGTTCTTGATCTTGCCTTTCGCCATCTGGTTATCTCTAGTGCTACCTGCATTCACTGTCTCTGACTGAAGCCTGTCTTTCCAGTTATCTTGCTTGTGTCAGAACTCCTCAGAGTCCAGTTGTCTCCGTGATCCTGAGATCCTGCGTGGAAGAGCTCCTGTTACTCAGGCTGCCTCTGGGATCTTGAAATCCTGCTGCTCTGAGTGCAATGGTTTCTCCACTGCTCTGCTGCTCTAGTAAGGTTCAGGATAAGGTGTCTTCATGGAAGCAGACCAGCTAGGTGTCTGCCCCAGCCAAAAGGAACAGTATTATAGTTAATATTGCTATTTTGAGGCCATTTCCCTGTGTCTCCAAGTCTGTACTGAGTTTAGATAATACTTCAGTGAAACCTAAGACATCTTTTCTAGGGTTGTTTGAATCTAACTTTCACCAGTGGTTGAGGATATATCTAGAGTTCATTCTTCTGGAACATAGGAAGAGTTTCCCATGAGACCTATAATGCAGAAGAGAACGGAATACAATACATATTATTTCTTCCCACAAAAGCATCTCCTTGAGGAGGGTAAGAATAGATCATAGTTGAAGATTTTAAAGGACTCCTCCTAAGTGTACTGTATACCTCCAGCGTTTGTTAGGCACTGGCACATTTTTGAAAATATTTTTCCTGTAACTTATGTCCTACTCAAGGAAGAAAAGTCCTGAGCGTAGACAAGGGTTACAAACAAACAAACTTCTGATTTTAGAATCTGGTGTCTGTTATTCCAGTAGCAAATAGATATATAGTAGTAAATATACTGAGTGACTGCTTGGTAGATAAAGGTTGAATGTTAATATAAAAAAGTGCTTAGAGAACAGGAAAATCCATATGCCTATCTAAAAGCTTTAGACAACTATTCCTGTCCCTTGGGAGTCTTTAGAAAAAGAGAGGCATTTTAGATGGCGATTCATAAGTTTTATTCTGATTAAATGAGAATCTTTTTGCTCTGAACCTTAGAATTGGGGACGCTCAGTCTGCAGAAAGGGCAATGTTCCTCAACTCTGGAACTCAGTTTACAAATGAGATCAGAATATTGGGCTTTCTATCATTTGCCATAGAGAGTAGGAAAAGGTAAGACAAAAATGCAGAAGAAAAGTTCCTCCTCCTCCTTTTCTTCCTTTTTTTTTTTTAAACTCTTCTGGTAGTATGCATGCTGATAACACATGCACGAATTTGTCTCATAGATTATGACCTAGTTATCCAGCCAGTGGAGTCTTTAGGTGGCAGGCATTGAACTGTCCAACACGAACCCTGATACAGATGGCTGATGAGGAAGGAGAGAGCAAAAGATGCAGTTAAAGGGACAGGCTGTAAACTGTTCTTTGGGACGCATACCTCCTGGCTGGCTGGCTTTCTATGTTACTGAGGAGGGTCTTGTGATCAGTTGAACTCCAGGTTCTGGTGGCTTTGTTAAAGAACTGAGAAAGTACACATAGTCGGTAGCAACAGTTTTTATTTAGAAAAGACAAAAAGCTGAAAAAGGTAAATACATTTTAAGCAAAGAGCAGGCTTGAGCAAGATCACTCCAGAGCCCCTAGGTCTTTTTCAGGGTTGTCTCTTATGGGTTTAGATGGAGAGATGAGCTGATCCCCAAAGACAGGAGCTGGCTGGGTGGATCTTAGCCCTGACTGGCTAATTGACAGTTGGATTGTTATAGAATTTTGGAGTTTTTGGAGACTCTCTTTCTCTCTCTCTCTCACTTTCTCTCTCTGGTTCCCTCTCTCTCTAAATCAATATAATCCCCATCATGTATACACATGTGATGGTAAATAGGAATTTTCTCTGATAGGTTGTTCTAAGAGCAAACTTATATTACTTGTATTAACTGTCTTTCTGCCAAGGACAGTTCTGGCTTAAGCTAGCCTTGCTTATCTCTGTACAAGGAAGTACTTGACCAAAATTACTCATGCATGAGGAGGAGTTGGGCGTTGCCCTATTAGAAAGGGTTGGACACTGTTTATTGTTGAGAGTTGCCAAGGTTAAGATTAGTTTCCATCATATCAAAAGGTGCTATGCAAGCTGCCAATAAAGGAAAGCAACTTATAGTTCCACCTAGCTGTGACACCTATGAACAACAGTGACAAACATGGGACCATATCCCTAAATGTGCCGTAATGGTTTTAGGGATGGTTTCATTGCTGTGAAGAGACACCATGACCACAGCAACTCTTACAAAAGAAAACATTTAATTTGAGGCTGGCTTATAGTTTCAGAGGTTTAGTCCATTATCATCATGGCTGATTGCATGGCAGTGTGCAGGCAGACATGGCTCTGGAGGACTTCAGAGTTCTACGTCCTGATCCAGTGGCAACAGAGGGAGACCATGCGTCACACAGGGAATAGCTCGAGCATAGATCTCAAAGCCTGCCCTCATAGTGACACACTTCCTCCAACAGGGCCACACCTACCCCAACAAGGCCACACCTCCTAATAGTGCTACTTCCTATGGCCAACTATTCAAACACATGAATCTCTGGGGGTTAAACTTACTCAAACCATATAGCTTGGAGTTAAAAATACCTGTCTAATTGGACCCAAAGTCCACTCAACAGGAGAGAAATCATGCCTGGCACTGTAAATCTAGCCAACTTTTTGGAGCTAGTGAGAGTATGGATCGTAGAGGAGAGTCTACTATTGCCATTTTCCTAAACTAGTATAATTCCTAACTGTATTCTCAATATTTAACCTTACACACAGATAGGTATAGCTCACACAACTCATCCAAGAACCTTCTCTTTGAAGCAGGGACTATTACAGAAAAATCACAACTGACCAAATTTCAAAAAACAACTGACCACTAGCTGCCCAGCCCCAACTCAAAAATATACAATAAAATCATAAACTGGTGGCTCAGGAAAAACTGTGTTATTGAGGACAGAAAGATCGAAGCAGCTAGAGAACCAGAAAATCAGCTGTGATATTGTCTTCTAGAAATGACATGAGAGTCATACCCATGAAATCTCAATAATATGGCTGACTAAACAATACCTGAACTATAATATATACCAGTTGACAAGCCAATGTAGTTGGAAGAAATCTAGTGGGGCCCCACCCCTTGATAAAGAGCTGTAGACAATTAAAGACTGCTTAGGGAGAGAGAATCAGTCTTCCCCAGGGATGAGCCTCCTAAAATATAGACATACATACAAGCAACAGTAAATGGAGTCGATATATATATACATATATATATATATGTATGTAAACATTAATGTCTTACATTTCATTGTAACAAAATTTTGTGAATATATTAACATATGTGACAATAATAATGAAAGAAAAAAAAGCTATGGATTGAAAAGGGAGTGGGTGATAGGACAAAAAAGGAGCTAAAAAACAAACCATAATTGTCTGTGGTCATAGATGTTCCCTATTCTAACCTGCCTCAAGATGGCACCAGTGTTCCTGGAAGGTCTCCTACTTTTAGGAAACCATTCTGTTGCTCATTGTGGTTTTTTTTTTTTTTTTTTCCACAGAATCTAGCCCTTTACTTGCTCACAGCATGTTTTATAATCAGAGATGGTCTAAAGAAAGTGGGTATTCAGACACAAACAAATATATAACTTGTTAACACTGGGTCATTGAAAGCTACTTGTCTGTGTAAGGATGGAGGTAGAGGGAACTTCAAGATCTTGTCAGTTAAAACTGGCACCTTTGGCTGACTTAGCTGTTACCTATCTCTGCTGATTCCTGGGAGTGTCAGAAGGTACTGTAGTGGTGTCTTAACATAAGTGATTTCTTACGGCTCTTAGTACCAATTTCTGTATTAGTTACATTTTGGTTGCTATGATAAAACACCATGACCAATGCAAGAGTTTATTTGGACTTAGGGTTCCAGGGGGGAGAGTTAGTAATAGTGCAGTCAAGACAGCAGGGTGCTGAAAGATTACATCAATAACTGCATGTCAAGCAAAGAGAATGAATTGGAAGTGGGGTGACTTTATGAACTCTCTAGACCAACTTAGTGATGTGCTTCCTTTATCCAAGCTGTACCAACTCCCCAAACACTGCCAGCCACTGAAGAGCAAGTGGTCACATACTTGAGTCTGTGGGAGATATTTCACATTCAAACTCCCACAACTATGTTGGCTTTAAAAAATGGTGAGCAACATTGGGCATCTGGATTGTACAGTTGTGGCTGACATTTTGTCGGTCAAGGATTGGACAAGGTAGAATGTGACAAATAAAAATTGGTTCTGCTTTTCAAAAATTAAGGAGTTGAATGTAGTAGATACACTAGGAAGTAGATAAGTTAATTCCCAATGTTAACTTTACTTGAGTTAATGTTAACTTACCTGTGCTGTCAGAAACCATCACAGTTAAGAAATCCTGTAGGCATTTTGTGCTCATGAAATAATGAACAAGAAATAACTTCTCTGGGTCTTAAGACTTAAGTAAGCCTGGCTGTCCACTCTGCCCATGAATTCCAACAGTCTTAAAGTTTTCTTCCTGGTGTGCCTGTGACAAGTCCAAGAGTATATACAGTTTCCAGGAATATCACTTCCACACTTCTGTCCTTTGTTTCATAATTGATTACCTGAGGTTATGATTTTAGTGATACATACAGAGACATTTTCTCTTCAGCTAATAGAGACTTGTCCCATTGCAGAATCCTGACTCTCTGTCATCTCACTTTCACTTGTCTTGGCCTCTCCATGAATGTCCAGGCGGGTCCTGCCAAGACACTGCAGTGTTCTATTTCAACAGCCTGGATAAAGTTCATTTCCTTATCTTTGCCTTTGGCAAAGCTTGCAGTCTTAATCCTTAGTGACTGTGGGTAGGGGTTAACCTGGCAGAAATGAAGCTTCTGTTATTTACTACTTCTGAGGTTTGTTACAGAATATGAAATGGCTCTTCTTTTAAAATTTGCAAAATATCTTATTTCCATCTAACTTTCCTCTTCTTGTTGCTTTAGTAAATCTAAGTTACGAAGTTTTCAAAGCTTTTTGGAACCAGGACATCTTTTGGTTCCAACCCTGGTCTGTCTTAAGATCACTCTTATTAGCAGGTGCAGCTGTCCCTATTACCTGCCAAGGTGCTGGCAGTGTTTGAAAAGTGCAGAAATTCTTAAGGCAGAAATCCTCTAGATGTTTTAAAGATGGAGTAAAGGCTCAGAACTGATCTGACAAGTGTTGAAAGACTTTGTTCTACAGCTAGCCATACTCTGCTCTCAACACTTGCATCTTACTCCACACTATTATTCTGTTTTGCTAAAACCCTGTTTATCCTCTGAATGATGGTGTTATGGAAGAAATATGTATTTCTTTCATTTCATTTGTCACAATATTAATACATATCAACCACACCTCTATACTATCCTAAAAACATGCTTTGTACAAAATAGAATTCTAGACATAGCAAGAAATGTTTTTTTTCTTTTAGTTTCTGTTCCATTTTTGCCACTGAGAGCAGTCTAGAGATTGATAAACACTCTTCTTTGTGTCCTTCTTTGCACTGCATCTATGTTGTGGATTTCACATTAATGACTAGGTAATGGGGAATTAATAAGTAAAAAGAGACAAGCCTCTTAACTAAATGGGTCCAGGCCTGAGGTTTTAAAATCCTGACAGTTAAATGTACTAAATATAGGTTCTAATTAAAATGTATTAAATAGACTCAACACTCTATATGAAAAAGTTAGAAGCTATATTTAGGTTTGCCTAAAATCAGGACATCTGTAATAAGGCATCTGCGGAGACTGAAGATGCCACACTCTGTTAATTACTGCTTTTGTAAAACTCTATAAAGCTATTATCAGCCTTCTTATAAACAAAGGTGTCGATGTATAAATACTTAACATTTATAGAACTTTCTCTGCACACAAAATTTGCAGATAAATCACCTACTTATTTCTCAGTTATCTCTCTGCCCACCACCAACCTGTTTTCACTAAAATCATAAGCTTTATTTTTGTATCTGTATTTTCAAGTTTGCCTTTGGAGCATAACTTGGCAGAACAGATATTCCTGCAGATAATTAAGTGATTGTGATAGATTTCAGAAGCAGAAAAAATGACAAGACATCAATAGAAATATAAAATTGAACAACTGCTTTAGCAACTGAATGGCTAGAACTTTATACTAAACACCGAATTATTTTCACAGTACATGGTTGCTCGCGGTTTGAATGTGAAATCTTCTCCCTAGGTGGATGTGTTCAAACATTTGTTCCCTAGATGGTGGTTTTGTATGTTGTGATATTTTTAGAAACTGAAGCCTTGCTTGAGAAAGTGGGTCACTGGGGTGGACTTTGACATTTTTATAGCCTGACTCTACTTCCTGTCCAGTCTCTGCTTTCTGACGGGGTGACATGTGTCCACTTGCCTTATACTCATGTTGCTATGTCATCTCTGTCATGAGGAACTGTGTCCCATGTTGTTCTATAAACCAAAATAAACCCTTCATCCTCCAAGTGATGTTTGTTAAGTATTTGGTCACAACTGTTAACAAGTTAACTAATATACAGGTTAATGAGAACATAGAACAATCTCTCCATTTTGAATCAATGTAGATGATTTGAGACCATTTATTTCCTTTTCTAAATTATTTATAGTCTGAGTTAAACTAGTGACAAAATAGAAGCATCATTATGAAACTTAAGTAACTTCCCTTCTACATTTCTTTAAAAGAGCTGCATAAACATGTGGTCTTAATGAGATAACAACCTACAAGGCAAACACATGATTTAATCAAACGTTTCTATGCTTTGCAAAGTTAGTGTAATTTATTTATTTTATATTTATTGCAGCAGAGATAGGGGCAGTTGAGATAGGATCTTCCTATGTACTCTGGGATGGCCTGAATTCATAATTCCTCAGCCTTAACCTCTCAACTGCTGGGATTGTAAATAATACATTTTATTTAGTAAAACATAAAGGCATCATGGAATTTCAGCCAGTCTTAGCTACATAGTGAGACTTATTTCTAAATATCTACAAACTCCTGCTAGAAATTCAGGAATGATGGCTGTGGTGGTTTAAAGAAGAAGTGTCCTTGATAAGCAGATATATCCTTGGTTCTTGGTGGGTGACACTGCTTGGAAGAAGGAATTGTGGGACCTTTAGTGGGGTAGAGCCTTGCTCGAGGACCTGCATCGCTGTGTAAGGAATGAATTGTGAAAGTCTACTCTGTATGGCGGTACTTCTAGCTCATCAAAGGGAACTGATAAGCAGTAGGCCACCAGGCTCCTCCTCTTCAGGCAGTCTGCTACATGACTGAGCCCACAATCAGGAGGGGAAGCTGTCTAAAGCCTAAGAATATTCATTATATCAGGCTTTGAAGACTGAGAATTTGAAATGGAAACTATACTAGAAAAATATCAAGATTGTGAGTCTCTGAAGCACTAACCTATGTGAAAAGAGGACAGAAATATCCCAGGAACAGGGACTTTACCAAAAGCACATCAGCAGGTTTTAACTCTTCTCTGTGCTGGTTTCTATTTGTGCACAGTGGTCTATTAAGAGCTGATTTATTTTCATGAGTTGGGGTAGGCTTTGAGAGTTCATAGCCTCACCCTAGTTTCTGTTTACTTCTCGCTGATGACTGCAGATGTGAGCTTTCTGCTTCCTGCTCTGGCTGCCTGCTGCCCTGCCTTCCATGCCATTACAGACTCTCTAGAATCGTTATCCAAAACAAACTCTTTTTACTCTCACAAGTTGCTTTTGGCCATGCTGTTTATCATAATAACAAAGAAGAAACACAGAGAAATTGGTACCAAACACGTGGGATTACTGCATGAAGAACCTGACCATGTTTGTTTTCAGAAGAATGTAGGAAGCTTTGGAACATTGGGCTAAAAAAGAAGTTGAATGTGGTAAGCAGCCCTTAAAGGGATGTTCCAGTAGGAATCTGGAAGACAGTTGTGCTGAGAGTAATGTGGAAGATGGAGGCCTGGTACCATAGGCTTTGGAGGGGAACAGTGTTAGTAACTGGGCTAAAGGCCACTTATGTGATCTTTTGGCAAAGAAACAGGCTGTTCTTCATAGGAAAATTAAGATGCTCCAGGGCAAGACTCCTCCTAGCTAAACTTCCAACTTGTGGACTTAAAGAGCCCAAGGGGTCACTTGCTACTGGAAGACAACTGCTTCAACACATAGATGCTGCTGCTAGCGTGGTGGAAGGAGGGCAGCCGAACTTGGCAGTGCCATCCACATGGCACTGGCTTTAGCAACATGCAAGATAAAAGAATGAAAGGGGTGTGGGTTCTCCTCTGTGGTTTCAGACAGCCACTGAGGGCAGGAAGCAAGTGGCAGGGGAATTTCTGAATGAAATCCTGGAGAGGGCAAGAGGTCCCCAGAGGCCATTGTGTGAAGCTGTGATGGTAGAATCTATATTACAGTGAAGACTCCAAGCTGCTGGAGATTCCTGAGCCATGGTACATCTACCAAGGAATGCTGCATACAGGAAATTGATCTAGTCAAGGAGAAAGATGTGTGTTTCAGGCGGGTAGAGTCATCTAAGCCCTGTGAAAATGCAATGCAAGAGACTGGGCATAACAGCTATAGCATTTGGATGCTTTCTTTCATCCTGCATTATCTTACTACACTCCCATTCCTTCTTTTGGGAATGGAGAATGCATATTGTGTGCCACTATGCACACATACTTCTAGTGCATTTATGTACTATGCACTAGAAGTATGTAATCTCATTATTTATTTTGCAGAGAGTAAGAGTTGAGATTACTTTTGTGTCTCAAAAGAGGCTAAGGACTCTGGGCTTTTAAGTAGTATTAAAATTGTAAAGGACAACTGGATGTGTTCGCACATTCCTTTAATTTCAACACTCGGGAGGCAGAAGCAGGTGGGTCTCTGAGTTCTAGGCCAGCCTGGTCTAACACACACACACACACACACACACACACACACACACATGCACAGAGAGAGAGAGAGAGAGAAAGAAAGAGAGAGAGAGAGAGAGAGAGAGAGAGAGAGAGAGAGAGAGAGAGATATCCAGGAGAGTCAGAGATACATAGTTGAACCCTATCCCCAAAATCTTCCCACTTAACAGAAAAGATTGTAAAAGACTTTAGGTACTTCTAAAGATTGACAAAGTGAAAGTGAAGTGAAAGCTTTAAGTTTCTTTGGAAAGTTAGTTATGTCAATGATGTTTTGCTAGGGCACACAGGTGAAAGTATGTCTTGCTAAAGCAAATACTTGAAAGACTGTTTTCCTGAAGCAGACACTGGTGAAAGAATGTTTGGATATAGCAAACTCATGAAAGGACACATGATGAAGGAATATAAATATGACCCCACAGAGAGTGGGAGATGAGCACTGAGCACTGGTTTGGTTTGCTCCACCTCACTATTCTTAGCTAAAGACTCACATGTTGCACTTACATAGCATTGTTGAGCTCAATTTAGGGTAATGCTGCCATTGAGAGAAACTTGCCTAAGAACTGCTCATGAGGGTTGTGAGGTTCCTGAAGCTGCTCGCCTCTTTTGCTGCCTTGCCTTAGGTTGATGGACAAGCCTAGCAATTTCTTCAGGATTGAACTACAGCTGCCTGGTGTCTGCTTGCTGAAAGGACTGGACCATAGCTGCTGATTCATGCCTGGTGTCTGCCTGCCTAGAGGACTGGTCTGCAGCTGCTAGATCATATTTGGAATTTGCTATGGGACTAAACTGTTGCCAAAGAAGATCAAGCTCGCCACCAAAGAACTATCGCTGAACAGGTCCACTTCCCCCATAGCCTAATAACTTTGTTTTCCCACTACCTCTGCTGGGTGGTGGGCTAGAGGAGAGGTTGAACCCTCCTCTATTAGAATTAGGTTGCAAAAGATTTATGTTTATAGAAGTGCATTTTACATTATGATACACGTATAGCCACGAACCTGTGGAAGCCAGGGAATGGAATGCAGTGGTTTCAATGAGAAATATCACTAATAGGCTCAAATAGTTAAAAATGTGGTTCCCCATTGCTGGTGCTGTTCGAGGAGATAGTGCAGCATTGCTAGATAAGTATGTCACTAAAGGTGGACTTTGAGATTTTATGGCCTGGCAGAAATGATGGCTCAGTGGTTAAGAGCACTACATGCTCTGACAGAGAACCCAGGTTCAAATTTGAGCCACTCATAATCTGGGAAAAATCTAATGCCCTCTTCTGGCTTCTGCTGGCATTAAGCACACATGGTACAGGCAAAGCACCAATGGAGGCAAAGTGGGGAGGGGGGGAGGAAGAGAGGGGGAGGAAAGAGGGGAGAGGGGAGAGGGGAGAGGGGAGAGGAGAGAGGGGAGAAGGGAGATTGAATTAATAGCCTCAATCTATTTTCAGTTCCTGTTCCGGTTCACTTCATTTTGTGTTTATGGTTAACTTGTTCTCTCAACTGCCAGCTTTGACTGCCTGCTGCCTGCTCCCATGCCTCGCGATTCTCTGTGAAGTCATAATACAAAATAGACTCTTATAGTTTGACTTTGTTCATGGTGTTTATCACAATAGCAAAAAAAAAAAAAAAAAAAATAGCTAATACAGTAGTGCACTCTCATGATTCTAACATTCTGGAAGTTGAATCCTTCACTTGATAAATAGAATATGAAAATGGAGTACACATATATACTGGAGCTCCATTCAGCTGTAAAGAAAAAATAAAATAGTATTTGCAGGAAAATAGATGGAGCTGAAGGATAGACTGAGCATACATCCCAGTCCCAGAAAGACCAATTATTTAGGTCCTTTTGGTCATTACAATGTTATAATGGAATGCCCAGGATGAAATAAAGCTCTTTTGAGATCATGTACCATGAGGGCTAAAGTTATGTTGTAAGTTTAAATTGTGGTTCTTAAGAGATCTATAAAACAAAAATGTCTCTAACCTGTAAGTCACACTCGCCCAAGAACAGATAACTTTCTGGAATGCTTGGGGCTGTTGTTCATGAAATATAACAAGGCATATGTTTTCACTTCTGTAAATAAGATTGGTTGCCCCAATAACATGTGCTTGATCATATGTAGGTGGGAGGTACACAGGCAGGAAGTATGTCAGGATGTATGTTTTCCTCTGATTGGATGATGTTGGGAAGTACAAATTCTTGTGGGATTTGCCTTTATAAGCATCAGACTGATGTAATTCACGAACATTCTCTGGGAATCCTGGGTATGGGCCTGGGTATGTCCATCACCCTTACCAGTATTTGCCAGTATTTAATAAATTTTGCTTCAAATTTTACTCAAAAATTGTGGTACTGACGCTATTCTCATGGGATTAACAGTACATGCTGGGGTCAGGATTATCCAGATTGTATGTCTTCATCAATGCTTTCTATTACAAATCCGTTTTCCAGCCCTTCACTCATAATTTGTTGGGTTAATGACTTTCTTTAATGCTGTCCAGGGAATCTACTTCTTCATATAAAATATTACATATACTGAGGCAGACTAGAAATAGGAGACATAAAAAGTGAAAGAACCCTTCCCCCAGTATCTTTTTGATGTCTCAATCTGAGAGTGGAGAATTTCAGCACAATTAACAAAATTTGCTGTGAAGGTTGCCTAAGCAGAGATAGTATTTCTTTTATATAGACTCTTCAAATAAGAATGTTAAAATAGCAACAAAACACACTTAAGACCCGAGTGTGTGTCGGGGAGGTGGCATTCCTTAGAAACCCTAAAAACAATGCAATTTCAAAAGACTCAAAAATCCTACCTTCAACTATCACTAAGACCCTTAAATGTAAGTCTCTTGAAAAGCCCATGTTTGAGCTTGGGTTGTATACAATCTTTTCCCTGGGTGCCTCTCTAGTGATCACCAAGTTTAAATCTATGTTAAGACGCCTTTATAATGAACTCTTAGTCTGTTTCATGCTCAATTGTCCTGGCATTCTTTTTTTTGCAACACAGTCAGGAAATCTATGTATAGCTTATGTTTCTCCTAATATTACTGATTGAAAATAAGACCATTTCCACAATTTGTAGCCTAATTTGAAGCAAACATTAATTAAATACTGGCCAGGTTGATGGACTCTCTGACCAGGTCCATCTTTGGGTTTCTAGAAAATGGCCCCGAGTCTTGATTTACAGGGACTTATAAAAGCTAAATTCATAATTCAACACAGATCCAATCAGGAGCAAGCATACATCCTACCCTTCATGCCTATGTACTTACCACTTACATTCAATCAGTGGCAAGCATACTTCCTGCCCATATGTAATGAGGCATGTCCAGTGTAGATGGGTCAACTAGACTTATATAAGAGAGTGAAAACATGTGGCTTATTATCTCTTATAAGCAACAACCTCCAGTATTTTAGGAAGAATCTTTCCTTGGTTGGGGGCTTACAGGTTAGAAGCATTTTTATTTCTTGGACCACTTAGGTACAGTAATTAAAGCTAAAAAACAATTTGGATCTTACATTTCCTCTGTCTTTGTTGGTAGTTATATAAATGATGTAAACCTTTTGACCAGTTTTCCAGAATGTTCTGAAATGTGATCTTTCACACAGCAATTTCATAACTTTGTATCCCTCTAAGGGATCTCTTGCAATAAAATCTGTTATCGTTGATGTAGATTTTTCATTGTCCCAGAGGAGTTATGCTTTATTTAATTAAAAATAAGAAATGAACTATTGATCAAACAAAACAAAGTGAAATATTACTTAAGGGCCTGGAAAATATCATTCTATTTCTAGGTAAAATGATTGTTCTTTTTGTTCAAACACCATGCGTATTAAATATAGAAAGTAGACTCAGCAAGCATATCACAAGAACAAACTATTAATGGGCTAGATATTTCCTATCTACCTTAGTTCAGAAAGAGCTCACAGCATTGCTTCTCCCACTCAAAGCACGTAGAAGAGTTAACAGTATTTAATCTTAATCCTTATGTCGTGGTACAAGGTTGTGATCACAGCTTGGAAAGGAGGCAGGAGGATTGCAAGTTTAAAGACAACCAAGAGACCATGTCTCAATGCCAACTTAAAAAAAAAAGTTCAGTCTTGTTCTGTTTTCTCAGATGTGGAGAAAAAAAAATCTCCTCTGGTGTAAAGGCCAAATGAAATGGTGCAAACTGAATTTTGGTTTTGTGCTGTTCTCATACTTTGGCCAGGTAGACCCAGGTTTCTTGAATAAGGGTGAGAAACGCAAGCTGCTCTCAGTGTTGAGATCCTGGACCAGCTTCCTAGAACCCTCAGCTTTCCCAGAGGAGAAGTCTGCTCTTCCCTAGCCTGAGGCCTCTTTAACATAGTGATGTCCATAGAAGCCAGATGGTGCTTGCCCACACGGACAAGCCACCAGCCAATTTATCAGAGAGAGAGAGAGAGAGAGAGAGAGAGAGAGAGAGAGAGAGAGAGAAATACCACTAATACCCAGAAACTGTCAGTGGGAAGTTTGACTTAACCGCTTTTATTAAGAAAGAACTAGTGTTTCCTGCCTCGTTTGCAGTATCATGGTGGAGCTGCTGAAAACACAGTAGCTCCACCTCTAACCACTCTTTACTTCACTTGGGTCTGATTTTTACTTACTAGCAGAATGGAAGGCATGTTCTTACCAAGAAACTCTGAGTAAGGATGTACACAGCCAGCCTTTGTTTCAGTCAGGGAGAGGTTGACTTACATTGCAGCCATATTCTCAGCCCTATTTGCTTTTTTTTTTGATTTCAAGAATGTGCATAATCCTCACTCCCCCTTTATTTTACCTATTTCCACAAAATCCCTTCTCCTTCGTTTATTAACCTCAAATTAGCACCTTTCTTTGCATGCCAACTTTGAGATCTTTCCCTCCTTTAATGCAACAACACTCTCTTCGGCAGATCTCCACAGCTTGGTTGTCCCGAGGAGAACACGGTCTCACACAAGACCCTCTATAAACATGAGTGTGCTGCTGCTGTGTGTGCTGTCATTCAATCCTGCCGCAAAGATGAATTTGTTTTGGACCACACTTGAACTCTCACCTCCAAGACTGGGTTCCGGGCTGTCAGTGTGTTTCAGTGTCCTAGCCTCCCAAGAAAGGTATAAATTTTACTAGCAGTGATACTAATACTTGCCTATAAATACTTCCATAATCTTCAAAACTGGGAGTCATTATTCACTGGCATTTCTTATTTATTAAATTGATTTATTAGCTTACTCGGGAACTTTCTCACAATATTACTTGGCTTGCTCTTTTGACCACATATTAATTTTTCCTTCTTGTGAGTGTCACACGAATGCCATGTCGCTGACTAGAATTTGACTGCCTTGAGAGCAAGAACTATTGATGGACTATCTAGATAAATTCACCATATTTACTTCAGTGAGCCAGTTTAGGACTCTCTAAAATATGACTGCTTATAGTTTGTATTTTAAACATAGTAAAATAGCAACACTTTGTGCATTTCGTCAAGGAAAATTAAACCGAATTGTTGCTTCTTTACTTTCAACTATTATTATGATACTAAAAGTTTTTACAGTTTTATTTTTCTGTTTAAAGAAAAAAATTATTGAGATGGGATCTTATGATGAGATGGTGTTTCCCCAGCTGACCTCAAACTCCCAATCTTCCTGTTTCAGCATCCCTAGTGCTAGGATCATGTGACTGTACTATGATATCGAATCCCACATTAACCTTTTAAATTAAAAAACAGACGAATGTTGAGGGGGTGAGAGTAGAGGGACAAAAAAATGTGTGGAAGAGCTTCTTCTAGTTAACAACAATGATTATAGCTGTCAGTGAGTACCTCTACGTATCAAATACTGAATACGTTTTAAAAATGTATGTGGTTTTTGTCCATAGTCCCTGGTACTGAGATTCAGAAACCTTTGGAATGTCCTCAGTGGTGGAAATTGTTGTTTATAATAAATTAGTCCTTTAAACATCATTAAAAATGCCTGACAAAGTTATTAGAAGGCATGAAGGTCTTTGTCCTCCCAAATAACCACAGGGTAACACAGAATGTTAGCACAGCAAGG
Organism: Rhabdomys pumilio; assembly: GCA_030674055.1. Taxonomy (NCBI): domain Eukaryota; kingdom Metazoa; phylum Chordata; class Mammalia; order Rodentia; family Muridae; genus Rhabdomys; species Rhabdomys pumilio. Next base: position 199,484,517 of record JANHMN010000002.1, on the reverse strand, counting down.
TTGCTCCTTCAAAGGAAGGAATAATACCTGTTACCTGCTTAGAAGGCTGGGAGGGGAGTGTGGTTTCGCCTAATGGATGACCTTTGTCCTATTTGTGTGGCTGAAGACCACACCAGACCCTCCCCTAGATCCTTTCGCCAGCTAGTTTGTATCAGTCAATCTGTAGATGCTATGAGACCAAAAGAGGAAGAAGAACAATAAACCTTGCAAGTTAATGGTTCTGTTTGCAGTTAAGACAGGAGTTTGTCCTGTGTTTGTTTGACACATTTGCACTGAATGTGTTTGATCACATGTTGGCATGAGATACATGAGCAGGAAATATGTCAGGATGAATGCTTGCCTGTGGGGCTGCGAGAGGCAGCTGGGTACCTGGTGGAACAGACTTTGAACCTGGAGACCCTCAGGGGATGGTAGGAGTTCTGCCTTGCTCCTGGGCCCTGGCTCCGTTCACTTAGCTACAGCCTCTCCCACAGAGAGGTTTGTGGCCATCAGTCATGTAGCACAGGTAGAGGGTGTGACTACAAGACACTGGAGCCTTAAGACAGATCTCCATGCTAATGAGATACCTAAAGGCCAGAGGGCATAGACAATTAAGCATTTCTTCCCAGACCCACCTCTTCACAAAAGGTATTTAACCTCAGGCCTGCCCTGAGAATACATGGTATAGCTTCATCCATTTTTCACCATGACAATAAATATCTTAAGACCATATCTTAAAACCATGGGGCCCACTGTGGGGAACCATGGAGGTCTTCAACTAAAGAGCTCCAGTCTAATCTCCAGCTGATGACCTCTCTACGTTCCAGTCAAGGAAGCCACCGACTCAAGCAAGTGAGCCAAGCCAGCTGAGACCCAGCCAAGCGAGTCCGACCAAGAGTCTCATCTCTGTGGGACGCAGCCAGAGCTCCCCCCCTCCCCTTCAGCTGCTGCGGATCAATCCAGTCTGTACGCCCCCAGTGTCTTGGCCCTTTTGCATCTTCTCAGCAGTGCCTGAGAGCCCAAGGGTCCAAGGACCAGTCAGTTCCCAGCCGCCTTGGCCCAAGGACCCTTAACCCAAGAGCTCCACTCCCTGTGGGACCTCAGACCATGTTCTCTCTACCCCCAGCGGAGCCCTGCGGCTTCTCACAGCCCTACCTCCACCGGCCTAGAGTGAACACAGTCAACTTCCAGTGCCCTGCCTCTCTGAGCGAGGACCCTAACCCCTTGGGGGTGTCAGACGCGGGACTCACAGGACCCACGCACATGCACACCACAGCCCAACATTTGCCCCTTATTGTACCTGGTGAGAAATGAGTTGAATTGTGGGTTTTGCCTTTTTTAAGCCTATGCAAAACTTGAGTTGAGGCCATTTTCTGGAAACCCAGAGATAGACCTGGCTAGAGAGTCTATCAACCTGGCCAGTAATCAAACCAAACTTTTACCCATTGAGTCTTTTCAACAGTTCTGTGTTTTGTTTTGTTTCGTTTTTTTATTGGCTTTAAATTGTGTTAGTGGTCTTGGTCTCCACCAGTAGGATTAACAAAGCTATACATGTACTTTACAAGAGTTTTGATGTGATCATGTCTGATCTTTATGTATCTTACTTTGTTCCTCAAAGAGATTTATGTCTGCTTTGTTGTGCAGGGGACTGATCTAACACTCACCAAAAAAGTTTTCACTAAATTGTGCTGTTATTAAATATACCTAAAAGAAAATTTTCCCTGGCTTCTTTTCAGTCCTGCTTCCATGTTCCTTCCCTGTTTGATTTCTTATCCTAATTTCCTTCAATGATGAACTGACTACAACATGGCAGTGTAAGCCTCTTCAACTTGCTTTTCGGTCATGGTGTTTGATCGAAGCAATAGAAACCTTAACTGAAACACTTTGCCTGTGAGTTTTATATTTTCTCATTTTACCCTCCTACTCATTCAGGAGTGATAAGTCTAGTTACCATTATACTTTTATATAGGTTAGGACTTCTCTGAGGTAAAAAGCTTTCTTGAGGTCAAAGTTCAGCTATCTGATTCACGCAGTCACAGTGTTCTCAAGTGTGACAAAGGGTTTTTTAGTGAAAGGTAACCCTAGCTGGGAGAAATCTCAAAGACTCAATGGGGAAGTAAAAGAATATCGAATAGCTCTTGTGACCATCTGTCAATCATTTTTTGTCCTACCCCATACTCTTTCTGCCACTACAATAACAAGTTCAGGACACACTTTGACCAGTTCTGAGATCCATCTCACTTAGACCAGCCACTTCCAATTTGTAGAAACACCTTTGGGAATTGCCTACGCATGCGCATTGCAGATGTCTGTGGTGGACCCTTGATTGTCAGAGGTGGAAGCCAGCGTGTGAGTGTTTCCTTCTTTTGTTCCTGAGGTATATTTAATGAGATGCTGATTTCTGATTTCACTGGCTCAGTCAGCAACATATTCTTGTTTTGTTTTTCCTCTTGCCCTGCTGCACTCCTTTGCTCTCTGAGGCTATTTTTCAAATAAATTTCCTGCATTTTCTCAGGCTATGCTCTACAGGGAAACCAGGATAAAACAAAATAGTGTTAGCATTAGGCAGAGGGATGCTGGTATCGCTGGAACAAACTGGTTCTCACTAAACTTAAGGCTTCTGCACAATCCTGATTTTGGGTGAAAGAAAATACATTGAAATGAATTAAAATTGTTTCACATCATGAAACTTGTAAAAAAGAATGACCTTGAATGAAGAACTTGAGATTGATTGAAATTCAAAGCAGAGCTATTGAAAAATTAACATCGGTGACATCATTTATTAGAACTTATCAGAAAATTAGCATGGAGAGGTTTAAGAGGTGGTAAGAGAGCCTCTTTTGTGAGTTTAATGTATATTTTATAATTTGTGACTGAATAATTTAGAAGAAAAATATAAATTATCATCTGTTATAGAAGGCCAGTGTCCAGCCATATCATACCGTTTGCCTCCTCACTGTTTGGGGTCTGGCACATATGTGTGTTGAGTGACTAGACTTCAAAAATTGATAAAAAGTGATTTTGATGATGCAATTGCAACTATCAAACATGTATGTTCCAAGTTTTAGCTCAGAGTACTGGGAATACAATCCTATTTGCAAGCAGTTTTTTTTTTTTTTTAACAGATGTAGATGAGTGGCTAATCTCAAGATTAAATCACCCTGGATTAATCACACAAATCCTAAATCCAAAAGGCAAATGTCCTTGTATGAAGAAGAGAGAGTACCAAATGTGACTTCTGAGTCCCAGCACAGAACATTACAACAGTTTCAGAGCTAAAAGCAGCCAATAAATATTGAGTTTCTATTGCAAAACAGACATTATTCAAGGGAAATATCCATTTATAGTTTGTATTTTAATAATATTCTGGTTTGATGAGCCATTTGTTTAAAATTCTTTGATGCTTTGATCAAGGTATGTTTAGGTTTGGTTTTGTTCCTGAATCAGAACCAACTGTTGAACACAGCTCTCATGGTAGAGACTTTATCCAAACAGTAACAATTAGGGAATAATTGTGTTCTCCAGAGAACAGGAAGTGATATGTATATATTTTAATGAAAATCATAGGAGGAAGGCATTCAGCATCTTATCACCTTCAGATTAGTATTGAACTCTTGGGAAAGATGAGAATCATGTCCTTGTTATAAACAAACAGTGGTCTGTGAGCAGCCCCAAGTATTATAGAAAACAGAGAAGAATTAGAGTTTTGGGGGCAAGCATCAAGGAAACTTTTCCCATATTTATTCTGTAATTAATTAATTAATTAATTAATTTTACACTGGGTCAAGTGTGGTGACACAGGAGCACTTATAAGGCAGAAACTTTCTGGTCTGGTCTATGTAGTGTATTCCAAGCCAATCAGGAAGACATAGTGAGAGTCTTCCTATAAAAGTTTTACATTTTATTTATTGTTTTTGTGTGCACGCATGTGAGAGATAGTATATGTATGCGCATGCACTCATATGCACAAGCAAAAGAGGAAATGTCAGGCTAAAGTGATGGCTCAGCAGTTAAGAACACTGACTGCTTTTCCAGAGGTCCTGAGTTCAATTCCCAGCAACCACTTGGTGGCTCACAATCATCTGTAATGGGATCCAATGCCCTCTTCTGGTGTGTCTGAAGACAACTACAGTGTACTCATATACATAAAAATACATAAATAATTCTGGAAAATAATAGAGAGGAAATGGCTAGGAAACACTTGGAAAATGCTCAACCTCTCTAGTCATCAGGGACATGGAACCTACTTTAAAAGTCTATCTCACTCCAGTCAGTTTGCCTTCATCAGGAAGACAAATGGCAACAAAAGCTGAAGGTGAATGGCAAACTCATATACACTGTTGTTGGGAATATAGCCTGGTACAACAAGTTTTGAAATTATACTGGAGTTTTCTAAAAAAAAATGAATAAAAATATAACTTCTGTGTGATGAAGCTATGACATTGCTGGGGATACACCCCAAAACTACTTAATATCCCATCACAGAATACCTGCACATTCCTGTTCAGAGATGCTCTATTTACAATAGACAGGAAATAGAACCAGTCTAGATGTCCTTCTACAGATGATGGATAACAAAAATGTGGTACATGTACACATGAAATATTACTCAGCTGTACTGAAAAACAAATTTATGAAATTTACATGTAAATGAATGAAACTGGAAACAAGCATGCAGAATGTGATAACTCAGGCACAGAAAGATACATTCTACATGTTCTCTCTCATGTAGACATCTCAGCTTCAAATCTCTTGCCTGTTGTTTTTAACTTGAAACACAAATGGAATCCAGGTGACTAGAAACATGCCTTTGCATGGTAAGGGTCAGGGACACTGGGTAACATGGTAAGGCTCAGGACTACTAGTTTACAAGTAAAATGAAAGTAGAGAGGCGAACTACTGAGGCTAGAGAGGCTTAAGCAAAGAGTAGTGAAACCATGCCGAGGTTATTGGGGGAGAAGATGGTAATCCAAAAGAAAGATATATGGAAGGCCATATGAAAACTTACTGTCTTACGACCCAATTAAAAATATATAATCAGAGGGATGTAAAATACATGTGATATGAAAAAAGGGAGGGCAATACCTGGGCCTAAAGGCTTAATCAGGGATGAGTTGAAGGGGTTAGAGAAAGGAGAAAGTAGTGGATGGGTTAGCCAAATTTAAGCTGCATGAAAATAAACTAATTTCACATCAACTCAAGTCAGAGAGCATGGAATGAAGAGGGGGCACATGAATGGTGCCATTGACAATTGATGATTGCTATGGGGGAAGACTTGGTTTTCTTCTTTATTTGGGTGGGGGAGGGATTTTGAGTAGGATTTCTCTATGTAACAGCCCTAGCTATCCTAGAACTTGCTTTATAAATGAGGCAGGCCTCAAATTCACAGAGATCCCCCTGCCTCTGCTTCCTAGGTGCTGAGATTAAAGGCATGCCCTACCAGGCCTGGCCTGAGAGTCAGTTTTCTTAAGGTTGTGGTTCATGGTAGGTTGACCATGCTCCAGTAGATGGCCCCACATCCATATGCATACGGTCAGCACTAGCTGTCCTCTATAATTTATTAAAAAGAGTTCATAAAATTGGAAGAGACATGGAGATCACGGAAGGGATGGCATCTAGGAGGAGTTGGAGGGGATGAATTGGAGGTGAACTTGGTTCGAGCACAGTTGTATGCATGTGTAAAATTGTCAAAGAATGAATATTATGTTTTTTAAATCACCATAACTATAGAGGTTCTTTACTTTTTTTCCTAACCCTTCTTCCTTCGAATCCTCCTATTCTTCCTCTTCTTTCTCCTTCTATCCCTCCTCCTCCTCTTTTTTCTTTAAGATAGAGTCTTCCTAAATAGCTAAGGCTTCCTTGAACATGCTATGTGGCCCAAATGGGCCTCAAACTCATGATTTTTTTGTCTTAGTCTCCCAGTGCTGCGATTATAAGTGTGTACTATCATACACAGATTTCCGATAGCTCTTAGGGTCCTCATCTCCCTAACTTTATTGACAAACATTACTTTCTAATCTTGACTTGACTATGTAATCAACTTTGTTGGCTCCAAAAGAACTTTTACTTTTTAATGACCTTAACAAAAATTTTGTTACACTTGTGGCAATTTGGATATGCTTCACCACGAGAGTGGCACTATTTGGAGGTGTGGCTTTGTTGGAGTAGGCGTGGCCTTGTTGAAGAAAGTTTGGCACTATGGGGGTGGGCAATGAGACCTTCCTAACCACATGGGAGCCAGTCTTCTCCTAGCTGCCTTCAGAACAAGAGGTAGAACTCTCAGCTCCTCCAGCCCCATATCTGCTTGAACTCTGCCATGCTCCTACCTTGATGATAATGAACTGAACCTCTGAACCTGTAAGCCAGCCCTAATTAAATGTTGCCCTTTATAAGAGTTGCCTTGGACATGGTGTCTGTTCACAGCAGTAAAACCCTAACCAAGATACCATTAATTTCTAATTTATTTGAAAAATTACTGATTTTAAACATTTTGAAAATTATGCTTTAAGTATTATCTATTAAGATACTTTCCTAGGAGCTAAGGGGATAGCTCAGTTATTAGAATGCTTGTTATGCAAGCACGAGGACAGATCAGATCACCAGAAAACCCTGTGAACACTGGTTTGGTGTATGGGCTATTTGGTAATTTCAGCCTCCACAAGTAGAGACAGGAGATTTTCAGAAACACTGACTAGCAAGGCTACCTCTAGGTTTGCTTGAGAGACCTGGCCTCCACAAGCACTAACACACACATATACCCACATACTTGAAAAAAATATGGATGCACACATAAGCAACACACACACACACACACACACAGAGAGAGAGAGAGAGAGAGAGAGAGAGAGAGAGAGAGAGAGAGAGAACAAAAATAGAAGATATTTATTAATTTGGATCCATGTTCTTGTATTTGAATTTTACAAACAGGAGAGGAAAATATTCACTTAAGATTTGTGTGTGTGTGTGTGTGTGTGTGTGTGTGTGTGTGTGTGTGTGTGTTCATATACTTATTGGTTGTTTTTCTTTGGAACCACAGTCTGACTATGCAGCCTAGACTGGCCTTGAGCCTGAAGTGTTCTTGCCTCCACCCATGACTGGTAAGATTACAGGTATGTTCTGCTATAACCAGCTGAGGCTGACCCTTTGAACAACTGTTGAGTTCATGCCAAACAGCAGGCAGCAGCAAACTGAGCTGTATTTGCTTTCACTTTAGACTAGTTGCTGCTATGGTGCCAAGCTAAAAATTATTACTCATGTGTTTTCATCTTCTGTGTGATACTTGGAAGTCCAACTGGTTGTCAGAGTTAAAAACTTCATGCAGGTCATAATTAGGTTGCTTTGGTTTTATTGGAGATGTACACAGCTGAAACATTTGTCAGAAGTACGATGAGGTCAATGCAGACTCACCATTCTCTGATCATCCCCTGCTTGTCCTCATTTTGAGAGTAATTTAGATTTTTTTCATGCTCAGTAGAGACTCCAGTAGGACTAGTATTCAGGTAGACTCATACAATCTTAGAGCCACTTTACAAAAGTATTAAGGAAAAGATAAACTTTATTATCTTCTGTATTTTTATTTTTTATACGTTATTAAGGAAAAGATAAACTCATGATGCTTTCACAAATATAAAAGTAGGTACATGTCAAAAATTTTATTTAGCTCATTAATTAATCTAAAAAGAAGACACACATGCAGGTTACTAGGAATCCTGAGATTAAGCTATAGAGACAAAAAGAAACCATTGAATCTTCAGATTTATTTACATATTCATAGACAAAAATCCTTTCATTTCTTTTTTCTTAAAGCAGCAAAAATTATTTATAATGATCAAAACATAGAAGCCATCAAATTTTCCACCAACTGATAAACAGGCCGACAAAGTGTAGCACATCCCCAAGATAAGATACCATCCTACCTTGAATGGACTACGGATGAACTTTGAAACTATTATTTTCTCTATCAAAGGGGCGAGACACAGAAGGTTGGGTATTCCATGGTCCCATTATGTAAGCTTCCCATACTAGGCAGACCATAGGGTCAGAAAGTGGATCAGAGGTTGACCCAGGAAAGATCGAAAGTGGAGAAGATTAACAATTGTCGAGGAAACAAAGTTTCACTGGAAGAGTTAAAAATATTTTAGCTTCAATAGTGATGGTTGCATAATTTTGAGTTCTTTTCATATTTCCAGTTGTTTACAGCTTGCAGAACTGTAAAGAGGTCAAATAGAGAGAAAGATTGTGAGTTCATAAACTCACATATCCTGGAAGGTTGTGTCAGACAATGCCTAGTTTTCCATTGAAAGGAGCCAACACTTTTTTTTTTTTTTTTGGTGTTTTAAAAGTGCTTTGCATTTTTTTTCCTAGAAAAGAAATGAAATCTGACTAACATTCTGATTGTATCTCTAGGGTTACATAAAACAGAAAAGGCGACAGTGTTCTCCTCCTGCATCTGTTTGCCAAAAACAATCAAAATAGAACAACAGATGGGCTGCACAGCAGACACTTTAAAGCCAGGGAAATTAAATGGAAGGGAGAGCTCGATTTAAAAGACTCTTTGCTTAGTCACTGTCCTTACAGCTTATTAATTTGTATTCCACATTGTGGAAAATGTTGAGAGAAAATTACTAAGTGGACTGAACTGTTGTATGCTTTTTTTTTTTTTTTTAAATTTTACAACCTTTTCAGCATTTCAGCAAAAAATGTCCTGGTATAATGATCACACAACAGGGTTTCTTGGAAGTATGAGCAGATACCACATTCTCTCCACTAAGCTTCCTTTCTACAATTCCACTTGTCCTGATCTCCCAATATCCTACTGCTACCTAATAATGGTTCCATCATCTCTTCTTGCTCCTAATTCTCTCAACGTTGGCAATTGGGCTAACTCATCTCCCTGCTCACCCTATCTTTTCCCTTTGTTTTCATGAAGATTAACTGCACCTTTTTCAGTTTCTTCAAGTCTTTCTTCCTTCCATTATGATTCTTAGCCTTAGATGGTCATAGAAAGATCAAATAAAAACTTGTAATCTCTTATCTTACTTCATGCTTCATTTTATATTAAACTCAATAATTAAATATCCTTGATATAAACCTTGAAATAGAAGTAGCCTCACACTTGAGTATGGTGCACATGCCTATAATCCAAGCACTTGAGATGCTGGGGCAGGAGGATTATGAGTTTCATACCAGTCTGGGTTACATAGTCAGGCCCTGCCCAGACTGTATTTAAGAAGGAAGACAGAAAAAGAGGATGAGGAGGAATAGGAAGAAAGAGAAGAACAAGAAGAAGGAGGAGAAGAAGAAGGAGAAGAAGGAGGAGGAGAAGAAGAAGGAGGAGGAGAAGAAGAAGAAGAAGAAGAAGAAGAAGAAGAAGAAGAAGAAGAAGAAGAAGAAGAGGAGGAGGAGGAGGAGGAGGAGAAGGAGGAGGAGGTGGAAGAGAAAGAAAAGGAGTAGAAGGAGGAGGAAGAGGAAGACAAATTGCTATAACTTTAACTTCAGTTAGTAGTCACGCCCTGTAGTTTAATGATTTTTGTTTTCGATAACTATAAGAAAGAAATCCTGTTTTCTACTCAATGCCAGGAAGTTTCCTCTCCACATGTAATGATTGTGAAGGCTAGAAATCTGAGTCAGACAGTTGACAAAATTGTCTTCCTTTGAGGCTCTTTTCCATTACTTGTGTAAGTCTTCTCCCTATGTGGATCTTCTACATATAAAGCTACCAGCCATATTATTTCAGCAAACTTACTTTAATATTATTATGCTGGCCACTTTTATGTCAACTTGACATATGTTAGAGCAATCTGAAAGGAAGGAAGGCCAATTGAGATAATGTCTCTATAAGATCTGGCTGTGAAGCATTTACTTAATTAGTAATTGAAAGGGGAGGGCCCCATTGTGAGTGGTAGCATCCTTGGGCTGGTGGTCCTGGGTTCTATAAGAAGCAGGCTGGGCAAGCCATGATAAACAAGTCAGTAAGCAACACCCCTTCGTAGCCTCTGTATTAGCTCCTGCCTCCAGGCTTCTTCCTTGTTTAAGTTCTTGTCCTTACTTTCTTTGATGAAGAACAGTGATATGGAAACCAAATAAACCCTTTAGTCTTCAAGCTGCTTTGGTCATTGGTGTTCATAGTAGTAACCCTAAATGTACTGGCTGGTTTTGTGTGTCAACTTGACAGAGCTGGAGTTATCACAGAGAAAGGAGCCTCTCTTGAGGAAATGCCTCTGTGAGATCCAGCTGTAAGGCATTTTCTCAATTAACGATCAAGGGTACATTGTGGGTGGTACCATCCTTGGGCTGGTAGTCCTGGGTTCTATAAGAAAGCAAGCTGAGCAAGCCAGGGGGAGCAATCCAGTAAGCAGCACCCTTCCATGGCCTCTGCATCAGCTCCTGCCTTCAGGTTCCTGCCCTGTGTGAGTTCCTGTCCTGATTTCCTTTGGTGATGAACGGCAATATGGAAGTGTAATCTCAATAAGTCCTTTCCCCCTCAACTTGCTTCTTGGTCATGATGTTTTGTGCAGGAATACAAACCCTGACTAAGACACTAAGACAATGACTCTTTACCCACCCAGTACACAAATAAAGTCGCATACTCAAGTCCTAGGAATTGAGACTTCCATTTATGAATTTTGTAGGACTCATATTGTCACCTAACAAGCATTGTCATCTTAACTTTACAAGAAGGATAAACAGCCCACAGAAATTAAAGAATCTCTGAACTGTCCACCCATGAAAGCACTAGCCCCTGTAATTGGTACACTGCCCAATGGACACCTAGGAACAAATTTTAGAAGGAGAAAAAGTTGTTCTAGGACAGAACTTTCATGGTTATTGAGTTGGTAAAAATTAGAGTAATACTAAAGAAAGCAATAATTTTATTTTTGTTTTTAAAGATAAATTCTGGTCACATCTTTACTTGATTACAGTTTCCTATGTATTTACATAACAAACTGTAGTTGATCTAAATATTCATATAAAAACACCACAGTCATCCATAAGTGTATGGTTTTTGCTTATCAGCTTGCTTACTTGCTTTTTTTTTTTTTTTTTTTTTTAAACATTACTGGGGATGAAACTTAAGACCTGGACATTCTAGACATGTTCTATCACTAAGATATATGATGGCACATTTGTGTGCTTTCTCACATCTTCATAGCAATATTGCTTATAGATCATAAAATCGGTAGGTACATAGTGCCTAGGAATCAGGAGATGGGGTTGTAGCTTCGTAGTACAGAGCTTGCCTAAGTCCTACATAGGACTCTGAGTTCAATCCCTACCCCATACATATGCAAAATGTACACAATAATCTTAAGTATCTATATACATTTGTGCAAAAAAGCATTTTATTTATTTATCTAATTTTATTTATTTGTTTGCTTGTTTGTCTTCAAGACAGGGTTTCCAAGTGTAGACCCGACTGTCCTGAAACTTGCTCTGCCTAGGCTGGCTTCAAACTCAGAGATCTGCCTGTCTCTTGAGTGCTGGGATTAAAGGTATGCAGCAATGCCACCCAGCTTAGAAACTTATTTTCTACTCTATGTATATATTAATTACAATCTCTGATAACACTACTAAGTGAATATTATTATCATTTATTGCCAAAGTTATGAAGCTCAGAAGTATAAATTGCCTTCTTAAATCTACAAACTTGGTAAATAAAGACCTGGTTATTCAGAGCTAGGACTGCCTTGCTCTACAACTTAGTTAACATTTTCTTATGAGACTCAATCTTTCTGTCTCCATTTTTTTTTATGTAAGTAAAATGTATTCAGTGTATAGGAATTTGAAGGCAATACAAAGAAAAATTAACATATTGTATAATTCCATTATTTAAAGTTAACCACCTGTAAGTCCTTCTGACAAATACCCTTACAGTTATTTTCTTTCTTTTTTAAATTGAAAATAGATTTTTCATACAGTACATTCTGATTACAGTTTACCCTCCCCCAACTCCTTCCAGATTCTCTTCACTTTCCCACCTATCTAAATGTATACTCTCTCTTTCTCTCTCATTATTGTACAAACAGGTATCTTAAAGAAATAAAATAAGATAAAATACAAATAAAAAATCATAGTAGGACAAAACAGAATTTTATAGAAGAGCCAAAGGGAAAAAAAACACATGAGACACATATATTTGCACACACAGAAAACTCATATAAACAAAATCAGACACCATAATATATAAGGAAAAAATCTCTAAGATGTTAAAAAATGGTTTTTGCATTTATCAAGTGGGTCTTCCCTAGCTCTTTCTGTCCAAAATCAAACAGGAAACCCTGTTTCCTGCAGCTCTTAAAGCTGAAGAATGTAAGTGGTTGGCATATTCTATATGCAGTTAAGGCCTACATCCTGACTCATAGATAACTGTCTCCCCCAGTCTTCAAATTTATGGTTCAATTCACACAACTCTACTACCACCACAACCTAATTGTCTCTCATAGATCTCATCTACTAATGCCAACCTAATAGGAGTTTAGATTCCAATATTGAATTTGGGGGCACACAAACATTCAATCCATTCAGAGTATGACTTCATGAACTCAGTTGTACAAGACACATCATGATTATTTTCTTCAAATTAAATAAAGTTCAACTCTGACCTTGAACAGACTGTCAGAAGATAGTATTTTTATAAGCATTAATGCTATGGTCTCCCTTAGGATCAAAATAACAAATGAGGGCTGAAGAGATGGCTCAGTGGTAAAGAGTGCATTCTAAGTCGTCATGAGGACTGGAGTTCAGATACCAGCAACCATATAACAACTTGAGAGTGGGCTTAAGCATGCCTTTTCCATCATTGAAAGAGAGAAAGCCCTGATCATCAGGGCTTGTGGGCTGCTAGTACATCTGAAAAGCACAAGTTCCTGGTTCAGCAAGAGGCATTTCCTCAAAGAAATAAGGAAAAGAGTGGCAAAGGACATACAATGTCTACCTCTGGCTTCCATGTACATTCACATTTGTGTTCTCATCAGCACAGATATACCACACTTACACACATGTGCACACACATACACACATTAAATATAACAATGACAAACAAACAAATAAAAATAAGAATGAGGGTTTATTACTGCTCAGGAAAAGTCAAGAAAGATATTTGACTTTCTATCTAGTTTCTCAGTCATCATCTTCATGTAAATGCCTGGTAGTTTAGGAAGGCAGGGTCTCTATGCTTCAAAGTTCAGAACAGTATAGAGCCTTTGGAACTACTGGCAGGCTTTGTGCTTGGTTCAAGCTTCTGTCTGAGAATCTTTCACCACCTCAGGGTGCTATGAGGCTTTGGCCTAGTCTTCCAGCCCTCCATGCACACCCATCTGTCTGGTGAACAGTATCTCACCCTTTCATCTGCCTTCCACTCACACACTTATAAAATTCCCTCTTATAGGGTAATTCCTTTAGGTCAAGTTTAAAAGCATAAAGAACTCAGAGAGCAAATGAGTATAGTTTGGGACAAAGTGAGAATACAGGACTTGGCTTTTGAAAAACCTACTTTCTATTTGTTTATTCTGGTTATTACCTTTGAAATCAAGACCCGGTTAGTATAGAGAACTGCAACGGGACCAATAGTCAAGGGACTATAGAGGGCTCAGCCCTAAATGGGAAATTCAGATCACACTCCTGTTCCCCAGACTCAGAGATCATGGTGGAAGAGGAAAGATTGTAAGAACCAGAAGTAGTTGATGTCTGCATCAAAACTGTATTTTCTGGACATAGTGCAGTTGTACATATGAACTCACAGCTGTGACTGCACAAGACCAAGTTGATCACATTCCTGCACGAATGTGGAGGGGCTCTAGACGTTCCACTTGTTGCTGAGGAGGTACTGGCATGGAGGAGCTACTGGCAATTGGCTGATTGGCATAGAGAATCAGTTTTCTTTAGGATTGTGGCCCCCAAGAGGTTACCCCTACGTGATCTTCCAGAATAAGCCACAACAAAACAGATGCATATAGAGAACCTTGTACTGTAAACTCTCCTTTGGTCTGTACATTTCACCAAATATGTGATATTTGAGACACTTCTGATCCCAAGTACTTCTTTGGCCAAGGAAAGGCTCAACATCTGCCACCAAACCTCATGACCTGTGCTCTAGAACTCTAGAACCTATGTGGTGGAGGGAGAAAGGTAAGGTAACTCCCATGGGTTGTTCTAACTTACACACACACACACACACACACACACACACACACACACACACACACAATTAAAAAAGATATATTTAGCTCTGCATGCTAACAGACAGGCTAGAGTGAGGCAGCTCTATTAGCTAAATACCCTACTTTCCAAAGCAGGATCAATCGTAACCAATAATCAAGGTATATAGAAAATAAATAACTTAGTTCCTGCCTTGTACATTCAAATTTATTTCTTAAAGTGAAAAAAAACCCCACATATCCTCTAAGATTTCCATTTCTCAGAAGAAGAAAAAATAGATGCAAAAATGAAATGCACTTTAATTCAACAAGCATTAATGTGCATGAAAAATCTACCTCAGAATAGCTAAACTGCTAAAAGATGTGCTGCTATTTTAAAGCCAGAAGATTTGGAATGTCTCACGCAGATTTAAGCTTCTAGGTTGCCATGGCTCACTAGAATCAGGTTAAAAATTAAAAATGCAAAGACATGCTGTGGTTTCAGTATATTATTTTTTCCCTAATTTTGAAACATAAAGGCAATATGGAGTGGAAAATTAGGGAGAAAAGAATAAATAGTACCGACAGAACTCGTTCAACATTTTGTCTTTTATTTTTAATAGCCTTAAAACCAAGTCACACATGCTGAGTACAACAAAAAGTACTAGGCAATTGTTGGAAGTAAAAATTCCTCTGGGACTTCATAGCTTGAGGGGAGAAAATGGTGTCATAAGGGAGTGATGTAGACACAGTTCTTTGCCCTGCCAGAAACCTTCTTCTCATTTGCACTGCAGCAAAACCTCAGTCAGCTGCAAAAACAACGTGCTGTGATAGGATATTTATTTTTGCTGAAACGGAGCTGCTACTCTGCCCTTTCTGATTCTGCAGCCTTGCAAAGCACCCAGCGTGCCTTTTGTCCTTGGGGACATGCTGAAGGTGAATGGAACATCTTTAGTCCTACGATATGATTTGTCTTCAAGATGCCAAGCCGGAATTAGATGAGCAGCCATCCAGCTTTTGGAAGGAAAGCTAGAAATGATTTAATTAAGCTTATCAGACTGCCTTGAAAAATGTATCAGCCTATGGAAGGTCAGTATCAGCCCTACAGAAGGAAGGTCAGTCGGTGCTTGTTTTGCCTTCCCTAGAGGAACAGGACGGGCTGGTGACCACAGAAGCGCTTTGTTTTCTATTTCATGCATTCAAGCTATTGAAATCCTGTCTCTGGGGGAGACCTGATATCATAAGTGGGAATTTTGTTTAGTTTTTTTCTCATCTGTGAAAACATTATGTGAATGCACTGAACTCAGTCGATACTACCATCTCCTTCTTCCCCAGTACAGCAAAAACTCACAGAACAGAAGCCAGAGGAGCAGTTGCTCCACCATGTTTCTATCTCACATGCTCTTAACCCTAAGATCTGGTCATAGGACACTTGAATGATTTCCTCTTTGGAAGGTCACCAAGGACTTGACATTCGCTAATCCAATAATAAATACTTTTGAGTTTCAATGAATTGTGCAACCAGACATGCCTTGCTTAAGCATACCTTCCATTTTGAAACTTTGTATTGTCTTGCCTTTTGCAAGTATGATTCTGAAAGTCTCTCTCTCTCTCTCTCTCTCTCTCTCTCTCTCTCTCTCTCTCTCT
>JANHMN010000002.1:199416750-199468746 GCA_030674055.1 Rhabdomys pumilio | reverse complement strand
CTCTCTCTCTCTCTCTCTCTCTCTCTCTCTCTCTCTCTCTCTCTCTCATTGGTGTTTACATGCTTCAATCCCACATAGAAGGAAGGAGGGGAGGGAGGGACCTAGGTGGGAGAGGGGAGGAGGACAGTAAAAGGGGGGCAGAATCAGGTATGGGGGGGAAGACAGGAGAGAAGCCCAGATGGCCAGGAGGCTGAATATAAATATGCAGCAGTATAGGGTGGGGAACAGGGGGAACCTCTAGAAAGTCCTAGACCCTAGGGATTCGAGAGATTTCCAGGATTCCATGGGGATGACCTTAACCGAAATGCTCAACAGTGGGGAGATAGAACCTGAAGAGACCACCTCCAGCAGATAGACATGGCCCTCAGTTGAGGGATGGGGCCACCCTCCCTCTCAAAAGTTTTGACTCAGAATTGTTCCGGTCTAAAGGAAATGCAGGGACAAAAATAGAGCAGAGACTAAAGGAAAAGTCATCCAGAGACTGCCTCAACTTGGGATTCATCCCATGCATAGGCACCAAACCTCGACACTATAGCTGATGCCATGTTGTATTTGCAGACAGGAGCCTGGCATGGCTGTCTTCTGAGAGGCTATACCAGCACCTGACTAAAACAGATACAGATACTCACAGCCAACCATTGGACTGAGCTCGTGAACATCAGTGGAAGAGTTAGGGGAAGGACTGAAGGAGCTGAAGGTATTGCAACCCCATATGAAGAACAACAGTATCAATTAACTGGACCCCTCAGAGCTCCCAGAGATTAAGCCACCAGCCAAAGAGTATCCATGGGCTGATCTGTGGCCTCCATTAATTATGTAGCACAGGACTGCCTTGTCTGGCCTCAGCGAGAGGGCATGCACTCCGTCCTGTGAAGACTTGATGCCCCAGAGAAGGGGGATGCTGGAGGGATGAGGTGAGAGTGGATAGATGAGTGGGGGAGCACCCTCTTAGAGGCAAAGGAGAGGAGGGTTGGGGTAGAGGGGTTTGTGGATGGTGGACCAGGAAGTTGGACAACATTTGAAGTGTAGATAAATAAAATAATTAATAAGAAAAATAATAAAAGATACATTTTTTAAAATCAATGACTTTGCTCACATGTTGCTCCCTCAGAATACTCTCACCCTCCATCTACTCCCTGCATTTCAGTGTCTTAGTTATCATTCTAAGCTTCAAATATATTAAGAATCCAGGAAACTTCTTTTCAGCCAACATTTCATATGGAATGGAATGGGAAAGAGATCCTGAGCCCCGACCTAAAAACAGTTGCTCTTTTCCTTTAAAATTTTCTCTCCCTTTATTCTCGTGTGGTATATCACTTTGTAATGCTGATTCTCAGCCTTTAGGAAACAACAAAATCACCTGGAAGAATTTATAGCAATCAACCAACAAGCAAACAAGCACAGAGTTCTGGCCCCTTGCAGAGCTGCTGCTGTTTCTGATACATAAGGTCCCAGAAGGTGCTGGTGCTGTTGATCTGGTGAGCAGAGCTAAAACTACTTTCCAGTAACTTGGATTTTATTCCCTCTCCATTGTGAACTTCTCACATTAAAATAAGAGAAGTTTTCTTTAGTCTTTGTTCGCCTTGAAGTTCCCAGCAGAGTATATATTTAGCAACTATTATTAAAATTGAATACTGCAGAGGACCTAAGCGTTGCTTTTGAATTTGACCCTGATCCTTTGGATTCTTGGTTTCCATTAACTATAGATAATATAGCTAAGTAAGATGCTGAGGGTGGAGCCTTTGCTGTCATTCTTGGTCTGGGGATGTGAGTTTGTGGCCTGTGTTTTGAGGAATGTACCTGTAGACAATGATGTGAGCTGAATCCAGGGGAAGGAGTTGAAAGGCTCCCCTAAAGGGACAGAATGACAAAGGTTCAACACTTGAGAAATTAATAATAAGGTTGCCATGGTAAAATAACAAGAGATCTCCAATCTATAATTGTACTCAGAGAGAGGCATGTTAGCGTTCTCCAGGAGAACGTTCTCTTGTTCCCTCTTACTCTCTATGTTTCAAAAGCAAGTTACTCAGAATTCAAGTCGTGCTTCTAACCGTCATTATTATTATACTTAGAATGTTCTTCAGAACCAAAATAGTTTGTAGGAAAGAAAGAAAATTAACTCCAGGTTTTTCTAGCGTGGAAATACAGGCACCAGAGTATTCTGGTGAATTCATGTTTTCTGATGGTATGAATAAGGTGTTTCCTTTCTACCTGTCTATTTAGGTATCTGTTCAAAATATTTTCCTCAGATGAGTGGGACGGTATTTTGTATATGGAAATTGTTTCTAGAGATTTTTTTTCAGTTCATAAGAAAATTAAGAATAAGTCAGCTAGACCAACAAAACCTTTGCTCCTAGCTTTAGAGAACACTGTAGAAATTAAGAAAGGGTTCTGGAGATGATCACGGGGAGAGGTATATGTCAAACATGTTTTTTTCCTTTTTATTTTAAGGAGGAGATTCAATTCTACCCAGATGGAACATTTGGAAACTCACAGCTCGGCAATGCCATGTTCTATCAGCCAGAGTAGTGGCACAGATGGTACCTTTCCATTTCTATGATACGCCAGCATAGGCAGGGAGTCCAGCTGTCTGCACCACCCCCACAACAGCTCCAAGATTACATGGAGGAAGAACATACTGCTTGAGTTAAGATGGAGACCCTTAGGAAATTTCATTCCTCAAGGCTCAGAGATTACTACTTTGTAAAGTTTCTTTCTTGGAGGAAGCAGATGGGATTGCCTGACCATGACTTTTATCTGCTGTTACTGAGTAAGCAGTCTCAAGGCTTCCTGGGTCGTCCTAGAGACAGGCCACAGACTCTAGTGATGGAAAGAACCAGGCAACATCTGCAGACCTTCTGCTAAAAGCTCCTCTTGTTAAAACATCCTGTTCCTTGCTATTTATCTTTTTAGAAATTATGGAGATGCTTATCCCTTGTCCCAAATGAGATTGAATTTAATATTGATATCATCAAGGGTCCAAAAATTATATCATGGTACAGAAAAGAAATATAAAACCTCAGAGTGGGAAGATTGCCCCTAAATCTGCTACAGTGGCTGAATGGTTTATACAGAATATTTATTATTAGCCATTCCGCTTCTCTAAGAAATCCTATAGTACTCTGAAGGTAGCACACCCAGGTTATAATGTAAATAGTTACTTGGAAGTCCCTATAATTGCTTTTTAGGAGAACTAACAGAGAATGAAATTATTTATTGTCTATCTCATGCTGTCCTAAAACTAATTTTATCACAACAAAACAAAACTAGCCAGAGAGCAGTGGATCTCATTGTGCATACCTCTAGGCCCTAAGCCATCGGCACTTTCCAGCCTTTAAATACTTATCATTTCAACTCTTGGCTTCCTTACCTGACAATGATAGACACTTATTTGCAACATTCTTAACTATGTGGATCCCTGCTGTATCATAGTCCTGTCCTTGGCTGTTACTGAGGAGCTTTCAACCTTTGGGAAAGCCTATCTTTTTGGCCTTCGGTCCATCTCATGTAGTTTACCATGTGATGCCAGCAGACACAGTTCTACTGGAGAATAGTAAAGGAGCTTGTTCATTGCCCCTGTGATGGATATGCCTGCTGTCGACATGTACAAGTCCCAGGCTTTCCTGTCTGAGAACAGGAGGCACTAAAAACACAGCTGAGTTATTCCGTGTATTTCTGGAGAGGACAGGCTAACTCAAATAACAACTACAGCTGACTCCCAGGTCGACACTTAGTATTTTAATCCATGATCAAATGTTGGTGAGTTCTCTCAGATAAGCACTAGTTTTTCTATTTCTTCCCCTATTTCTAGGCAGACCCTTGACACAATTGTTTTCAACATTATTTGAGAAAAGAAGGAATTAATATCTCCATAACCTCTAAACAAATAGCAGTATGAAACAGAATGTTTAAATTAAAGGGCTAAAGATCCAATAGGTGTATAGATATAAGCTTACCTATCTGTGAGATTGCATAGTCTTCCACTGAGTGGATTTATTATTGATAAAGTTAGAGTGAACTAGTACTTTGGTTGTTTCTATTTTATTAATGAAGAAACAGGGGCTGAAGGAGGTAAATAGTTTATCCAAGTTAGCAAGTGTTGGACTAGGTTTCAGAGTCTCAGCTAAGGCCTAACCTTGTACTCTTATAGCATGCAAGCAAGTCAGAGGTGTGTGTGTGTTCATGATAAGTATGTGAATATTTGTTTCCTGTTGCATTTGTATTTTTTTTTATGCCTGTAATTTGATGTCAGCCAATCAACTCACCCTTCAATGAGTTGTAAGAGACGATATGTTTCTAACACCAGCCCAGATATTCTCATTTAGTAGATCTGGAGCACACATGGACTTTAGCTTCTGAAGTTAAGTTCTCAGATGACAAGATGCTACCAGTCTGCGAAACATGCTTGGAGTATGTGCAGTGCTTTGTAAACTCTAGAGCCCACATAAACTTAGAAGCATGTGAGCTGTCAGCCTGTGTTGAAATTCTAGTGAATGCTAGCAATAGTGAAATGCATTTTGGAAAGAAAAAGTAACACCATGTGGGATATGGGAAAATAAATGCTGCGCTTAGTGGAGACAAGACTGGTTGCTAAAATGTTCGTTCCCCCTACTAGTATACAGAGAATTAACTTTCTCTTAGAACTCATGGATTCTGTGTTCAAACCTAAGCTTGCTGTCCTTAGCTAAGACTGTTCCAGGTGCCATCTGACCGTAAGTGGAAGTGGTCTTATGTCAGGCTCCCTGCAGTAGACTCGAATATCTAATAAAGTAGGAACTGGTGCAAGAAGTTTCTGTTGGGAGTGTTCTCAGACATCTTATTAGGGAGGAAGGTTAGGGCAGGGACAGAACAAGTGTATGGTCTTGGCTATAGCTCTACCAGACTCCATGAAGAGCTACAGATTATGAATGAAACTAAGAATTCTCCTACTTCTTATCCTGGTAACAGTCAGTCATTAATGGTGGCAGTCTGCCTTGGGACAAGGCAGGGCATCATCTCCAGAGTGAGTGACTTTCTTAGCACTGGCTACCATGAGGACATTGTAAGCTACAGGATGCCTACACTATGTCATCTTTCCCATTTTTCACTTAATTTCTTAGTCTATGGAAAAAACAGCCTTATAGTCTCTCCTTCTCTTCCCTTCCCCCTAAGGGTTGTCTTATACACAGTTTCTAGGTACTATTTATGTGCCTGCTAGGCCCTTAACCTTTCCTTTCAAAACCCCGTATCATTCTTATTTAGTGAACAAGTCTGACCTTGTGGATTCTCAGAGAGCCTTGGCTCCCTTCCTCTGTAACTACGTATCTATACTTTACCTGTGACTATATAAGGAAACTGCCATAAAAGATTTAGTGGTTTTCCTTAGTTTGGCCATCTCTACCCTACTTTATTTAAATATAGAGTAATTCCCAGGAAAGAAAATCTGACTACCTCACTCTCATTTAAAACCTTTATGGATGCTTTCTTGGGCAAGTCCATTTTCTTAAAAAAAAAAAAATTTCTGAACTATAATATCTTTCGTCCCTTGATGTCTGTTTACCTCAAATCTCACATCTTTTTAAGCTTGGAGAATGCTGACATGCCCATTCCCTGAGGCATTTACATGCCAGGTCTCAGGTTCTTATAGGAGGTGGGAAAGGGGCTACTGAATACACCAGATCTAATCATAGGAAACTGTGACTGCTATAGGATAGGAGAGTCTTTGATGTGATTACCAAATCCTCTTCAGATAAAGAGATTATCTGGGATATTTTGTGGGCTCTGAATGTGATCACATTGTGTGATCAGAAGTGTCTTCATAATTTAGAGACAGGGCAATCTGATACACAGATAGGTCATGTAAACATGACATGTAAACAGGTAGGCTTAGAGTGATGTGGCCATAGCCACAAGCCATAGGATTCTAACAGTCGCCAAAAGGAGGCAAAAGCTTAGAGGGGAACTTCCTTCAAGAATGCGGTTTTGCCAACACCTGGACTTGAGACTTCCAGGCTCTATAACACAGAAAGAATGCATTTATGTGGCCTTAAGGCACCCAGTTAGTAATGCATCCCATAGTAGTAGGTAACTCACACAGTTGTTGTGTTATCTGACACAGCTGCCAAGTTCCCAGGACTCCATCAAGATGACTCCCATGTCTGCAGCTTACGTGTCACCTCTCACAGGAAGCTTCTCAAATTTCTTCTTCCATATCTAGGTTCTAGTTTGAGCAGAGAAATGACCTTTGTCTCCCTTAAGTCCTTGGACAAAGTGCTCTGTTGTCAAAGTTGTGTTCGTCATACATTCTTTTGTACATGATCATTTTTAGATCAGTCTCCTTTAAAAATTTTTAGTCCCTAGGGTCCTCTTTTATTTTTCAACCCTCTGGGTTTGCAGCAGTGCCAGGTATAAATGGCCACTGAGAGAATATTTCCTGCCCTGAACCGGACACTGAGACTGCTGACTAGTGACTAATGTGGATCACACGGCTTCAGGCCCCAGGTTCCTGTGGGTGAGTCAGGTGAGTGGTGCAGGCTTTCCCCTGCCCATTACTCTTTCACTGCAGCTCTGCAGGTTCTGGAGGCCTGAGGCCCGGGACGATCTGTTTGGCTTCTCATCTGCAGAACCAGTGTTTATTTCCACTCTGGCTCTTTTTATATTCCTCTTCTTTTTCAGCTCTCCTTTTCCAGCCTCCCAAGCAGCAGTGACTCACACCCTCGAGCCCTGCTCTCTTTTTTCATTATTTTTAGGTGTCACATGATCTTTCTCATTACTGACTCTGGTCTAGACCATGGGTGGCCGCAGGCTGTTATTTCCTCAGGGCCAAACTTTAGAGTACAAACCAAGTGACATTTCAATATATTGGGGTCATGTTAGTGTTCTACTCTTCTACTCGAGGAGGTGGCAGTTGTGCATAGAATCTGACAATGAGACATTGGGTTCCAGCTAAAGGGATGATACTAAAGTATCCCTTGCCAGTTCTTCCCCTACAAATAAGCATGTCAATTCATAGTTCCTGGATCAAATAAACAATTAAATATTACACTATTTCCTCAAATCTGACAGTTTCTTTTTAGTCTTAAAGAAGGTAGATAATTGTTCTCTGTCTCTCTGTCTCTATTAAATTCTAAGTAGAGGGATTTGAAGATGGGTCAAAAGTGATATATTTTGTAATGTTTATGCTATTTAGAAGCAACTCTAATGTAATTGTGAAGTCTGAGTTTTAGGGAAGAGTTATATAATTTATTCACAAAATGATGGAGTTCATTACTGCTACAGTTTGAATCTTAAATGTCTTCTCAAAGCCTCTGTGTTTGAAGGACACAGGATGACTCTCTTGAGAAGTAGTGGAAACCTAGGAGGAAGTCCTAGTAGCAAGATACTTGTGGCAGGTCCTTGAAACAAATTTAGGACCCTAGTATCTTCCTTTCTCTGTCTTTACTTCCTACTCATGAGGTGAGTGGCTTTGTTCTAACTTATAAAAATGCAAATTCATTTCAAAGGAGAAAACCTAAATTTAGAATGCTACCACAGCAGGTTCCCACTGCAAAATGGCTGACTAGAGAAATATTTCCCTAGGGTCAGTTTCGAAGATACCCAGTTATTGCTGCAACTGTGGTCCAAGGAGGCCACATCTCAAGCTAGATGCTGAAATTGACAGTTCTGTCCACACAGTATGGGTTTTTAGGTGTGTGAAATTCAAGAGTCCTGGGATCATGTAGGCTTGCATGGAGATTCTAGTAAACCACTGAGATCAGGAAATATGTGGTAGGGCTGTTTTTTTCTGCAAGGTGAGAGTTCATTGCATGAATCAGGGAAGCCAAGGCTTGAAGGTAATGGAGATGCTACGACTATAGCACATCCCCCAAGAAAAGCTATAGTCATGGGATGGAGCTAGGTCAAGAGAGAGGTCACATGTTCCATGGATGACAAAGTTAGAAGGATAGAGCTGCCCAAGGTTATTAAGTTATCTGATCCCATCGTCTGCTCCAGATACTGAACATGGAGCTGCAGGACTTGACATTTGTCCTCCTGAGTTTGTTTGTCTTTAGTTGACTATCTCTTGTTATACCCATATTCCTCCCTTTGGAACAGGGGTGTTTACTTTGTGCCATTTAGCATTAGAAGTATGGAACCTGAAAGTTGGATTTTATAGAAATTTACCGTTAATGGGTTGTCTTGAGTGTCACAAAAGATTTTGGACTTTTAAGGACTTGGGACTGTTATAGCTTCAGCCTCTTTAGAGATGGAATAAATACATTTTTTTTTATTGTGAGGTAAAAATGAAACATTTGGAAACAGAGGTGGAATTTGATGATTTAGTGGTAATCTGTTTGACTGTCAAGTTGATAGAGGTGGATCTGTAACGGTTAATTTTTTTTGTTGTTGTTGTTTTTGGTTTTTCGAGACAGGGTTTCTCTGTGTAGCCCTGGCTGTCCTGGAACTCATTCTGTAGACCAGGCTGGCCTCGAACTCAGAAATCTACCTACCTCTGCCTCCCAAGTGCTGGGATTAAAGGCGTGCGCCACCACTGCCCAGCTGTAATGGTTAATTTTGATAATGAACTTAACGGGATTTACAATTACCTAGTAGACAAACCTCTGAATGTACTTGTGAGGGTGTTTGCAAAGAGGTTTAATTGAAGTTGGAAGACCCAGATTCAACTTGAATTTGAGTTGTATTTTTCCACAATATGTGACCAGCTGTCTTATTCACCTGCAGCCATAGCTAGAGACATTCTTACTATCATACCTTTCCTGCCATGATGGGCTGTACCCTCAAACTGTGGGCCCAAATAAATCCTCCTCTTCTCCCTCCATCTCTCCTCTCCTCCCATTCCTTCCTTCTTTCCTTCTTTTCATTGTTTCTGTCAGGTATTTTCACCACAGTACTGAGGGAAAAACGAATTCAGGCCCTGGTCTGGTCACCAACAGCCATTGTGTAAAGAACTTCTTCAACAGGAGTTTGTGCTTTTGCTTGAAGAAAACCTTTGAAAGATCGAGGAAACATTTCAAGAGCAGGTTAATGTTTTAAGTTTATCCTACGAATGGTGGAGAGAGTTGGGCTGGGTCAGGGAGGAACTGACGAAGCTTGTCCTGAGTCTGTGCTCTTCCAGACATGGCCAAGGATAAAGAAGCAAGCAGAGGAGAGATATTCAGAGGTGGTGCTGACAAGACTTGGAGCCTGATGTAATGAGGGGGTGGTATTTGGCTTCAGTCCCAAGGCTGAGAAGTTTACAAGGGGGTGGTGTTGAATACTTCATTGTGGGTCTTGATGACTTTCAAGTGCCTGTGGGTGATCTGGAAGGATGTATAGTGGGCAGGCAGAGATGTAGTTTCCCCTCAGAAGAGAAGCCTGCCACACATGCCTAGTTTTAGTGTTCTACCCATGAGAGGTATCTGAAATACCCTAAGTCTGGGTTTATATGTACTGCATTTGAGAAGCTGCCTGAATGTAGTCATTTAGGGACATAACAACGGCTAGGCAATGAATAAGCAAATGGAATCGAAAGATTTAGAAGGAGCAGTCAGAGGGAAGACATCTTTACACAAGACAGAAAATACTTTGAAGTTAGGGGTTAATGTTATCAAATATCTCAGAGAACTAAGGGTTGAATAGTTCTTAGTTCATTTTATACTCAAAAACTACAGAATTTCCAAGGATTTTGTCAAAGGTCAGGAGGATTGTGAGACAGTGTATAGAGGGAACTTAGAAATTGAAGGGTCAGCAAGAAGTGGCAATAATTAGAATTTTGACACCAAGACCACACTTAGAAGAAAGAATTTGGCTTTAAATAATGTTTAATTACTTTTTTTTTTCAGTACTAGGAATCAAACCCAAAGCTCTAAGCATGATGGGTGTTAACCTATTGAGCCACACACCCAGCCCAGGTTCCACCTTTAGAGGGGAGTGAATTTAGTTGCCAGGTAAATCTCAACAGTAGAACTATCCAGGGGCTCTTGGTCCTTCCATCTGACTTGAGCTGTGAGTAAGTAGGCAGTTCTCAGATGCTGTCAACTCACCTCAAGCTAGCCGAACCTTGCTGGTATTATGTACTTGGGCTTCTCTTTCTGTCTTGAGGCTTCTTCAATGCCACGGAAAGGGAAAGGTGCCTGATAAGCTTTGGGCGTATACCCTTGGCAGTGTAGAGGAATTAGTATTCTCCAACAACCTTTTGTGCAAGGAAATGGGAGCTGATGAATAAATTTGCAAATGTCTTATCAGTCACAGAGACCTGAGCTCCGTTGCCTAGAATGTCGACTTAGCACCAACCCTTTTCTTGCCCTTTATTGATTCTTCTTTCTTACTTAACCCATTTATTTCTGGAATTACCTTCAAAGCAAACTACCCAACTCCATATCGAAGTCTCAGTCTCTGCTTTGATTAATTCCAAATTAAAATGAAAATACCTGGATGACTTTATATCTAAAGTGGTTTCATACATATCAATAACATGTACCTACTTTCCCATATACATATTCTGTCATTCAGGTAATCATACTGTGTGTCCTATGACATGGCTCTTCAGCAGTGCTTTATCTAATGAAAGATACCTTTCATTAGACCAAAGGTGAATACTTGACAGAGCTCAGCTAATGTGAACATAGGCTGCTCACTTTTCTGTGCTGTAGCTTGCTGTGGATATATGAAGCTAATGAGATTTTGTTTTTTCATAGAAAATTTGGCTAGAAAATGTCTTGAAACTGAGAACAGATCCTGAGTAGCTGATATGAAAAGGCAGGGTTAGAGAAAGCAGTGGGTTCCCTGCGATAAGCATCTGAGGGAGCAAACACAATGACATTATAATCCAGGAGTGGGGCTACCACATAGCCCATAACAAACACAGAAAAGAGCAAAGTCCTTTCTTTGCCATAAGCCTCTGATTCCAAGTCCTTCTTGCCTGAGGATTCTTTGGTTTTATCCTGTCCTATAGCCACAGGAGCCTCAGAATCAGTGTGGTCCAAGTGTGGTCAGAGAAAGATACCTTACGGGGAAGAAGCATGTTAGATGATACTTTTCACTCCTTACTTTCTACCTTTCTCCTCCTTGTCCTGGGTCAGCAATGCCAGCTTTGGTAAGCATTATCCCCACCTTTCTTTCCCCAACTTCTGATGAATTCTGTATGTGGGAGCTATCAAAAAGGCCAGAGATCATCAGTTGGAGGGAGAGAGACCATAACGTTTATTCCTTCTTCTCTTCCCTGATTTTGCTGTTATCTCTCTACTCAAAGCTGTGCCTCCAGTCTGGTGAAAGTTCTTCCTTCCATGAATATGACTCTTCCCAGGTTCCAGTCCATGAGACTTTCTCTCTACCTTGCTGCTCATGGACTAGGGATGAAAAGGAGAGCCCATGGTGGCTACTCGAGGAACCATTCCCCCTCCCCAACTCCTTAACCTGGCACACAGCTTCCCTAGTAGTCCCTGCCACTAAATGCTGTTCATATTATGCAGTCATAATAAGAGGATAGTTGGGAGAGAGGTTTTGAAACTAGAGGAATAGGAAATGGAAACACTCATATTTGATGATTTCAGACTGTGGTGTTGTTTCACCCCATAAGGTATTTTTCACTTTGAAATGGAACAGTATGAGGTACAGCAGCCTTTGCAGAATATTTCAGGTTTTTTGTTTGTGTGGCTGAGCCACCCTGGAATGGAAAGGAAAGGAAAAGGTGGCAGAGGATGGGTCCTTTGTATTTGAAATGCCAAAGCCTGATGATGTTTGGGATTGTACTTCATTATCATTTTTATAACTGTGATTTTTATAATATTTTTATAACTATGACATTTTAATTCAGCTCATGATTGAAGCATACCATACAGAAAGGTGAGAAGATTCCATATAAAAAGGCTCAGCCAGCTGACACTCACTGAATACCTCCATGTAACCAGCACTTATGGCAGTAACAGGATGTTGACACTATCCTAGAAACTTCTCTCCAACTTGCTTTAGTCATTGACTGCCCACCTCAAATGGAAACCACTGATTTGACTTCTGATAGAACGGATTTGTTTCTTCTGTTTTTGAAATTCATATACATGGGTCAAACAAAATGTTCTTCTATATCTGTCATTCCCTATTCTATACCATGCTAGTGATAATCGTGCATGTTGCTTCAGCATGCTCTTACAGTGTACTTGCTCCAATTGCTGTTTGTATCCCATGGTTAAACAACGGTCATTTGTTTCTCCATTCTGTTGCTGATGAGCATTGGAGTCGTGCTTTGCCTATTAGGGACACTTTTTTTTCCCCTTGAGTGTATAATGTATGTGTGCCTGGGCATATGAGTGCTCAGATGAGGTCAGAGAAGAATATCAGGTGTCCTGCTCTATTGTCCTCTAGCTTATCACCTTAAGACAGGGTCTCTCATTGAAGCTGAAACTACATTTTAGCTAGGTGACTGGCCAGCAAGATCCCAGGATCTGCCTATTTACAATCGATGCTGGTGTTACAGGCATAAGAAGCGTTGCCTGGCTTTTATATGGGTGCTGGGGATTTGAACTAAAAGTTTTGTGTTTGCTCAGCAAATGCTCTTACCCATTAAGTCATCTCCTCAGGCTCTTCTATGAACATTTTCCCCTATGATTATTCTAATACATATCTTTTAGTGAATCAAAGTATATATTTATAGTTGGCAGATACCTACAAATGACATTGCTGAGTCATAATATATGCACATGTTTTGCTTTATTAGATCTTGCTAGTTTACTAAAGTGATTCTGCCAATTTATACTGCTTCTGCTGGATACCAGAATTTCAACATGGCCCCACTCTTTCAGAAAGATATTAATCCAAGATGCTCTTGAATTTTCCATTTTCCTCCCAAGTGTCTGGAATACAAGGATAAAATCCATGATTTTTCCAGGCATTTCTCAGGACCTTGGAACAAAAGGGACCAGACGGACAGAGAACCATTGATCCAGAGTTCAGGTTTTCTGATGGAGGCCAGGAAATTGAAGCTGTTCTTATAAGAAGGGCTAGTGTCTTGCTCTGGGGCTCTTGGTGGGTTGGATTTATTTTGAACAAATGTAGTAGAAGATACTAGATTATTATGCATAATCTTGAAGGGCAAGTGTAAAGTTGTAAGAATGGGAAAGAGTGGGGGGTGAGATAGTTTGGTTAGAAGATGATGCATATGCACTTCCAGAGCTATTTATAACAATAGAGACTTCAGATGAGAGCAGTGTGGTACAAGATTATAGTCAAAGTTACCTTGGTGATGACTGTAGGAGCAGAAAAACAGGACAAAAGAGAATGGACAAAAGAATGGTTTATTTTGGGAAGACAAACTAGAAATAGCCTAGTAGTCATAACAATAAGCTGAATTGAAAAGCAGTCCTTGCCTTCAATCCTTTTCTATGATATGTAAAAGTCCCCTTATATATGTCTCTCTTATCTAACACTACTCCCACTTTAAGAATATTTTCTCAGTGCTGAGGATGAACCTAGGACCCCATGCATGCTTACGTAAGCTCTCTACCACTGAGTTCCACTCCCTAGCCTTCTTTCTTGCATTTTCTCAAGTAGGTCTGTTTTAGCTGTGCTATATGCTGGATACACCTTCAAAGTATCATTTCCTCTTCCTTCCTCTTTTTCAGGCCAAAACATATGACTCAAGTTAAGCAAGCCAACTCTTCTAACCCTTTGAACTGTGCCAGCAATTTCTTTATGAATTCATAATTTCTTTATGAATTATGAACACAATCTGATCCCAGGAAAGTAATTCTTAGTTCAGAATGTGCTTTTCTGTTAAACAAATAAAAGCCCTATATGTGTGCTTTATAAAGAGCTTCCTGACCCACCTACCTGTGTTATCTTCTAGTATGATCATTTTACCCTAGTCTCTGTCTATCTCTTTCTTGTCTTTCACTTTACATACATTCTCCAGCTTCTTGGACTTTCAGAACCCAGGCAAACACAATTAAATGCTTTTCCTTCCTTTTTAAAAAAATTTTTTAATTTTATTTATTTACTTTTTTGTGGTGATCCATATCTTAATCCACCAACAACATCTGTCCTCCACATTGTCCTAGAGTAAAGAATATAATCCCAGTCTTGGCAGGAGGCAGGGTTATTGTTATGAGTATGAGATCAGCCTGGATTATCCAGTGAGTTTCTATGTAGCCTTCGTAACAGATGAAGATCCTGTCTTAAAACAAACAAATACTTCCAAAAATAATAACAAAATGTTCTTCCTTTCTTCTTCCCTGCTTTTTGTATTTTCTGTTTTATCAACAGAGCTCTTTCAAATAAAAATCTCAGTTAAAACCCTGTTGGTAGAACAGGCAATTGAGGAACTATTGGGATGTGAATGGTCCCTCTAGGATTGAGCCATAAAGCAACCTTAATAGCTGGATGCTAGGCTGTGATGGGGAACCTTGCTGACTTGATTGTTCCTTTGTGGTTTTCTCACAGCCAATGCTCCTTATATGTACCTTCAAATTCTTTTTGATTTGATTGCTATATCAGCCATAGTGCTGGCGGTAAGTTTCACACAGACCTTAACAACCTTACAGAAGGATGAGTTAACCCTTCACACCTCAGCTCACCTGTCATGTTGGAGCTGTTGGTATAGAACCCCTTTGGGCTTTCAAGTGCACGAGCCAGGTAGAAGGTGACAATGCTACCCCATGACAACCCATGGCCAAAGGAAGTGTCCCTCCATGTCTTTCCCCAGGAAAATAGCCTCGATCCACATCCCACCTGCTTCTCTGCTGTCCTTTAGACCCAAATACCCAGGGACCTAATGTCATTGGCTAACTTTATCATGAATTTATATCATCCCTTCCCCAGGAGTCTTTATGCTCTCCCATCTTTCTCTCCTGTATCACATTTCCAGAAGTGCTTCACATTCCTCTCACATTCCCAGATGTGCTTCTTTATTGAGGTTTTATATTCTGAGGGACCAGATTGCACTATCCTCTAACTAAGAAAAAAAACATTTCCAAGGCACTCCAAAGTTTCTTTTTGGTTTGTAGTAATTATTCTTGAATAAAATGCAGCTAATACCGTTGGTTGAGGTACATGCACCCAAGAACTGCTCCTTATCCCATAATCTGAGGATTGAGCAGCCAGACTACCCGCACTTAAGGTGCTTTAAGTTCAGTGAATAGAAATTCAAGAAGGCCATGATCATGGAAATCAAGGAGATTTTTGGTCGGGGGATATAAAATCTGAAATTTACTGGAGGATGTATTTGTTCTAGTTTGGAGTTTTGCCTTTAATAACAAATGAGTGCATACATTTAGGTCTCTAGAGCTTTCTATTTCCACAGCCTCTGACAACTTAAAACCATACACCATTGGCACTCACTTCAACCTCTCTAAACTGGCAATTGTCATGGTTCCTTTAAGACACAAGCCGGTGCCATGGAAGACAGCAGTCACCTCCTACACCCCACGCCTCCAGACACCCAGGAAACATCTTGTATATACTTAAGCTGTCTCTGACACACATAATTTCATCTTCATCCTTGACTAATCAGTCTTGTTTGCCCCGTTAGCAAAGAGAACAGTATATTTTTGAACAGAAAAGCTTGGCAAGAAAAGCAAAATAAAGACTCCCACAAGAAAATAAAATCTAGTGTAAATCTTCACAAAATAGCAACAAATAAAAGATGGGGAAGGAAGGCACAGAAGTTTCAGACAAGGGGTATTTATCAAGGACTGGCTGAGGAGCCAATCCCATTTTGTATGTTAAAATGCTTTCTTCCAAGCTCTGGATATGTAAGGTTTAAGGGTAGTGGTTCCAATCCTCTTGCTTTGGAGAACTGGGATTAGTTTTGACATTTTAGGATTAAGGTCAGTTTCATCGACAGGCTACCACATTCTGTCAGCACACCACTGCTCTATTACTTCTAATCTTCCAAACCTCCTTGTGCTGCTGTGGAGAATATCCACAGGGGTCTGTTCTAAGACAGAGACAACTCACCCTTAACCTTTTCTTTTAATCGATGCCAAGGGTACAGAGGAGAGAAAGAAGTCTGTAAGTCTCTGAGAGTTTCAGAGCAATTGTGAAGGCAGCCTTTCTATTCAGTAGCACAGCATCCATCACCTTTGTGAAGTGACCCGGAAGTTTTCCCAAGAGGTTGAATCTAGTTCCTCATCTCTTGGCTATGGATTGGTGTGGGAGTTCCATTGGCTAATATGATGTGGTAGAGGTGAGGAGCCTTGGACTCGAGAGGACATCACCAAACTCTAAATGGCTTGCTGCCGAAAGGAGAATCATGTGGAGGCAGAGGAAAACTTAGCAATAGATGACCCACTGTTTCCCAGTGAACCCACAGCTGAGTACAAGCACAGGCTAGCCAAGATTAAAACTTTCTGCCAGGCTCTCAAATGCCAAAGAACTGAGAGCTAAATAAATTATTTAGGATTTTAAGGTACTATGGTTTGGGCAATCTGTTATATAGCAATTACTAGGAATTCTAAGCCTCTACTGTATTCCTCAGATCACGTTGCCTGGTTTCCATTAAAAGTATTAGCAGAAGTACCCATGCTAGGCTATTTGGAAACAACTGTATGGGGTAACAGAATTTATTTCTCACAGGAGCATAATAAATTGCTCCTAGTTTTCAGAGCCACACTTGACTTCAGTGACATTTGGATGAAAGTCAGAGACTGACTATACTTTACTGGTGAAAATGTAGCACAATTTAGCTACAATTAGCACCAGTTAGGAAAACGAAAATCCAGGAGCTTTGCTGGTAGATCTGATAAGGGACAGCCTAGATATGAAGCTAATTTGTCTATATCTAAATGAAATCACGTGAGAATATCGCATGCCTATATAAATGATGAGTAGATTCTCTGATTAGAAGTGACCAGGTTACTTTAACCCCTCAATGTGTCTGATTGTGTTTCCCAACCCTGGGCCGGCATTTTAATGGATATTATACCTTTAGATCTACCCTGTAAGATAGAAGGCAAGAGATTATTGTAATTATATTGGTTGCATACACGAGAGCAGGACTTAAGCCTCAAGCTGCTTAGTATTTCATTTACAACTTACTACTGGGGAGTTAGGGGCACAGTACCTTTTGCAAAATCTTGTTTTTAGTTTGTGGGAAAATTTAGTGACGTGTGCTTGTGAAGGTAGATAAGGTTGGAATTCCTTCAAGAACACAATGCACTTCAGCAGTCTTGTAACTTGACAAGTGCTGCTTTGCTCTCCATTGAGACAAACTGGGGTTTAAGTGCTAAGGGCACATTTCACTGGAGAAGGGGGGACTCAAAGAATATGACGTAGGTGGAAGGCAGCACATTTATCTACAGCAGGGTTCAGGGGAGATGCTTGGGAGATGGCAGAAATCTCTGGAAGGAGTCCTCTTAGCTGGGATGTCCCTAGACTGGGGTGCTCAGATAGAGGCTTAAGGCATCAGTTTATTTGAGTAGAGAAAGAGACAAAGAAAAGACAGCCATTAAACAAAGGGCTCAATATCATGGGAGCTACCACATGAACAACCAGAGACTGATCCAGCTGAGGAATTCTGGGAATCAGCACAGAACCCGTCAAGGGAAGTGGAACTCTCTACCTATCCATCCCCACCAATCTTTTCCTGAAGTCTCCACTGAAGGCATGGAACTACTTCAGTGAATATAAATAATTTTCCTAAAGTTTTATTCCTTTACTGTTATATTCACCATATTTGCAATGGGACCTAGATCATAATAAAGTTTAATGTTTTTTTTTCCCCACCAAGTCAATTAACTTCACAGGGGGCCCAGAGAGACTGAATGGTCAACCAGGGAGCCTCCTTGGTCCTGACCCAGGCCCTCTGCACATATGGAACAGTTGTCTAGTTTGGTCTTCTTGTGGGACTCCTAACAGTGGGAGCAGGAGCTGTCTTTGACTCTATTCCTTGCCTTTGGGATTCTTTCCTCTTACTAGGCTGCTGCTTCCAGTTTTAACAGGAGAGGAGTTACTTGGTCTTACTACAACTTGATATTTCATGGCTGGTTGATATCAATGGGAAGTCTACCCTTTTCTGAAGAGAAAGAAAGGAGGAGTGGATGGGAGGCAGGGGAGAAGGAGGGACTGGAAAAAGAGGAGAGAAGAGAAACTGAAATCAAAATGTAAAATTAATTAATTAATTAACCAATTAAAAAATAAAGCATAGTGTTTTTTACAGCAAGTAGATGAAAGGTAGCTTCTCCAGGGCCTTCTGAGAACCCATCATTCTGTCTTTCTTGCTTCTCAAGGAGCCCAATGTCTCTTGGAATTCCCCGGAGTGCTAAAGTGACAAAGGTATAACCCTGAAATGTATTTCCAAACACTTCTGGAGTAATCTACATCTTGTTTGAATCATATCTCATCATTTACTATCAGAGATATCTTGTTCAGATAAAGGTACTGTTTTCAGTTGTGAGTGGGGACTAATAATACCAAGTTTGCAGTTGTAATAGTTAATGAGTCAACATAGACAAAACACTGAACAGAGAACCCATCCTGTGCTCAATGGTCACAGAGTGTGCATCATCTTCTGTTTCTGCTATAAGCACAAGCATCTACTTGTTAATGAATCAGTGCTCCAAAACTAGGGAAAGCTAGCGAAAGCAGATTTTAGGAATAAAAGGGGGATAAAAGAAATAAAAATGGTCAGGAAAAGAGAAGTCGGGGCAGCTGCTAAGAAAGTAATTGATATTAGGTGAGTTATCACAGAAGCAATTGGAAATGAATCCTGCTGGGGCACTCTGGGAGGCAAAGGGTTGATGTTCATAGAATATGCATTTCATAGAGTGAAAGAGGGGGTGAAGGAGTACAGGGGTTTGAAGAAATGGTGCAATGGTTAACAGCATTGGCTCTTCTTTCAGACAATTTGTGCTCAATTCCCCACTTTCCCAATAGGGCTCACAATCATCTGTAACTCTAGTTTCAGGGGATCCAATGTGCTCATCTGCCCAACGTGGGTACCACTCAAATACATGATGCACAGACATTCATGCAGACAAAACACACACATCCACATAAAATAAATAATTTTAAAGGAGGTTGGCAAAAGAAAATGGACAGGAAAGTCAAGAAGAAAGCCTCCTGCTAAGAGAAGAAAACCTCCTGCTAACACTTCCAGAAGTCTTTGGAAATACATTCCAGGGTTATACCTTTGTCATTTTAGCACTCCAGGGAATTCCAAGAGACATTGGGCTCCTTGAGAAGCAAGAAAGCCTCCCTCTGATTTTGTGTAGGAGGGTCCTTTGCCAGGGCCTGAGGGAAGAAAGGGGATAATTTAGTCTTTTCAGTGTTCTATTGTTATCTTTCTAGCGCATTTCTTGGGTTGATATGTCATCTAGAGAAGATTCAACCCTGGGACATCCATTCTTTGTTAGCCAGAAGTAGCTGACTGTGTGAGAGCCAAGCTTGGACAAATGTACTTGTCAAAGCAAATATGCTGCCCAGAGCATTATGTGGCAGTCTCAAAGCAAACTGCCTGTATTTCACTTTCTGTGAAAACCCACTCACTTCGGCTGAGAACAGATGGAACTTGGAACATTCTGCACAGCCTGAATATTGACCCCCCTGTCAATTCTGACATATGTGGTACATAATCACCTTTTCTGTCTTTTAGCACTCCCTTTACTACCATGATTTTAAGAAATAGATGTGCTCTTGCTGTTGCTCCTTTGGAAGGGAGTAAAATCCTGCAAGTGCTTTCTAACAAGGACAAGCTTATCATTGCTCTTCTTGCTTCTTCACTGCTCTCATCAAACCTTCTCATCAAACTACCACAACCAGCCAGGACAAATGTACTTGCATTGCTGCTATGTGTCATGCAGAGAAGTAGTGATGGAGGAGATGATAGGAGATAATGGAAAGATGGGAGAAAGGAGCAGGTGATGAAGGCCATTGTAGTGACAGGGTCAGTGGTAACAGAGGTGATTATGATGTATGTGTGTGTGACATATCACACACACACAATGTATAAAGAGAACGATAGGTAGAGAGAATAGATATGCCAGTCAAGATATTTATGTGATACAGTTAGTAGAAAAGGTAAAAGTACTGTCAGGTAAGGTGGTGCTGAGGTACAAGTGGTGATGTCCAAAGGCATGGTAGTGGCAAATGAGTGGTTGTAAGAGAATTAAGGACAGCTTCTCTCATAAGAACTCATTTACAAATGTTCAAAGCAGGATTAGCCATAAAAGGCCAAAGGAGATATAGATATAACCTAAGTGTTCACTAACTGAAGACCAGGTAAGTAAATGGAGTATATCCCCATGAGGAAATATTATTGGGCCATAAGAAGCAATAAAATTCTGAGACATGCTACAATACAGATGAACCATGAAAACATCATGCAAAGTGAAAGAAGTCAATCACAAGAGCCCCACTGTACCACTCCTTCTATGAAATGTTTGGAGCAGACAAATCTACAGAAACAGCTGGGAAATGACTAAACTAGTAGTTGTTTTCAATTTGGAAAAAGTAACTGCTAATAAATGTGGGATTTGGGGGAGGGAGAATGATGTTCTAAGACTGTATTCTACACCATTGTGAATTTATAATGATTACATTGCATAATTAAATGCCTTCCCTTGGAACCATAACAAAACCCTGGGCATTGTGCCTGCTATGTAAGTGTTCTACCATTACACTGCACTTTTAGGTAAATGGGTGAATTGACACAAGTGTGAGTAGTTGTGTTGTGCTGATAAAAAGCTGAACTTTGGTTGATGGCAAAGCTGGAGAAGAGGAAGGAGAACACTGTGGGGAGCCGACAGAAGGCGGCTATCATCCTTGCAGCCATCTTGAGTTATATACCCTGACAAGAGACTTGTTTACGATAGCCTACAACAACTGAGCACACTCTGATAACATCTTATTTTAGATACCCAGGATTTTCCCTTGGGTGTGTGAGACTTAACAGTGTGATTTAGAGCTGAGACTTAAAGGTGTAATTTAAAGACAATACTTAAAGGTGTGACTTAAAGGTGTGGCTTAGAAGTGAGACATATAAAAGGCAAGAGGCAGACAGAAGAGTTCAGTACAACTTGGAACTAGGAATTAGACATTAGGTATCAGACACTAGGCATTAGGTAGTAGGCACTTGACACTCAAGACTTGGAATGAGAGCTTGGAGGCACTTAGGGACTAGGAACTAGGGACTAGGAACTCAAAATTTGGGGCTTGGACTAGGAAGAGAGAATGAAGAACAAACATGATTGAATCACACTCTGGTCTCCATTCCTCGAGTCCGTGTCCAAGTCCGTCCTCACTCTCTCTCTTGCTGAACCCCAACCTGCAGACTGGAGCAGCCTGGGGCAGTGCGGGCTCTAACAATTTAGCCCCCAAGGCTTTTGGCAGTATGGGTTCCAACATTGATAGAGGAGTCCACAACATTTTTGGCCCCCAAATGTGGGCAGAGCGGTTCTCAACATTTTTGGCACCTAACGTGAGTCAGCTCAGGCCGCAACAGAACACTAGTCACCAATACTTGGAATACCTAAGTTTACACAGAGCCAAGACTAGAATACCTAAGATTTTTCTCCCCTTTTGAATTCTTTTCTATGCATCTGGAAAACTATGTGTCCCATGGTTAACATTCAGTTCACACACAGGTATCTCTAGAACCAAACCAAGGTATCGATTGTCATCGGGATTGTGTTGAAATGGACCACCTTTGGTTTTCTACCAAGTGTGTACAACTTAAGAACAACTGATCAGAGTATGGATTTTGTTTTCTGGGGTGAGTGTAACATCAGACGGAAGTCGGTGGCTGGGATCTATAATTTTTAATAACTTTAAACTAGCTACAAAATGTCAAATCACTTCACAAACCAACAGAGGAGACAGGAGGGATTTAATATACATGCTGTAATGATATTTATCTCACAGTTTATCTATATTTCATTCATTTATATAATTTTTAAAGGTTTCTTTATCAGCTACTAAACATCTCAGCAATTTGGTGTGCATAGCTCTAGATTAAGCAACAAAGAATTGTACTGATGACAAACCACAAGGAAATGGTGATCAACAAGAGCCAGACTTAGAAGATCTTCACATTTTCCACATAGCAAGAGTATTGTCTCCAAAACATAGCTTTCAAAAGCATTCGACAAACCCTATATTACATCCGTTTCACATAGCTTCAGCCAAACATATATTTTGCTAGAAATGATTAATGGTGTGTTAAATCCATTGTGTGTGTGTGTGTGTGTGTGTGTGTGTGTGTGTGTGTGTGTAAAAAGAAAAAGGGATGATTATGATCAGTAAGTCTGTATGTTGACAGAAAGAAGGTGACACAGCTGCAGGTTTTGCTGGTATGACTTAATCTTGACAGTGTTCCAATACTGAGCATGCGTAGTTGTTACCTTGTTATTGTTGCTGTTGTGTGTGTTTTCTTGTCAGTAGGCTACTGTCATGGAAAGTTTTTGTTTAAGTAGGATTCTAAAAGTCTATTTAGTTCTCATGCATAAATGCATAAATCACATCACTTTTAGTGCAATGCCTGTTATGTAATTTCACATTGTCTAATTATGAAATCATAAAGACAAAGAATAGCCATGAGGAACCAAAGACAGCACATTTGGAGAGATTCAGAGCCTGACAGCCTAAGAAAGGACCATGGCAGTAGCTCTGTGGAATGTCACAGTTTTACAAGAACAATAAGGTGTATTGAGAAAATCAACAGCACATTGAGCATTCCTAAATTGTTGTCATTCAGCAAACGCCACTGAGAGAAAAAAAAAAGAAATGAGACCCAAGACATCTTAAGTTAAGAATTAGAGCCACCAGATGACCACTATGTACAGCCTTTGGAAAGAAAGAGAGCCAGAGGAAACAAAAGACACATGGTATCATTGGGAAACTGACATACCACACAGGACATTTACAATGGGGGTGACTGACTCTGTTTGTGTGTGTGTGTGTGTGTGTGTGTGTGTGTGTGTGTGTGTGTGTGCAAGACCTACTAGGTAATACCATGAGAGAAGCATGAAGGAGCTCTCTTGTCCAACCATATTTGGAGGAGAGCACAGCAGAAGGGCAAATTTAACCACTTCCCAGCATCTTCGTTGCACGTTGGTTGGCTTCATCAATTCTGGTTTTGTTGGAATCAGCCTATAAAAAAGGAGGGAAGAGAGGTTTTAGATTATTTCTTAAGGTCCCATTCATCGTCTGTGTCCACTCAAGTTCTTTTGTGAAACTACCCATTCAGAATTATCACTCTTTCTCTCCACCCCCAGGACCATAGTGGACCGTAAGACCTTAAGTGGACAAGGTCACAGAAACATGACCTGAGGTCTCAAT
Source organism: Rhabdomys pumilio (assembly GCA_030674055.1). NCBI lineage: Eukaryota > Metazoa > Chordata > Mammalia > Rodentia > Muridae > Rhabdomys > Rhabdomys pumilio. The sequence goes on along the minus strand of JANHMN010000002.1, from coordinate 199,445,523 downwards.
GGTTTTCCTCACTGGAGAGCATCTGCTGTTTGAGGACAGGGTTCTATGATTTATCTTTCTATCCTAGAAAGGCACTCAAAGGCTAGACTTTTAAGTCCCAGGAAATTAACTGTTCCCATGACCATGGAGTAAGGCAGTAAGTAGAGGCTATTGCTCTTTCCTGTCACAAGTGGGTATATTGTTTGTAACTCTACAGCTTGGGCAAAGAAAGGAGAAAGCCACCAGGTGGTCCACGGAAGCAGTTAGTATTCTAATGCTCTACTATCACTCACTCACTGATCATGGGTTGTAAACCCACTTTCCTACTTTCCAATCTCTACTGAGTAGGTATATTCAATTTGAATTTATAAATTCCTAGCACTCTGGAGTCATTCATGCTCAAACAGAGATCTGGAAAGTTGAACATATTTCTGAATTATTTACAACTGAATTATCTGGCTATAGTTCTCTACCATCTGTTTGGTTAATCAAGAATTGGCTTCAAAATAAGTATTTACATCAAAAGAGAGGATATTGATATGTTCTGATTATTCAGAACTATAGACGCATATTTTTGACCCCAGGCTTCTCATTTGAAAAATGGATAATCCCTCCAATTTTATTTGGTTCTCATATCCTTCTTCTGTACCTACAAACTGTGTCAGAAATAATCATACTTTGTTGAAAAGGAAAGTGACTAGCTCAGGCCAATTTGACATGTTCCTATAGATTGAACTGTGCCATTTCTAGGCTGAGCTCAGAGAAGCTGAAGTGAGAAAACAATCCATTTTAAAATAAATGTCATTCCTGAAAGCAAATGTAGATTGTCTTGCTCGCAAATGCAATGCCTGGCCTTCGCCAGGAAGCTTAGGAGATATTCTTGGGATATTCTCAAAGGACAGGGTGGAGCTGGGACAACTTTGTTCAGTGGATGCCTGCTCCTTCCTCTCAAGTTCTCTGATTCATATTCAAATTTCAGACCCATAATATATGGCACAAAAGTACCACATAATTTGTATGTGGTATATAAAAGAAATAAAGAAATAACACCTTTTAGAAAACAAAAAACAAAACCAGACAGAATCTCCCTTCAGGTGTGTCCCTTGGAAAATGCCTCTGTGTTCATTCAGTTTTCCTTATTCATCCTTGAGGATTTCTTTTTAAAATGGAGGCTATCCATCCTAGAATTTCTGTTTGATTTTCAAGAATACTAAGATTGCTGACATTTCTAAGATGTGCTTCATAATTCCCCTTTGTGGAAAGGCCAGTGTCCATCAGGGAGCCCAGACATTGTTAAAAGGGGTTGCTCAGTACATTGAGCTCTTAGCTTCAGGCAGGTGCAGATCAGACATCTAAAACTGTGTGTGTCATACACTAGCATGTTCAGATTCCAGAGTTAAACTATTGCCCCATCTTCCAGTTCATAGAATCGGTGAACTGCAAATCCCTTTTAGAAGCCATGGCCTTATTTTTCAGGCTATGTGTTCCCCATGATGGAAGACCTTGAGAACCACCTGGCTGTATCTCAATACACTTTCTTCCACCAAACTTTACTTTGAAGTTTGAATATCTTCACTGTTTCATTAGCACTGGTTTGTATGAAGCTTGGGATGGAAACTTACTTCCCTTTTCACGTTTTCTAGAAGTACAATATGCTTGTAACTTTGAAAGATTGTACATATAAACACACATAAGCAAAAACACAAAGCAATGTCTTAAAAATCCACAAGACTGTATCAAAAACTCTTACTGTTTTGAACTCCTCAGAATTTACTATCAACCCAAATGATGAGGAGAGAAGATCATAGTGGGGCCAGGACAGAAGAAAATTCTCTTTGTTTTGCCTACTATGTAGTTTTAACTCAATGTTATACATACTGAGAGTTCTGGTATAGTTACCAAAGACTAGAACTTCTTTGAGAAATAGGGAATATTATAGCTTAGTAACATGATCAGCTAGACTCAGATGGGCTGTTTAAATCGTGTTCAGATTGTGACTTTGTGTATAGGGGTTCTATTTCAAATATTGGCCAAGCTATATTAATTATGGTAAGGCAATTATACCCCATCACTCTACCTCAGTGACTCAGCAGTCTAGAGTCCATGCAAACCAGAGCAGCTGTTTCCCATCAACTTGTCTGGCCTTCCCATAAACTTTTATCCCTGTCTACACCTTTATTGGTAAATGAACAGCTAAATCCAGAAAGTTCTTACCATTCTAGAGAACTACACCAGCAGAGGCATCAGAATGTGGTTTCTGCTGCCTTTACAGGAGGAATAAATAATTCTTTTTCCAAGCCAGTTACTCAAAAATTTGACCCCCTATGTTAGTAAAATTCTCTTCTCTGGAACCTTTCTTGGCTTTGTTGAGTTATCTGCTTGCTTCTGAGTCAATTTAGTCCAGTCATATAAAACAAGCACTTTCTGTCTTTTCAGATTGTTTCCCTTCTGGAAAAACAGCTGAGCAATTATTTCTATGTTCATTTTTCATTTGGAGCTATAATGGCTTAGGTCAGGCTGAACTGGTTCCAACACGTTTTCAACCTTTCAGCATGGTTCTACAATCCATTGGCTCTCACAGCATTAAAAGCTTTATGATGGCAAAAGCTGCTTAGTCATGACAAGCATGTTGTAACTTGAAAACACAAGCAAAACACAAGCAATTTTCTAGTCAGCTCTGACATATGTATAGTTCAATACCAATCAGGCAAAATATTATGTGGTCGTATATTGTTTATCTGGAGCACACATGACACAATACTGTCTATGTATCTCTTTGCAGCACTGGCGAATGCTTGGGGATCAAGAAACTATGACTTAGATTTGTGATTTAAAAGATCTAAAAATGAACCCACTCCGTTCTTGGCAATAGAAAAGATATAAAGACTCAGATTTCAGATTAAGAACTTCAGTATCTCACAGAGAATAAGTACACAGCACAAGAGTAGCCAGCCATATATTACACATAAAATCATTGTTAAACTGTTAATGCACCCATCTCTCCTTCTTGGCATTTGAACAGGTAAAAAGATTATAATTAATATTCAGCATGCTATCGGGGATGAGAATGCAAGGAAAGAATTCGTGTCTGATTTGTATGGTGAATTATTTCATGGTTTTTGTGTCCTAACATGAATTCCTGGGCAGTGGGAATATGATCTGTCTCATTTTCGTGTGTTCTAAGTGCCTGGCACATGCCTGGCATGGGAGAGATAGAGAAATATCAACTGCATTCAACCATATGGTCTGGGGTAGGAGTGTAGCTCATTGCTGGAACACTTTTCTAGCATACCTAAGACCCTGTTCTCAATACCCAGCACCTGCAATACATCGAAACCCAAACTACATTCTAATCTTCATTCCAGTTCTGCTGCTGAATCTCAGGCTTTTGTTTTGAAATATTAAGGGCAAAATATCCAGCAACTAGTTTGCCTAGATGGAGCGTCCACTTCCTAGTGGCAATCAGTAGTCAGCACCTGAGAGCTATAGACTCACCTTCTCCATGATCCTGTCGATCTGGCGATTCTGGGTGTCGATCTCATTGCCCATGTCTAGGGCCATATGACGGAGGTTTCCGATGATGCCGCTCACCTGCTCCAGATTCTCATCCATTTCATTTTCCCGGGCATCATTTGTTACCCTGGGAGCCAGAGAGCAATTTTGGAAGACAGAGTGAGAAGAAAGTCGTTACTAAGGAGCAGAGCTTGTGGGAAGTATACACACATCTAGGCGTAGTCCTAGTTCTTATTCAATATACTAACACATCTTAACAACTGTCAGTTTCAAGTGTAATTTTAAAATTGATGTTTTGAGCTCAATGTGTAGTTTAAAAGTAGAATACTTGTGTACTTATACAAATACTGCATTTGAAAGTCTTGAATTCTGTCTTTGTATCTTTCTCCAATAGGGTTTGGGGACGCCAAAGCTGGTTGAGGTCTTGATTCACCCTTCTCATTGTACCCAGTATTACAAGTATGCACTTCTGCACCCACTTTGAATTTACAGTTCAAATTAAATACACCAATGTATTTACTTTTATGATTTCTAAAATTATATGATTTCCTCCTTCTTATTCAGTTATTTTATTTATTTAATTATTATTTTGTTATTTTATTTATTTTTAATATGTATTTGTATGTGTGTGTGTGTGTGCACGTGCGTGTGCGTGTGCGTGTGTGTATTCAGGTGTGAGTCCCGGTATCTTCCATGGTACCCACGTGAAGGTCAGAAGGCAGCCAGGTATAAGTCATTGCTTTCTACCACGTCTACCAGGATGCCTTGCTTATCACCATACATATCATGGATGTGCTTTCAGGATTTCTCCTGGCCACTTTCCATGTCACCACAAGCACACTAGAATGATAGATGTACCCTATCACATCTGGCATTAACATGGTTTTGGGGGCATATGAACTCACCTGAGAGGCAAGTGTTTTATCACTGAGACATTTCTGAGTCACCTCATATCCTAATTTATTTTTGAGAATATAAAATCATCTATTCTGAGGAACTCTAGGGCAGAGGTTGGAGGCAGAATTATATAGAGACTATAGTTTATTTTTGTTTTGTTTTGCCTTGTTTTTCTGAAACATAGGTTTCTAATATTCAACTTGTGCATGAGCGAAGAAAGTCAGGTAGTGAATCTCAGTGCTCATTTCTTTCCGGCCAGGGATCTGCAGCAGGGTAGACAGCAGTTATAAACTGTCTGCCTTTTGATTTTGACAACTCCTGAGGGATTTAAAGGAACTGCTTTCTCAGGGTGATTCTTATACACACACATGTTGATGTCACAGGTTTGGTAGGGGCATTGGAGCAGGTGCTTTTGGAGCAGAAATGTTTATATCTGGTGGTTTCAGTCGAATTGGGTAGGAATGGGAAGGTAGGAGCTGGCTCACAAAGCACTTTACCACGATTCCAAAGGCCAACTTGAAGGTTAAGAAGGCACTCTATTGCAAACAGCAGGCATCTTACTGCAAATAGAAAGCACTTATTACAGAATTTTCCTACTAGTTACAGTAATGAGCTAAAAACGGAAGGTTTTAAACTCCCTTTCCTCTGGCAACTCCCAACACACACTGGCATATTATAACTTCTTTTGTTCATTTTGTTTTGCTTGCAACCTTGTCTCCAAATACTGCCCACGCTGGCTCTGAGCACTCAGACCTTCTGAGTGCTGGGATTAGAATCCTATGCCATTATGCCTGGCTCCACTAAGATATATATATATGAGCCAGAGGGCCAGAACAAATTAGCAAATTTAAAGATTAAGAGAGACCTCCTACCATTTACACTTCATTTAAATGATCATCAACAATGAAAAACTTCTTGTAGCACAATCATTTCCATCCCTAAAGCACAGTGGAATCGCCCCGGTTTTACAAAATCATAGATGCTTGTGTCTAGTGTCAAAAGAGACTTCGATTAAATTGCTGTGGACTGAGTATTGGCACTGATCTCTGTCTTTCCTTCTTGCCTTTCTCCGTGCTTTCCCCCATCCCCTTTCTTTTTTTGTATCTCCCATAGTTGATACTTACACAACCACTGGCTTATAAATTATTAATTTAGTTTCCTTGGAAGCAGATGGAGGTACAGTTAGAATTGTCATTTGTAAGGCATATCGAGACCTTATGCCTTATAAATCACATTTGAATCATAGCGTTATTGATTGGCCAACAATCACAATAATTTAGGGGTATATAGTCCTGAAGGCAAATATTTTCACCTGTGCTGAGTTCTGGTATAACAGTCTGTATTGGTGATTCTCAATTTTCATCACGCTGCCACCCTTTAAAACAGATCCTCATATATTAGAAAACTATTTTTTGTTGCTACTTCATAAGTACAATTTTGCTACTGTTTTCAGTTGTACTGTAATTATTTCTGGAGACCGAGGTTTGCTCAAGCTGTTATGGCCCGCGGGTTGGAACTGTCTATATGTAATAGTCTAAACAGTCTTACTTGATATGGTTTGCACTTTCTTTGACAAAATTAAGCTGTTCTGGTTAAAACAAACTGGTGACTGTATGGAATGAATGGGGGGGGGGCCGGGCATGTTCAAAAATATAATGACTTTAATCTTTCCTTTTTCATACAACATATTTGGCTGTTTTTCTGCTAGTGGTTTCCTTGGGGCTGAGATATTGGCTGATTTATATAACTTGAGCTTTTTAAAATAGATATTTAAAAAAATTTTTTTTTGCTTCTAGATAGCAAAAGAAGTGGTTAATATGTGTCCCATTTTTCCCCTTTCCCACTCCAAATCAGGTCCTTGACTTCCCCTGCTCTGTGACCTGAAACGTTGACTTTTATTACTGTACTACTGGCTCCTTGTTTGCTCTGACTTCCCTGGGCTTTGAATAGTGGCCTGCGAAAGAGAGAGACTGGAGGTCATGAAAGCAGGGTTTAGGGCATTTGCTTCCCTTTCTCTTTCTAGCCAACTCTAGCTATGGCTCTATTTCCCTACCATAAAACGTTTTGTTCTTGTGCCTGTCTTCTGAGGAATGAGTGGTAATAGCTTTCTGCTACTACTAGGCTATAAATGCTACATCACTCTTGTTGTTTAACAGGCCTCTGCAACAGTGTCTTTAATAAATTTTGCTAAAATAGACTCATGTCATGCGATGCCTTTCCATACCAACTCTGATTCTGGATGTGGTCATGGGATTTGCTTTGCCTAGAGATACCATTGCAAACAGTACACATGCCATAGTTTGTAAGGATATTGTGTCTTGGATTTTTGCCTGCCTGCATACTAACTATCATTACCATGGAGTAACCTGAGCTCTTTGCTGGAAGACCTCATGCAGGTAGATGGAAGTGCCTTTACTGATAGCCCAGCCAAAGACCAGACAGAAGAATGAAGCTATCATAATCCAGTCGTAGCCCAATGAGTGAGCACAAGAATTCCTTACAGAAGAAAATAAAAACAGTTCAGTGCTGGTTATCCATCAACAGAGAACTGTAAAAAACTCACCTGCGGATGAAGCCACCACTGATGGCCATCTGCTCCCGTTCATCCACCACACGGGCAGGCTGGCTGGCCACTACTCCATCCTGATTATTGCCCCAGGCTTTTTTGTAAGCATCACTGGATTTAAGCCTATGCAAAAAATTGGGTGAGTGACAAAGCCCAGGGTGGAGAGGCAAGCTCACAGAAATGATCACTTCTTTAAGCGAAGAACCGAACCAAGCAAATGAGTTTTAAGTTGAGGCATTAGAGAATACCGATATATCATAATCTGGACCCAAACAGTTGGCCACCACCACACCTCAGCTAGTCAAGATTTTATTTTCAATTGAGCCCAATTGCAATGGTCAAGACTAAGCTTTGGTTTATTTTGCGCTGTAATTGGATTTAAGATAAAGCTTAAGATAGCTGGTGAACATTCAGTTCTATTTCAGTGACATGATTATATTTTGAGACACAAAACACAGAAAAACATACTGGCAGACAGACACAAAACAAGACTGCCAAGTAGAGGGTGTACATCACACCACAGTAACACAGAGTCATGAAGAAAAACATACTTGACCAACTTTTAAACACATCATCATGCAGTGATCTCTGCTTAACATCTTTCCCCCAATGCATGTGTGCACTACATTTCAATGTTTCATGAAAGACACAAAGGACTGGTGGTTGGCCAAGGGTGATGGTCTTTGGCTTGCCTCTAGAGTGATTTGAAATTGATAATATATCGGTACTTCCAAACAGTCACCATACATCCAGGGTTGATGTACAAACCTTTGTCCACAGAGACAAAAAGTAAAAGAAGCATAGTGAAATGAATGCAGGAAAATAGAAGAGAGAACAAGCCATCTAGCACCAGAGAGGAACCCCACCCCCACCCCACCCTGTGTCTTCTTCATGCACCAGCTACAGGCATGAGTAGAAAGTGAAGCATTCTCATTTAAGCCAAACTACTCCAGAAGTTGACCATTCTCGAAATAGGCACTAGCAGGACAGTAATAGCCTTCGTGAGGATTTGAAACGCAGTTCAGTAGCTTCTTGGTTGGGCCAAAGGGCAAGGTAGTGTGCAAATAGATTCCTACTTTAAACTATTCTGGGTTATGACAAGGGACAGTGGTTTGGAACTAGTGTGGTCTCCATGGGCTACATTTCACTGACCTGCCTTGGAACAAAACTTAAAATCCAGGCATACCTGTTGTGCCCAATAGAAACATATAGAGCATATTTTGGTGGGTGTGTTGTAATTTAAAGCAATCAAAGATGTTTCTAGGTTCTTTGCATAGTAGAAACCACATGCTACTGAGTCCAAGAACAACATACATCCTTCGGTCCCATTTCTCAGTTTCTATTCTAAGACAATAAGATTATATTCCTTTTCCCCACTTTTTTTTTTTCACACTAGGCTCAAAGCCATCTCTTAAACTGGCTTTAGTCCTTGCAGACTTAGGACCAAGAAACCATGGTGACAAACTGGGAAATGCACCAATGGGATTTCAGCAGCTTCCACAATTAACCATCAGCCCTTTGAGAAATCACTACTTACTGTACCGAAGGGCCATGGGCCCACTCAATGAATAGTACAAGGTCATCAAACGATTTTCCATAGTTCAGTGTTTGTCTCTCCATTCCTCCTCCCCACTCCCCCCCTCTCTTTTTTTGGTTACAAGAAGCTGTTTGGACTTTGTGATGTTTTCTGCTATGTAAAATGTCTGGCATTCCATCTTTGGCGAAGTCAAAGGAAAAGGAAATATGCGTTTCCAAAGAGAAGGCAAACCACTGCACCCACAACGCTGCACAGACTCACATCACGGCCGAACATCTATCATAGTCCTTCGAAACATGCCGAGACAGGGCAAAGCCCCCAGAGAGTCCAGGGCACCACCAGCCACTGCGTTGTGACACATGGTTTTTAAAGCATTATTTACACACATTAGGGGACTCTTCACTCAAGCTTTGAAGCTCAATTAGGGTCTCCTTCGAATTAAGGAATTAGGGGCCACTTATATATGGATTTAGTAGGGTCATTTTTCTTTAGAATCCGAGGATCTACCTCAAAGAGCCCTGCCTCCACCCTCTCTTCACACACAATGGATGAAGGGTTGAGGGGGTGTATCTGGTGGAATTCACTCCAAAAGTGGGGTAAATCGGCTCTTAAAAGGGCATATTGTCAAATCTTGACTAACTGGAATGTTTGACAATAAAATATTTTGGAGAATTCTATACCTTTGCCAGTAGTTAGGAGGCTATGATGGTGGGGGGATTTGTTTTAAAGGTAATTGGTAAATATCTTCTTCAAATTCATGAGCCAATTTTCAGCTTAGTAGTCTTTGGGAATGGGCACAATCAAATCTTTTTACAGTCACGGCTTTTAATGATGTGTCTGGTGACCTTCTGAAATTAACTCTGTTATTTATTTCTGCTTATGTAGAGCTTGTAGAATAGAGACTACATGAGACAACTGAAATGTCCTGGGCACCAAAACCATTTCAAATATGAGCAGACTGCTTCCTATTATCCTCACCCCCTGTTTTAGCTAAAAACAGAAAGGAGGCAAACGTGTTTTGCAGAGGAGGGTTTCAGCCAGCTAGATTCCAGTTAGTCAGGCTTTACTTCATAGCATTCTTTTTTTTTTTTTTTTTTAACGTGCTTTTTATTTATTGGTAATATGAGCCCCTCCCCCTCCTCAACAGGAAGTGGGATATTTCAAATCAGCCTCAAAGTTTAAAGGGTGCGAATGGTCATATAATCTGCTAAAAAATCACATCAATTTCTAGTCTAAAAGCTAGGATCAGGAGAGCTTTGGGGTAAAAGGTTTCTTTTTAAGAGGGAAAGGGGGAGGGGTGAGGAAGATCAGGTAACTTTAATTTTCCAAATGCATGTTGGGCAATCCACACATGCATTTCCCCCGCTACTGCTAGTCAAATGAGACTATCTTCTTGAACCCCTAAGTTTTGGGTTCTTTCTGTTGCAAAACTTTATAACCACATGTCACATTTCTGCTACATTCCAAAAAAAAGCGTTGCGAACCTTGAGAACAGTTAAATGTTTTGTGATGTCGTGCATGCAAAATCTACACATTTCAACATTTCAGCCAGTGTACGGGCAGATCTTCCAAGAAGAAGAGTTGGAGGGCTTGGGTCAAATTGGAGACAGGCACTAATGTCTCTGACTGAAGAGAACACCTGCACTGGGTGAGGCTGTAGCATCTCATGACCAAATACAGGTGGTTGGTGGGCAGGCAAGAGGGAATCTGCCACACTCTCTGACTTGCAGAGGCTTACTTGGGCTAAATTAGCCCATCTATTTTACTTCTGGAAAAAAAAAATCAAACCTTGTTATGTGTGTTTCGAATCCCCCACACTTACCCAAAATCTTTTCTAAATCTACAATTTAGTTCTTCGGATTGAGGAAAATAACATACCCTGAGTGCCTGTGTCTCAAAGTACACTTTCTGGAAAATGTTGAAATGTTCATCAATAAAAATTGCTGACAGTGAGGCTTTCACTGGAGTATGCCTGATTTTTAATGCATCAACAGTAACTCTCACTAATATTATCTATGCTATGAAATGAATGCATTGGAGACGGTATTGATCTGTTCTGCATGCCACATGCTCATCCTGCCTATGAGCCTGCAGGAATGAGCTAGTCAAGGCTTGGAGATGAGCCTTGGGAAAACCAAAGCTTCAGGCAGGCAGGCAGCACCTACTTGTTACAGGGACACACACAAAGCCCGCAGAATTTTCCTAGGTCCGTCAAATTCTTTTCTGCTTCTTTCATGTCCTTATTGATTTGGTCCATCCCTTCCTCAATGCGTTCCAGTTGTTCTGATTAAACACAAGTATTTTATCCCCACAGAATGAAGCAGATGGAAAAGGACAAAGAAAAAAAAGACAAAACTTCAGACATTCACTTTGACATTAAAAAAGAAAAACAAAAAAAAAAAAAGAAAGAAAAAAGAAAGAAAGGAAGAAAACTGGACGCCACAGATTAGAGCTGGTACCCAGTACCTACTTGTTACAAGGACATATGAAAAGGCCACAGCATTTGCCTAAATCTTTTAAATTTTTCTCGGCCTCCTTCATGTCTTGGTTGATATGGTTCATGCCTTCTTCGACACGATCGAGTTGTTCTGGTTAGGACAAAGGGATGATAGTGTGGAATGAATTTTTTGGGGGTTTCCAACAGAACATGAGAAATGACTATGTGAAACAGAATTAGAGAGAAAGAGAGAGAGAGAGAGAGAGAGAGAGAGAGAGAGAGAGAGAGAGAGATTGAGATTACAATGCATTGTCCAGGAGGATGCATTGCTGTAGACGGCTGCTGCTGCCCTAAGTAGACATGGGTGGAAGGAAATGAACAAGAACAATGTTTAAAATATTTTGCAGTTCAGACAGAATGAGATGGAATCAGAAGATCTGTTTGATTTTGCATATCCAGGAAAACAGCACAGTGTATTGACTCAGACACCAGTGAAACCCAAGTGAAAGAAAAACCAGGTGTTAATTTATGTCTAAGGGGTTCTCATTCAATGCATCTAGACAGATTATCTGCTTCAATTTTAAAGTATCGGTATCTTTTGGTTTTTAAGTATCCTCAACCAGATAAGAGGAGAAAATAGAACACACTGTTGTCTTTGGGGCAACGAGAGAACAGTAAGCAGGAATAGACATAGCTATGAGTTTCTGCTCTTCCCTCAGTGGTGGATATACAGTCAAAGGTAATCTGTTTTTGGTTTTCGTTAATTCATAGAAGCTGGAAAAAGAAAGTAACACCAGCATAGAATACTGTAGGCACCAAACCATCTCTATTCGTTTTTTAACCTTTTAAGTGACTTGTTTCAATAGCTAAAGAAGACATTTTATTCTTTCACCATGGTTCCCCAAGGTCTACAATAGGGACCTGCTCACTACCAACCTGGTCAGAGAACAAGGAGAATGTGTGTCTCTTTGAAAGAGGGGCAATGGTTTAGCACCTAGAATGGCATTGTTCCATTGCTACAAGGAGACCTCTGAGCATCTGAAACATAGCTTGATATTCATAAAAAATTAATCAGTTCAAGATTGTTAGGTTACATAAACCAAATTGATTAATTTCTCGCTAATGTCATCAGTTTGGGGGAACTGCAGGTTTAATGAAAGGGGGATTTGTCAAGTAGTTTTTAAGACCATTAAAGGAGAAGTGCAATATAATATCTTGGCTGTCTAATGTTAATGTCCAGTTATAACCTACTCCTCTTTTGATCTATATTTTCATGCATGCTTTGATAATTGTGCTTCTAGAAGTACAGGATACATGCCTAGGATAAAACTGATCAGTACGTTTCTAGTCTATGGACAATACACAATCATCTGAAAACCATTCCACATTCATGTGTGCTATGGAAATTTTTACCATAAAACCTAAAGCTCACTAGTGACCCAAAGAATGAACAACATAAATTCAAATAATAAGAGATTATTTTTGCTCTCTTTAGTGAGGCTAAAGAAGAAACTGTCCCTGACTAGGTCTCTACTGCTTCTACTATGCTTTTCCAAAGCTGATAAAAACACTAGTGTTTATCCAGCTTTGAGGGCACAGCAATGCAGTACTTCTGCCAAATGCACAGAGACAGGGATGTCCTGAAAATCTTTATATGAAAGGAGATTTCTCTCCTGTACTGCTTCCTCGCCTTTGAGGGACCATTCCTATCTCCTTGCCTTCTTCCCTTCCTAGTTTGTTTGTTTGCATTTGACACAGGATCTTCCCCTGTAGCCCAGCATCCTAAGTAGTGGACTACTGTAAGCACAATCATGCCAAGCTCAATTGTTTGCTTTTTTTATAGCTAGTTTCCTTTTATGAATACAATAAATCAGTTTGTGAATCAAACTTAACCCCTGAGTGAGAGGATTAGGGTATAAGAGGAAGGATGCAGTGTTTCCCTAAATCTTTTAAAATTTTCTTGGCTTCCTATATGTCTTGGTTCACACCCTTCTGGCCTTCATCAACATGTCATCAAATGAAGAACCATCTTGCATACAGATGTAAATAAGGATGCTAGTTCAAATCAAACAGTTGCCGATAGCTCAAACAGTGCTGTGTTAGAATGGATTTAACAAGCACCCTGGGCTCAAAGGGCAAATGCACTACAGGGCACAAATAATGGCTGCAATGCACAAACATGAATGTGAAGAGATGGGTCTTCAGATGTTTGCACTTCCTGACACATTTTGCTTAAGTTAGAAAACAATGAATAGTTCTTTGTTTTTGCAAAAATAATGGCTCTGACAAGATTTCAGAAGTCTTATCCCTGGTGCCTCTAGAGAATATATATATATATATATATATATATATATATATATATATATATATATATATCCCTAAGTGTTGTTGGACCTGTGAGTTAGATAATTGAAAAACAAAAATGAACACATCCATATTCACACTTTTGAAAGCTGCATTTGTGCCATGGATTTCCAGCTTTGTTGGCAAACATATGACTGAAAGAGAAAAGTCTGATGCAGAATTTGATAAAAAACAAAACAAAACAAAAAAACACCTCCCAAAACAAACAAACAAACAAACAAACAAAACCCAGCATAGAACTATTTTGTCCAGGTGTTTTAATAATGATACTAATTTTATTGTGCTGAGTTGAGTTTGTGGGCATATTTGATGCATTACGACTTGGTAGCCTTGGAACAATTGCTGTGAAGTACTTCACAGGAAGTTCATAAGACCATCCAATGTCTTTATTTCATCGCCATGGACAGCTGCCTTTGTGAGGGTCTCATAGCACACTTCCTGGCGTTTACTGCATCTTCTCTCCCTAAGCTTGTGCATTTGTTCTTGGAGGTTAAGAAGAGAACTTTTGGGGGGAGGGGTGGGTCAGGAGAGTCTTCTAGTCTTCTATTAGATAAGAGTATATAACAGTATACATTGTTAGCAGAAATTGAAGCCTCTCCCCTTCCCCCAGATATCTGAGTAATCAATTGTCTGTGATAGATTCACCAGCAGGAGATAGAATGCTTAGGGATTTGTTTAGACATCTTTTCTACCAATATCATCTAAGTCAAGGATCTTATATTAAGGCTCATAGAATACTCAGCCTGATCCTAAAGTAAAACACAGTAAGTGTTTTACCTAGTATGCAAGTCTTCATACTAATATTCAGTTAAAGGACACTGCCTATATGGTTTCCACTTTACTTAGCAGTGGAGAACACAATGAAATTTATTTAAACAAAGTGACATAGCCACATATCCACAGTGGCTGAGCCATTCCTACCTGAGGTTGGTGAGTGGACATTAGCAAAGGGGTGGGCTATTTTCTGAAATACTGCTTTATAGTGTCATTAACTTCAAGGTAAGAGTTAGCTGGCTCTCAAGCTGGAGCCTTGTCTCTCTCTCTCTCTCTCTCTCTCTCTCTCTCTCTCTCTCTCTCTCTTTTTCCTGCTAGTGGTGGTCAGAGATTTTACTATTTAATTTAATTTAGAGTTCATTATATGTAAGTTCTCAGAGAGTCTGGACTGAGTCATCAAGACAAACAAACAAACAAACGAACAAACAAAAAAGCCCAAAAAAGAAACAAAAGAAATAAGAGAAAAACATAGGTTAAAGGTTAGATTAATTCATTTTAGCACAGAAACCTTTAGGGGACTTTCCTGGGAGACTATACTTATACTTTTAGGGGAACAATAGTTCCAGGGCTCTGTATGTCTCCAGAGTTGTCTGAGGCTCCTTGTTGTCTCCTGATACCTGGATATAAAACAAGCATCCTATAAGCAACTTCTCAGTGCAACCGTTCAGTTGGACCACCTGCAGAGGTCTGGCCTGCCTCCACAGTAGGTACAATGGTTCTCTAGGAGACGGTTGTTGCTTGCGGTTCCTTGAGCAACTGCGAGGTACAAATAGTCAACACTTTGGATGTCAGGCAGAGACAAAATTAATGCAGCATAGACTGAAGAGAAATCAAACAGCAGTTACTGATCTAAACAAGTAAACATTGCACAAACAGAATCAAATGCTTTCAGAGGCAGGGACAAATGCATCTGTCACATGCAAAGGTCTTAAGTTTTTAGTTTAGTAAAAATGGAATGTGTACCCCTTAAGACAAGTCCAGATCACCTACTTTTGGAGCTGTACAATCAGAGGGATTTTGTTTTTTGTCAGTATGAGCTGTTCATTACACATCGGCTGTAGCACTAGCTCTCAAGGGAAATATGCTTATTGGAGGAATCCAGAATGTTTCAGCTGAAAACATTCAGTGTCCTGGGTGTGTGTGTGTGGGGGGGGGGAATGGGGATCTGGTCTTTGTTTTTTAGATAGCAATATATAGATGCTTGTGGGAATCATGCTGTTTAAAATTAAGAATTTTTCCACACATATAGGGATTCCAGCACATTGTACCTCTAGGTTTTCTTCATCAAAGTACAAAGATATTGGAAGCTCAGGCGAGAAGGCTGTTCATTTCCTACCCCTCTTCCTTTCTTGTCATCTGAGATGCCAGGAACTGAACCAAGGACCTCATTCTTGTTAGATAGGCCCTCTACAATGGAGTCACATCCTCAGCCTTTCTCTCTTTGGCTCTATGTCTCTGTCTGTTGTTTTCCGTGCTTTTCTCCCACATCTTTCTTCTGCTGTCAAGCTACTTTCTCCACACTGCTCAATACTAACTGAAAAAGTGGATAAAGTAGAACTGCTACTTACTCAGGTGTTTTGGTTTTAATTTTGTTTTGGGAATTGTCACTCTTCTGTGGCGGCACTCTCTGTTTCACAACTTTTAAGGTGATGATTTGCTGCACCCCAGATTGCAGAGGTAAGTCATTGCTACACAGATCAAAGCAGCATGTAACTACGGTAGATCTATGGGGTACGTTCTCAAGACTGACCCTGCTGTAATACCTTTAGAACAGAACTCAACTATACTCTTAATTTTAGAGGTTTAAACAAAGTGTAATTTGAACGTTGGAAGAAAGGTGATGAGATTGGTGTACAATTGTCTTTTTCCTTTATTTTTTTTTAAATTATTTGGTGCATTTTTGAAAAACGTTTAATATAAATAAATACTATAAAAATGAATGCCTCTTTATGATAGTCACATTGAGGAATCTTTTGGAGAAGTGGGGTGTAGCTTTGCATTTGTGAATTGTATGGCATTCGTGGCATTCATACTGGGGTCATGCTTTCTGAAGATGCTACAGTATTGGCATAGTAGGGCTGCTCAGTCTGGGGCATTTCTGCCCAACACGGGCTTTTCTTCTGTACTTGGGGTTAAGAATCTTAGTTCCTGGGCTGTCCATTAACCTTGCTGAAACCTTCTCAGAACAGTTCAGTAATCTGGGCCTCCTTCCAGTCTATATTCCTTTCCACTCCTGCTCCTTTTCTAGGTGTTGGACCCATATCACAGTCAAACCCAGCAATCACAGGATTTTACTGTCTACATAAATCCAACACTGGCATTTCCCAATAAATCTCTAATACTTCTAATTTGTGTCTCAGAATACCTCAAGTGTTATGGCTTTCTCTCTTCTCTTCTTACTCCAATCTTAATGCTCCAGAAATCATTCAATACACAAGTTATACACTGGGTTAATGTCAGAATATCTCTTCATGGCCAGATCATAGCTGATTTGCTTTATCTCTCCACAGACAAATATTTAGATTATTCCTAGTCTTATACAGCTACAAGTAAAGCATATTCATTTTATTTTACACAATTGTAAATGTTGAACTTCAGTGCCAACAATCTAGGACTTGAATGTTTTGGTTAAAGATAGGAACACTTCAAAATTGAAGATATGATTATCAAATTGTTCCTTATGAAATGTGTATCAGCCCAAGGCACCCATGTGAAAATTAAGAGTTTGTTTGCCTAATACGCTATAGCACTGGTTATTGTCAATTTTTAAATATTGTATCTTACTTATCTTGCTAAAGCTGGCATGCCATTATCACTAATGTTTGAGACAATATTTTACACATATATTTGTAAACTAAAGCTTTATATCTCCTGCTCATTCTTATGTTAGTTGTTTTCTTTGATGATACGCATAGGTTCTCCATGTTTTATGCCAAGTTATCAGCATGGCAAATTTCCTCTTAATTTGAAATTCATGCTTGGAGTTTATTGTCTCTTTGCTGGAATGAGTGTTACATTCTTATATTTTCCGCTGGGAAAAAATTACAACTCTAATTTTTTATTAATGCTTTTACGAAGTATGAAAATGTTCAAGTATCTAGTTATTATAAGAGTTCAAATTGAAAACAGGAGAAGAACTTGTGACTATAATTATGCACATTATCACAAAATTGGTAGATATTTTGAGTCAAAAAAAACCTATGATATTGATGTTATAGTTTCCACTTTAGTATGTAGAGACAATATACTAACATTCTCCAAGATTTTTTTGTTCCTAGCCTTTCCAAAAATCTTCAAAATAGGTCAAATATTCTGATTGTTTAAATTTTCCACTTCCCAGACCCCACATAAAAGTAATTTTTAGTTATCTAGAAAATCAATTTGACTTGAGAACCAATACTTCCAGATGCTAAATTTGCATGGTCAGGAGCAATGCATATCCTCACATACTATATCCCATAACCTGGATATTAATTGGAAGGAAACCAAATGTATTAGGAAACTTTGGGTATTAGAAGAATACTAAAAATTGTCAATCCTGTCTAAAATATTGTCTTTTAAGAAATACACATCGATTTTGCTTTTAAAGCCTGTTATAAATGTACAGAGCACAGATAGCAGTGTCATTAATTCAGTCACGAAGAAGGCCTTGACATCTCCACATTCAGTATTTTCAACAAAGAAAGAAAATTAGCAAATGAGGTTTCTAGAATGCTTATGTTTATATATACATGTAACACATGCAGAATGCCCATCTGAGGGTAAACAAAAAAATTAAAAATTGCAAATTAATTCAGATGAAGAATTTTTCTTACTGAAGAAATCTGAACTTACCGCCTTGCTCATCCAACATAACCAAAGTCCTGATGCCAGCATCTTTACTCTATAGTCCAGCAATGGTAGCAAAGTTGAAAAGGAGTTAGAGAGAGAGAAAAGAGAAAGAGAAATCAGTGAGGAGACAATTATCCCTAGAAATGGAAAATGGAGAAGGACCAAAGGGAGATAAAAGGGAAGACACCTGACAAGAGCATTAAGGGGCTGGGTAGAGACCAAGGGGAACTGGGAACTTTATTAGTGACTCTCAGGAGGAGGCATGAAGCACATTCTCCACAGGGTGGACCTGGGTCCTTCAATACGTAAGTGTACATTGAAATGCATGTTCGTAGTACCATACAATCTGTATACCTCAAAAGTAAAAATACTACAGTTTTCATTACACAGAAAGCAACATTTTCACAATCTTCTAGACTGAATTTTCTTCCCTGGCAAGTTTGACCAAAAAATGCCCATTTAATGGCCAGGGTAGGAATGCCTCATAGGAGATAAATAAGGATGTTGGAGTCCTGGTACTTAGGTTTGTCACAGAAGAGAAGAGTCTGAGAGGCACAGCTTAAAAGGAAACTGACTCTCTATGGAGAGAAGCTCTTCTAGTCTTGGAAGACAGAGTGAGATCAGAACATATTTTGCTCTGAAATCTACAGTTCTGTACAATGATTCAGTGTGAGAAAAACCAGTCCTCTCCAGGGTCACTGCAGTTCTTTTTTTGCACCAATTTTTAGAAACACTCTTTATCTCACTTCTTTTAATTCACATAAACCAAGACTACCTAGGTTATTAGGAGGCAGGGAGGGGAGTCGGTGGTGGGAGAAGTGAAGATACTGTCCTACTCGATCTGAAAGTTTCCATGTCTAGGATTCTAACCTGCTCTATTGTGTGTAACAGGGGAACACACACCAACCAGAGAGATGATAGACCACAAAAGATATCTTGAAGTCTTTCTTTAAGTACATTCTAAGTGGATATCCCTCTATCTTATTCTGCATTTTAATGATTCCTTTACCCTTTTCTGAATTTGCTAGCCAATGCTTAAGAGATACTGTAATGAAAAGCTTATTTAGGCATCTGGATGTGACTGTGCAGAAATGTCAGAGAACATTTTCTCCTCAGAGAAGAGATCCTGTGCCATTCCACTTGGGACAGAAGATGGAGAAAAGCTGGTGACTTTCGTTAGGCCAGTTCTCGATCTATTTGTAAGTCATAGCATTAGGTCTATGAGGGATAATGAGTATCACTTATTTGTATTATAACATACAAGTATAATTTTACAATTTTTCCAATGAGGTGCTGCATGTTTCAACACTAGAATGACTCATTGAATGAGCTGAAGGAGCAAGAGTGTTTAACACTGTCCCAGTTGGGAGAACATAAGCAGAACATGAAAGCCTTGAAGAAAACAAAAAACAAAAAAAACCTTGGGTTGTGCTGGAAGGTCAGGTGACTCTTCTGCTGTCTCACTGTTTCTCATACTAAAGGTAGAGACATTAAGTAAGAGGATGTGGTGGGTAGGCTCATGAATCTCTTTTATCCCTTTTCCTTCCACTTATCATTACTTTATTTATGTGTTTTTTCATTCACTTATTCCATAAATATGTAGTGGATATCTACTCTGTCCCAGATATTAAGAATAAGGGATAGACAAATGTATGGCTTGTTTGTCAGTGGCAATTTTCAGTGTGACAAATGAGTTGGTCAGCAGGTGGAAATAACATGTTGGAATCAAAAAATGATTTTAAATTCTAGATTTCTATTTGAAGTGTTATTGCTCTAATCTCAACCGCTCAGTGTCTCAGCACACCTTCTGGTTAATCGGGGGTAGTAAAAGCTCTCTCACTTCCCAGTGTCATGATAAGGATGAAATGAGTTCTAGAAAGTAGAGACAGTTCTAGAAAGTAGAGACGTCTGAGAGCTCGTTCAGTTCACGGGTGGCTGAGTGGGATGCATAAAGGAATTGTTGGATTTGACACCAAATTCAAATGTTGGATTTGATTTAGAGAGAATCGGGGCATGCTTAGAATGAGCTACTCTGCTCAATCAGATCATTTTGCTTGATGTGGAACTCACAAAGAAAAAGAAATTTATGGCAGATTGAAACTGAGGTGCTGCGTGTGGGAACCCACACCCTGCAATAAGGCATCCCACTCATGAAGATCATGTTTACCATTTCCTGCTATATGTGTGAAGCAAGGTACTTAACCACTGAATGTCCCAACATCCTCTGGGTTAAAGACAGAGTATCAAAGCAGTAGTAAAATGTGGCTGTATGTTCAATCAGCTAACATATATTTGATTATGCTGGTGATAATGATGGCTCTTAGCACACGGTAGTTCTCAGTAAAAAGGTATGAACTTAAATTTTGTTCCATAATTTTGCTGGTGGCTTCATCAAATAACTGGGTGGTTCTTAGAATACCTAGAAGACAGAGGGGGAAGGATAGGGAAAGCACCGCAAAGGGAGCAGAATACGACTCTCTCCAGTTCCTTGAAGAGTTGTGTGTGTGTGCTTTATTAGCCAGCTTGACAATGAGAGGGGTGGCTCTAGTTATACTTGAGTTCAAGTCTTCCTTTGTGTTTGAGTTCAGTGTGGGAAACAGCCTGTTTAACGACGCTAGAAATCTTTCTGTTCATACCTTTCTTTCGTACAATTTAATTTTCCGTTTTCAGTTTTAAAATATATCAATGAATTTATTTATTTTGCCAATGAACCAAGCCAGTATTTATACACTATTTTACTTCTGTCCTTTTGGAATGCTTTCACCAAACTCCAAGGCATCTATCTGTCCTAAAGCCCGGACACCCTGCACACTCTCTTGAACTCTGAAGGACCTCACATCTGTTTAAATTAAAAACAAAACAAAACCCTACCAATTTGATTTTATAAAATTCTTTCTACAACTGTATCTGTTGAATGACTCTTTCATATTGCCAAAGCATTTTGAAAGAGAAGCTGGTATAGAACGAGAAATGATGTAAGATTCATAAAATATTTGTGTTTCCATAACTATTTCAGGAAGGCTGTGTGGTGTCTTCGAATCTGCCTGCCTGAAGCAGTAAGGTCTTTTCTGTCTCAAGTTTCATGGCCTAAGATGTGTTAGTATGCAGACTTCATTTGTGCATTTAGCATCAGCAGAGTTAACCTTCTGTTTTCAAGTATTTCCTCCTGGAGGACATCTTAATGATTCTCTTTTGAGATTTAATTCTTCTTTTTTTCTTTTATGATCCCACAAGAGGTATGACCTTGAATTCAAACATCTATTTACATGTTGGTTTCTCTGCAATAAATAAATTTGTATCTTCTCTCCTATCTCCAGTGTTCAGTATTACATAGATATTTGTTGAAATGTACCCTTCATAATTAGGTGCCCAACTCCAGGTTGTGAACTGAATGCCACTAAGTTTATAACCTTTGTACCAGTCTATGATATTTGGATTTCTGAAACATCTCCACTGACCTCTGAGTAACTTTACATCGTCCTTGAAATACTGATGGTGACTTCTAATAAAAGCCAGCCCCCCAACCTCCCCTGCTGTTATACTGTAGAGTTTATTAGTGATAGTTTGAAGTTGTGCTTTCATGGGAAGTGGACTATTTGCCTTAGGAAGACTTCCCAATTCTAGTACCTTTCCTGACTTTGAAACTGAATTCAATAAAAA
The DNA here is from genome assembly GCA_030674055.1 of Rhabdomys pumilio. Lineage (NCBI taxonomy): Eukaryota > Metazoa > Chordata > Mammalia > Rodentia > Muridae > Rhabdomys > Rhabdomys pumilio. Next base: position 199,423,965 of record JANHMN010000002.1, on the reverse strand, counting down.
TTCAGTTCAATTCAAATTATGTAGCACCAATGGACTTTGGGGTTGTGGGTAAGATCCTGGTATTTTAAAGCTCATATTTTCCAAATGATTTTTGCCCTTGATGAATATTTAATACTGATTTTCTTTTAATAGAATTTCTTTTTTGATTGAAAGTCAGAATATCATCTGAATAGCCAATCCCTAGACATAAGGAATGTTTCACTATAAATATACAATTACCCAGGAGTAACAGCAAACCAGACTACTCTAATAATGCCTTCCTCAAAATTTTCTAAGGATAAAATATCTAACAACCTCCTCTTATTTATTAGATATGAGAGATTGAAGCCATTTCTTTCATCCCTTGTTCTAAAATCTAACTTCATACTTGATGGAGTAACAATTTACAAGAAACAAAAACATATAATTTGAGCATCCTACTTCAATCAATGGAGCCTTTATTCTTAGAATAAATTAGAGAAGACATAGTTTTGCAAGAGAGGCTGACACTACTTTCCTTTTAAGAAGACATTCAAGAGAGAAGGGTCCATGTTCCCAAGACTCTGGAGCACAAAGGACCAGTTTAAAGGGGTGCATTCTGAAGTATTTTATCCCATTGCTCACAGTCTAGGTAATGGTCTAACATTGCATAACTGGGCAAATTGAGGACAGATTGAGAAACGTACATCATATATGCATGCATGTGCACAAGCAAGTGAAAAGTGTGTTTGGAGGCTCTGGTTGTAGGTTGTGAAGTATATTATGAGAATACTGCAACATACGATACAGTGATTGTGTATAATAATATAGCAGTTAAGTTGTGAGCTCCTATCTAATCTCAGAGCTCCTGTAAGATTGTTTCAAGCTCTGGCTCCTTTTATTTTCTTGAAACACATTGGAAATTAACACATTAAGATTAATGGTCAGTACACTTGGATTGAGGCTACTTGCCTCCTTTTTGGCATTTATGTGTTTTTGTATGAGCAGTATCCCAAGAACAGGGTAAGAGAGAGATTTCTCTTCATTTAGAGTAGAAAGCTGCTCTTCTACACTGCTGAGGCCTCTCTCTATGGGGACCAATTTGTGCTGCAGTGTAAGCTCAGTTTGTCACTTTTGAAATAACAGACTTTTCCTCCCAGAGAATTCATCATTACAAATCCCCACTCTTCCTGTGGTCATTCACCTTTAGCCACATTAGACCCTTAGGTGAGGCCCTGCAGCTTCAGAAATAAAGAAAGACAGTGTTCGCTGCCATGGTGGAAGAGGCAGCTACTTTTTCCTGTAAGCTTTTGTAAAAATTTATTTTTTTCTCCTTCCTTTTCATGTCATTGCATAAGCAATTCACAGTAGCATGGGGTGGGTGAATAGGCTCATTTAATCATTCTGCCAGAGAAAGCCCAAGATCTCTAGAAAAGATAATCACACATGAATTTATACATTGATAAGCAGTCACATTCAAACTGTGGCTAAAATGGCATCTTGCTGAATAAAAACCATTAGACTTGTTTTATTAGGTTAAGATAAATATAGTCCAACCCATTCTTTCTCTATTTCATCTCTCCCAATGGGCAAGTTCAATTAATCCATTTATTCTTCCTGGTTGACTGCTGTTCTACCAAATTGGAATGAGTAGGTTTTATTGCAAATGCTCTTTTGATTCCATTATTGCTTTCTGCCCTATTTTACCCATTTAAAAATACTTTGGGATTCATTAAGCCATGCATTACAAATGCTTTACAAATGGATGTGCAGTTCAGAGTCAGTAACATAAAAGAACTTTATATTTACTTAATTGGACTAGATTTTTCTCTTTGTTAAAGATTTCTCCTATTTTTTTTCATAAATTTTAGTGTCCAACACTAAATACAACGATTTCAAAAGACGATATGCCTGCATAAAAAAACCCATATTTTTAAAAGCTATAAATGTAGTTAGAGTCAGAACAGAATTTTAGATTAGCTGGAATTCATTGTAAAAAAATCATTAAAAATGAACATTTTATGTAGGGAATTCGTCCACAAGTTAAATCACTGTTCTATCTGCTTCCAGGGACTGTCCCTCTTTTTTGTGACTATTAGGAGCAGTAACCTGGAAATGGTAGGTTTCTCTACACTTCAGACTCTAGAGGTAGCCTGGGATGGATGGCGGTGAATACACCTTGATAATTAGCTGACAACTTATGACATTTCCAGTATTTTCTAGCTTCCTGATGAGCTGTGTTAGTATTGGAAGCAAGAGAGACATGGCTTTGGTAAAGTCAATAGGAACTAGGAATGAACATGTCAACACAGGGCACTAGTTTATATTAATAGAAGCCACTTCTTACCTCTTCAACCAACTGCAGCATGCGGCGGGTGCTTTCCAGGGACTAAGATGGAAAAACATAAACACTGTTAAGAGCAGAAATAGAATGCAAGGAAAATCAGAGATACTTTTTCTCACTTGAGAAATACAAAGGTTCAGGTCACATATTGATTCAACTTTGTAACTGAAACACAAAATGTCTTTCCAGTTTCGGTCTCTTTGGGCTTTCTACATGATCAGATTTTCTAAAGCAATCACATGAAAGCTTATTGTCACGTAACCAAAACCATATGAGGTTGATCTTGATCTCAAAGACAAAGAAATCTGTAAAAATCATTTTGCATGCTCTGGATGCGTAGAAAACTATCACATAGACTCTGAGGGCTGCTTTGTCCTTCCAGGACTAGGGATATTGAATTTTAAACCCACGCATAATTTTTCTTGAGATTGTAACAAGTTTCCTTTAAAGCTCCTCGAAACACAACCGGAGGTTATTATCGATACAAATTAAGCTGTCACCTTAGGGTGAAATAAAAACTCAAGTAGGTTTAAAACAGCTATAATTATCTTCATTCTTAGATAAGGAAAAGCATGAGGAAAACTCTGAGCTTGGCAGCTGCTCCTCCAGGCATAGCATTGCTACTTTGCTCTCAGTTCTTTTAACATAGTTTCAATCGAACAACCAGCGTGATTTCTCAGAGCCATGCTTTCATGTAGGAAACTTATGTTGGACATGATCCTAAAAGAATGTGAAAGATGTGAATTTTTGCTGGAAAGGACATAAGTGATCTCTCTCTCTCTCTCTCTCTCTCTCTCTCTCTCTCTCTCTCTCTGTAAAATGGCCATCAACAGTGATGTACTGGCAAATGTTTAACTGACTCTCTGGAAAAATAGAAATACATTTATCTATATTCATGCTTATTACTGCTGTAAAGATATGAAATACAAAGAGCACAGAGTCGACACCTAGTTCAACACAGTGTGCTTAGCGACAACTCCTGTGTAGATTGTTCTATCCATGGCTCATTATCTGATGAACTAATGAGATTCCAACATGGTCAATGGAACTGCGTAACTTCACTTATGCTCGTGAATTAGAAGAAAATGAAGCAGCGAAGACTTAGCATTGGCACTGGATTCATTAGTAAAGAAGACAATGTTTTTATTGTCTTCCAAATTATAATTTCAAATAATGGAGGACTTCCTCAAAGTTTTCATATTTAAAAACAACCTTTATGATTTGAGAGTTTCATACAATACACTCTCATTATATTTACCTCCTCCATATTTCCCCCTAACTCCTCCCAGATCCACCACCCCTTCTTTCCACCCCCAACTTTGTGTATTGTTTTCTTAGTGTAATAGCTACAGACAAGTACATTTTAAAGGTTTTATATACAGTGTTAACTCTAAATAATCAACAAAACAATAAAGCAGGCCATGACTGGTAGCATTTGGCTATTCTAGGTTCTAAATAAGACTTGGTGATAAACAGTTGCCTTCTATTTGATTTCTGAGTGCAGTGGGTACACTGTCTCTGTGGTTGAGATTTACAGCAACATTGGTCTGTGGGCTTTCCATTCCTTATATACAATGAATGTAAATGACTCAAGAGGATAAATAGCAGGAAAAAAATGTGCTAAACTCACTAGGTAGTAATGAGTTTTGAGCACATAGTACCATTGTGTGTGTGTGTGTGTGTGTGTGTGTGTGTGTGTGTGTGTGTGTATTCTATTTAATTTTCAGATTATGTACTTCAGTTATAATAATAGCCATGCTTAACAACCAGCTGGGAAAGTTCCTAAAATTGCTAACCTTCAGAATTGAGTTAACTACAGTGCACTGCAAGACATCCAAGGACAAAACTTTTCCTAAAGGACCCCGCCCTCTTAAATGTCTATGAGTCATGAGTCAGAGCCAAACAAGTCTCTCTAACCTGCAGACAACTTAAGACAGAGAAAAGAAAGAGAGCTTTTTGCTTTTTTTTTTTAATTGAGACATTAGAAGAAGTTTTTTGTTTTTAATTTTTTTCCCAGAATCCAAATCCCTCACCTCATCAGCCAGCTGGTCAGCCCTCCTCTGCATCTCCTCCAGCTCATTGCGCATGTCTGCGTCTTCAGCCATGGTAGTGGTTGGGGGTTGCTGGGCGCCTGGGCCAGCAAGTCAGTGGTACTTAGTTGAGGAGCCTGGGAAGAAAGAAAATATGGAAGCTTATATGAATGTGTGCCGCCTGGAAGGTATAAGTGCTAGACTGTCCCCCATGGTTCAGATATCTTCTAAACTGGAAGCCAAATTCAGACAAGAATCAATAGAATCATGCCAATTCTCCAAAAATTGACAGGAATGGATATTTTTTTCAACCTCATCACTGAAACAGACACATATTTACATATGATTTTCTGACATTGCATTGTAGCCCAGGTTGGCTTTGGGCTAACCATCTTTCTGCTCCAGCCTCCTAAGTATTCTAGGATTACAGGTTTACACACACACACACACACACACACACACACACAACAGCTTTGTTGAGATACAATTGATATACTAACAACTTCACATATTTAATTTGTAAAGTTTGAGAAATTTTGGCACATGTAATATACTTAGAAACCCCACTACTCTAAAAAAAAAATGAACCAATCCATTAATCCTCACATTTCCATATTTTCCTTGTTATTCTACCTCTTATTCTCCATATTCTCCCATGTCCAAGAGACTGCTGATCTCCTTTTTGTCACTATAGCTTCCATTTCTTAGGATTATGTATTAATAAAATAACTTAGCATGCATTATGATTTCCCTGGCAAACCATAGTACTTGGTATAATTCTTTTGAGATTTACCTACATGATAGTACAATTACTAGACCATTACTATTTGTTTGTGGGCAGCAGTGCACCATATTTGAAGCATCTAGAATTGTCATTAGAAGTTGTCAAGATTGTGTGCAGGTAAACAGGTGTTATTCCAAAGTGAAATGAGTCCAGGGCCTTAAAGTGTGACCATCCCACTTTGTGGCTATCCTTGACATTTCGTATGAAACAAATGCAGGTAAGAGGACCCTGAGTCTTCCAGAGTACCCTTCTTTCCTCCTTCCCATCCTTCCCCATTCTCACATACTTACTTAGAGCATCAGGGATACACTGATGAACAAGAAAAGTGAATTCACCACCTCTATAGAACTACAGTCTAATTGGGAAGAAGACAGTGAAGGAATTCTGAGCACCAGGAATCAATCAGAGTGCCTATGGGAACATAGTCAGCTTCTGTCAGAGAGTCATGTGCCCAGAAGGGACCAGAGGAAGAGTCTGAGATAAGTATTTGATGTTACACCAACAGCTTTGGATGGTACACCTGATGAAGGCCCAGGTTTGTATTCCATGTTTGCGATAGTCAAGCATACAGTGGAATTTGTCTTTCCTCTTGCAGAGTTGAACCTTGTGTTTGGAAGAATCAGTGTTCACCTAGGAATTACATATCTAGTCTTCACAAGGAGATGGCCACACAGCTAGAGATGGTCTCTAAATGGAGACAATGTGTGTGCCTATCAGATCAAGGGCATTCAGAAGCTGGTACTAAACTCCCATCTTCTTCTACAAACAAAATCAGGGCAAGGAAAGATGGTGAGCCACAGGATAGCACAGGGTCCTCTGCATCCTTGAAGAAAAGAAAGCTGGCTGCTGACTAGAAACACCTGTGAGTCCATAGTTAAGAACACACATCCCATGAGTTATCTGATTGGATATGACTGTGTGTATGACAGAGTCATATCACTTTCTCAGCTGCTAAAGTAAAATTCCTCTGGGGAGTGAAAGCAGAGCATGTGTTTAGCTTCTTGCATTGATCAGCTCTGTGAAGCAAGTCTTCTAATTGAGGAACTTTAAATAGGAAGAATGTTAACGTGAACTAGAAACTGGGTAGCTATGGGCAAGATCATTTCCCCCCTGAGCATAGAGCTCATTTCTGAGATTTTATGTCATAGTGTGTCAAATATCGAAAATCCCAATCAGCTTTGTTTGCTAAGGAGGCTGGCTCTTAATATTCAGATAGCCACTTTGGGTAAAATATTCTCATACCCTTGTGAGTTGAAGAGTAGAACAAACCTAGGCTCTGTTATCTATCCTCCCTTTGGTGATGGCTGACCTCAGGCATACTAGTGAGCAGCTGCATTCTGGCAAAGGCAAAACCCAGGGAAACCACCAGAGTGTAGAGGTGCTGGTCTCCAAGCAGCAACTCTCTCAGGATTGCTTCCAGAGAACAAGCAAGGGCGTGCCTGACCCTGGCCACCTTCTTTATGAAAAGCTGCTTGTGCTTTCTTGGGTCATCTTCTTGTTCTGACAGCTACTGGCCTTTGCTTTTTTTAGTCAGGAGTCGGGCAGTTTATTAGAGAGCTGTGCTCATATGCTCTCAACCCTACAGTGAACTGCCATTTCCCACTCTTGTGGACTTAGTTGTAGATGAGATTTTGTTCTCTCTCTCTCTCTCTCTCTCTCTCTCTCTCTCTCCCCCTTTTCTACACACACACACACACACACACACACACACACACACACACACACACAACACACACACACACACTTCTGTTTAGTGTTTCCTTGGTGATCTTTCAAAGTTGCTATTCTCAGCAGGAGAAGAACAGCTGTATGCTCCTGACTCCAGGCTGCCAGCAATCTGCCAGGGGCTGTTTGATTGATGGGCAGGTGGCAGGCTGGCAGAGAAGCCATGTGGTAGATGTTCTTGTATTCCTGATTTTCATGCTCCCATCCCCCACCCCACCCCACCCCAGGAGTTCCCATACCTTTGTCTCACTCTCAAATGCTCGCCTATCTGTGTCTTGGATGGTTGGATAGTGAGTGACAGATCTCAGACATACAGCAATTCAAAGCAGAGAGAGAGAGAGAGAGAGAGAGAGAGAGAGAGAGAGAGAGAGAGA
>JANHMN010000002.1:199388347-199416740 GCA_030674055.1 Rhabdomys pumilio | reverse complement strand
GAGAGAGAGAGAGAGAGAGAGAGAGAGAGAGAGAGAGAGAGAGAGAGGTGCAGCGGCAGCCCTCCTGATGAGAACAGCTACTCGCTGGGATATTTGTTGTTACCATTTGATAAATTGTCCCTAAAAACCCCAAACCTATGCATGACTGCATTCTAGGAGAGAGGCAGAATGGTAAATAGCAGTCATTGCAGTAGCTGAGAGGATGTTAATAATGAAATGAAATTACTCAGGTGGTGTGGAACAAGTGTTACTCCTGCACGCGCCTAAGCAGGTGTCATTCCCCCAAAGGAGCAAAGCTCACATTAGTCAGGGAGGATACAAGGAAACAGCCTCTCAAAATGGATTCCCTGGAGTTCTGGGTAAGACACTCCCCTAGTCATTAAAGACCCTTGCTGGGTGAGGATCTCAAATCACCAATGCAGAGTTTGGGCCTTACTAGGTATTCACTCCCTGTTAATCGACTTTGGGATAAACAAATGTGTTCCCCTTAATGTTCCAAAATCAGCAATTTTCAGCTTAAAGTTTAAGACCATCCTTCTGTAACTCTTACAAAAGTCAGCAGCACCAGAAAGATTTTTAATGATGGTTGAGTCACTAAAACTGCAGAGGTTCTGATTTGCTGGGTTTGAGACCAAGTTCCAGATTGTATGTCTCTGCAAACATCCTGGAGGTTTGGATGCTGTTGTACTGCATACCACATTTGGCTTACCTACAGTGTCAGTAAATGTTACTAGGTAGGGTCAAGATATGACTTTGTAGTTAGCCAAGTAGGATACTAGTCTGAATAAACCAATCAAGGGCTCTGTAGTAACACAGCTCTCACCTCAAAGAGAATCAGAGATTCTAGGTCTAAGTTTGAGTGATAGCCTGGCAACACGGGCTTAGGTTATTGAGAGGTCCATAGTTGCAATGTACGAGCAATTTCATGAAGTTTTTAATGGTAATGGAACAAAGAAAGTTATAAATCAAGAAATTTCTAAGTTCCACTAGTGGAAACATCAGAGATATGGTTACATTCAGTGGGAGGAATCTCAACTAAGGCCTCAGATTTTTATTCAATAACATCTTTAACTCTGATTGGTAGAGAACAGGGTTTCCTTAAGTTAATACATCCCAAAGATTTTCGCCCATTTAGGTTTGACAGGGTGGTGAACAAGAATGGTTCTTAAGGGGGATAAAGACAGCTGAGACATTTAGTTAGGCTCTGGACCTAGAACATTCCAACCTCTCTCTAGTCCTTGACATTTAATCAGTTTACCAGCCTGTATAAATAGCTTCTTTCCAGGAATTCTCATTCCTTCATATCCCTATGGACCAAAACAAGCTGGCTCTTTGTTTTCACACTGGATTCAGGCTAAGCCCTCTATCCCACCCCCATCTTTCAATGGTTGAAAAGGTTTGAGATGAAGAAACCATGAAACGAAAACTATGATACTCAAATTTCAAGATCTATAATAAAGTTTTATTTGAGCATATGCATGTCTATTTGTGAATCCACTGTCAGTGGCGCCTTCCATGCCATAAGGGCTCCCAAAGCTGAACATATTTGCTAGCTGGCTCTGCCAGAAATACATCTGTGGATCCAAACAAAGAAACATACAAATCCTTGAACATTCCTTATCAGCTTCCCATATCTGCAGAACACTGCAGATTTACTACAGATGGACACTGTGTGGGGTATTTTTTTTTTTCCGGTTCAACTTTTCCTGCAAAATCCATCCTATGAAGCTTCCCATGGTGTTTCTTGAACATGCTCTAAATATCCTCTAAAATAAGAAATGAAGCATGAGTAAAACTACAAAAATATGAAAGTGAGTCTGTCTTTGATTGACTACACCTACAGAGTTTTAGGAATGCAAATCAGATTTAAGCCTTGCAACTAGTGGTGAGGTGATGTGGTGTCCTCACAGCCTCCTAAGACTCTACTTTCCATGGTCAGCTGCAGACAAAGGTGCCCAGCCTTTACTCTGTAGCATTACTGGGATGTTTATATCAGAAATAGATGCATCTAAGTGCCTCTATTTGCACTCTCTAAGTTGCAGATGCAGTAAAAAGTCAGCGATTGGTTTCTTTCTCTGTTTCCTCTTTTAACTAATAAGACAAATCAACAAATTTATATTGATCAATGCCTACTATCTGAACATCACAGAGAGCTAAAACATACATTTTGATGTCTCTCACTGCTAGCCATTTGAATGAAGCATCTCTTGTTTGCAAGGAAGGCATGCTTTTAAAATCAGTAAGTTTATCAACAGAAATCAGAAGAACATAGGGACTTAAATCAAATCCTGTTTACTAGCACTCGTGGAGGTTACGCCTTTACTTGTATTCTATTGCACAAACCTGCAGAGATGCATGTATGATCAGCAAACTAGCTTAGAAGGAAAGATTATCCCTTGGCTGAGATACAGAACAAGCGTACGGAGTGTTTTCAATAAGAATACTTTAAAAGCATTTTTTATTCTCAGAGCAAGTTTTACGGATATTTTTTTCTTTTAGTTAAAACCCACCTAATATTTTGATTTTTAGTTTCACTGACATATTGGCAAATGAGTAGTGGCTAAATCAGGCCACCATTCTTTTGAGATGCCCAGTTTTCAGACTCCAGCCTTCTAGCATCACTTTGAGTGAACTGAAGACACTATGTGAAAGGATACCTAGGGTCCTTGGGTATGTCCTGCCCTCTCAGAGGGGCCAAACTAGCTAATTTCCCTGAGAAAAACTTTCTTTTCAAAAGCTATTGCAGGATGATTATTAGAAATGCACCAGGCACTGTCTGTCTCCCCAAATAGCAGTCTAGGCCAGCTCAGCCTTGTCGCCAAAGGTAGAGGACAGATGTACTGTGGGCTCTAATGCTGGAGAGTTAGGGTGCCCTGATGATTGTCCCATCACTCATGTAGAGATGGTTAAATGAGGCTTATGTTTTAGTTCTAAAGCAAAAATCAGAGCAAAGAGTACTTTTGACACAATGCAGATGGCAAGTCTCTGTTCACATGTTAGTGCTGGTTACATTTAAATGTAAGATCACCTTTCTGCAGCACCCATATAGGACAAAGACAAGCCAATTACATGTTTAATGTCTATTTCAGTTGGTGTAGTGGTGCATACCTTTAACTGCAAAACTCAGGAGGCAAAGGACAGGTGAATCTTTATGCATTTCAGGCCAGCCTGGTCTACATAGTGAGTTCCAGGCCATCAGAGGCTACATAGCAAGACCTTGTCAAATAAATAAATAAATAAATAAATAAATAAATAAATAAATAAATAAATAAATAAATTTTCTTAAAGCTATGGTAACTAAAATTGTTTATTTTTAATGTGTGGCTTGATTTGTGTCTCTGTGAATAGATTTTGAACAGTCTTGTGAATGAAATTCATCTTTCTTTTTTCTGGTGGGTCCTGCTGGTGTCAATCTATTTCTTAGTTAAAACAAAAGACTGTAGTCCAGATATGATGAATGTGTGGCTCATAAATGAGTTAATAACCATTGTGTATCACTTTATGTACACAGTCTGGCTAGAATAGTCACAACTGCTCACAACAGGACATTTAGTAGGGTGGTCTGAGGGCTCCTGGCCCAAAACTTATTCAGCAGCTTGTTAAATTGCACATTTCCATTTATACCAATTAGTGAAAGAGATCTGTGGAGGTGGGCCTAGAATCTGCATTTTCAACAATAATAATAAATTCCCTCCCCCACCTGCCAATGGCAGCATCTGTATATAGCTGAAGGTCACTGCAAGCCACCAATAGAACATTCTGGTAGCACTGAGATAAAATTATCTAGGAAGTATGTGGGGAAGAACCAGCCTGACATAGGCTTAAAAGACATTTTATAGTATAGACAAACCAGGTTCATTCCTGTTTATGATTAAATCTCCATTTCTCAAGGATTGGGCTATGCCCATCTGTAGCCTTAACTACAAATAGTTCTGTATTACCTGTTCCGGCCAGGAATGTCTTTGTTTCAAAAAGTTAATAACCATCTTGCATCCCTACCTTTGTTTCACAAGAGTTATAAAGGCCTTGTTCTGGTGACTATCTGTTGTAATGGTTACCTTTCAGTCATGTCTTTGTTTCAGAAGGTTGTCATGCCTAAATTGTTATGCTCATGCTCTGCTCCTATAGACCCACACCCATTTGCCCACCAAATCTCCCATTTGAAACCCCCTACTCCCAAGCTATAAAAACTTCATCTTCCTCACATCCAATGCTAATCTGTCAAATTCTATCTTAGTGGAGAAGACAGCTCATGTACACAAATAAAAAAACTTACTTTAATCAATTGCTTGTTTTAACTAATTTGGCCATGATGATTTGGCCCCATGGTCTTTCTCCTCTCATCTTTGTGTTTAACAGTGGTTATCCATCATGTTGCTACACAGTGATTTAAGGTAGTGGTGTCCTTATTTTTCAGTATTTGTTTCAATATGATGGTGTGTGTTCATACTTCAGTACCATGAGCACACAAGCACAGGAGAACTAGGCTGAAGAACCATCTCATTTGACAACTTCAAGCAGCTCACAAATGCCTCCTCTCCCTCAGAATCTCGTAGGCACTAACTGTCTTCAAAAACCTATTTACTTTTCAAGTCTGGCTCATTTATTTTCTAGTCTATCCTACCAAACACCATTCCTGAATTGAATTCCCTCTGTATACTTGATCTAAACACAATTCTGATCTCCATTCTTCTGAGAAGATAAGTCTGCCTCTTCCATGAGCTCTGTCTGGGGCATAGCTGATGGGTTGCTTTGGCTTGGGTTTACTCTGTCAGAGTGCTCGGATGGGTGGCCTTACATTTAAATGCAACCAGCATTGGCATTCCTTAATTGCAAGAGGGCAGTCAGCCACAACTAGTACTGATTATGACTAAATATCTCCTTTTCAAAAATGCCAATGTTTCTTTTGTCTATTTTGCAAATGTGGCTAAGTGAGTATTTAGTGCTATAGTTTGTATTCTGTAGTGATTCCCAATTGTTTGCTTGGAAGCCAAAGCATGGCAGACTAATTGACTAGGAGATGGGGCAGACAGAACAGAACCCTGTCTCACTTACCCTGATCAGAGTTTAAGCAAACCACAGTTCATTCACTGAGCTACTGTTTGCTCATTGAGTATTACATGGGTACAGCCATATCCAGCATGGAGCTATAGGCAAATGACCGCCTCTTAGAGATGGTTCTGAAAGCTCTAGCAAAAAGCATTTTGGTTCAAGTCTCTGTCTTTTGTCTTGCCTGTGAAAGGCCAATGGAAATGATCTTTTTCTAAATATTAGTTTGGTTGTAGGGACAAAGGCTAGAGTATTGCAACAACAACAAAAAAATATTAAAAACAGAAGTCTTGCTAAGCTTTAAATGAAAGGATTCCATTCAAGAGTGATGAATGAACCACATGCAAAATTGAACAGAAAAGACCCCCATTGCCTTTCAAACTGAATAATTTCTGTTGTCACTTGACAGAGTTAACAGTTAGCAAGAAATTCTGTGTATTCAGGTTTACTAATAGCTTTTGACTTCGGCTATGGAAGTTGACTGGTGCAGCTTTCAGTTCCTCTACTGGGTATTTGTGGCTGCCTACCCCCTTAGCACCATCTGCACCATCCATGCCTGTGACCCTTTTTATAGAAACTTGCCAGGACTGGCTGTTTCATTTCATTCACTAAGATCTGCAAATGCCCTGGATTTTCAATCTTCTAGAAGAGGCCTGCAACTGAGTAAGGTTATATAACAGAGAAAGCCAGTGGTAAAGCTGCAAGGTGCAACATGCCTTCCAGAGGTTTCTAAGGACTGCACCAAGGCTGGGACCCCAGCTGCAACAATGACTCTTTTGTTCATCTTTTGTCCATCACCTATGCCTTTCTTTCACTGTGTTCCCAGAATACTTTCTTCATATATCACTTGCACATTAATCTTTGTCTAGGAAAGTATTTCTATTGAACTCAACCTACGACAATCTTTATTTATTTATGAGCTATATTTTGTTACATATTCTAGGCACTTAAAATATCAATAAATCATTGCATCAGGAAAAAATGGAAAAGAAGAACATTTTTATTCTAGCCATGGTAAGAAATATGGTAAATCTGGGCTTGATTTACTTACTTGGATTGAATATTCCACTTCGAGACTATCACAGAAAGGCCAGGACATGAAGGTTATTAGCCCAGTCATTCCCCAAATGAAGAAAGAAAGCTCAAAGATGTGGGCGGCTATCCTCCTTGCATCTTGAGCCATATACCCTGACAAGAGACTTGTTTACAACAGCCTACAACAGCTGAGCACACTCTGATAACATCTTGTTTTAGATACCCAGGATTTTCCCTTGGGTGTGTGAGACTTAAAGGCGAGACTTAGAGATCAGATTTAGAGACAAGACTTAAAAGCGTGACTTAGAAGTGAGACATATAAAAGGCAAGAGGCAGACAGAAGACAGGCACTTGGAAAAAGAATAGTGACTGGGAAGGAGACTAGCAACTTGGTACTAGAAACTAGGGACAAGGAACTAGGATTAGGACCTGAGACTTGGTACTAGGAACTAGGGACTTGGAACTTGGGACTGGAACTAGGGACTTGGAGAGAAGAAGAGAGACTGAAGAATAAATGGGATTGAATCACACTCTGTCTGGTCTCCATTCTTCGTGTTCATCCTCTCTCTCTTGCTGAACCCCGACCTGCAGACCGGAGCAGCTTGGGGCAGTGCGGGCTCTAACAACTTAGCCCCCAAGGCTTTTGGCAGTGCAGGTTCCAACACTGATAGAGCAGTCCCTGAGATTTTGGCCCCCAAGTGTGGGGCAGAGCGGTCCTCAACACAGAGAGGTGAAAAAATTTGGCGTCAGTTACAGAGCCATCCAGAGCATTATTCTTGCAATGCTCAGACTAGAGCCCAACTTCAAGGAATTCTTGGCAGAGAATGCAAGGAAACTAAGAAAGAAGAGAACTTTCTGCTCTCATTGATGATATCTCCAGAGTGTGACAGAAAGTTATGACTGATGCTATTGTGTTCAGTGCCTTTCCTGCTGCTACACTGATCTTGCCATAGTGTGCTGTGTGCCACTAACTCGAAAATGATGGGGCTTGAGGCATCATGGAATGAAACTTTTAAAACTGTTGGGCAAAATTAAAAAAAAAAGAAACCCTCTCTTTTTATAAGTTGATTGTCTCTGATGTTTGTTAGATTAACAGAAATCTAACTAACATGGATTTCGTTGGATTTTATAGTAGGGTTGTGTTTGCTACCTAATATTGGAATAAAAATGAGAGTCCATGAAGAGTTTTCTTGTCTTTATAAAATCACACCTAATTTTAAATTTATGAAGGAGGAGACGATAAACTTTGCCTACTTTTGCTATGCTTATTGTAATAATTGTGGAATATTACCCAACTGGCAGAAGACAATTAGCAATAGAGTTCAAGAAGAAAGTCCCCAGCATATGAAGCATATGAAGCTGTATCGAGACAGTGTCACACGTGATGCTGATGCTACAAATGCATGTCTCTTCATAAGAGTGGCTTTCTCTGTAGCTACCTATTAGCTGGAACTCATCCTTTATCAAGATCTTCCACAAGACCATGTGGAGATTAGATCTTGACAAATTTAATTCTTTCTATGTACTCTTTTTTGGGGGGGAGGTGATGAAAAATTTAGGGCTGGGTACAGAAACAAAAATGGTAAGCTAATTGATATTTTTTCAAACAAATTACTTCAGTCAATAATGGAGGTTTATCACTTTTTACCTTTGGTAAAAATATCCCTCACCTTTATTTGCCTTTGTGATAATGTCTCTGCTATGTCTCTCCTTGAAATCAAGACTTTTGCACAAAACCTCTCTCCATATAAAGCACCTGTACACCACCCTACTGTTACAGTTAAGGTAAGAGACTCACTGAAAAGTTATTGATTCTGGAAGTAAAATCATTCACTTCAGAGCTGCTTTAAAAAGCAACATGCCTTGCTTACATTGTAGCATTTTTTTTAGACCATTAAGCATTTGACACAGAGAGAGAGGACATAAAAGGAGTCCCAGCCAAAGAGTCTGGAGTCTCGGCTAATGGCAGAAGGGCTCCAAATGATGATAAAGTGCCCCTGAAGTGATTGTGCGCGTCAATAGGGGTCGGAAGACCAATTTATCAAATTAGACTTCCCCCAATCTCCATTCACTTAAGATAAGCCACTGGTGTGATTGCAACTGTTTCAGTGTGCAAAGTTGAAGTCTCCCGTTATGCAGTTTGTCATTCGCTGTCCTTAACATGGAGAGGGTTTGAAAAGCACTTTAGATTAGACCTTGTGGGCAAAGGCTGGAACATTTCTGTAAGTCACACAGAGAGTATTCCCTTTAAAGACAGCAAGCTTTCTGTGTGAGATGATTTTGATGGAATCTGCCATCAGGCAGAGCTGTTTATCTTCCATCTCTAAATCCGTGTTTGACCTTGGGTAGTTTTAAAGGCATTAGGTTCAGAAGTTTAACACATATCTCTCAAGGGAGTATAGAAAGATTGTGTCAAAGATGAATCTAACTCTCTAGTGAGGAAAAACCAACAAGATGGAAAAGCCAGTTTAAAGATGACCTGTATATAATGCTGGGATAAGATTCCTGACCCAGATATAGACTTGCCTGATATCTTATAGGGCTGTGAGATGACAGCTCTGTACTTCTTTGCTTTACTAGATGGAAATCACAAACACTAATCCCACATTAACAAACATGGATTTCATAGAGTGTGGAAATGATTGGAATTTATTCTTTAACTTTACAGTAAGTCAAAGAAGGGGAATTAGCCAATCAGTGAGTCCATTCGACAGTGCATCAGCATGATGAATGGAAAGATATGCATAATGTTTTCTCTAGTTGGTTTTCCTTTTAAGGTTTTAGATAAGTTTAAGGGTAAGAGCAAGCCATTTTCACTTTGAGTACTGCCTGGTCGAACCTGACACCGGCTACCAACTTAAAAACTTGCTTGTTTTTAAAAAATGTCTATCTATGGCGTCTCAGAATGTACTGTGTGAGAAGAGGGTTTTTGTTTGTTTGTTTGTTTGTTTGTTTTATTTTTAAGGTTTCAAACCTGAAAAGAAAAACAAAAATCTCCTGAGAAGCTTTAATACAGGTCCATTGCCAGGTCATACCCCAGGCCAATTCAATAAAACTCCCTGAGAATGGATCCCAGAACACAGCTTATTTTAAAATTTCATCAGGAAGCTTCCATGTGAGGTCAGAGAGAGGCAGAAGCTTATTTTAAAATTAGGACTAAACTAACATGTATTACCTGGTTTTTCTTCAATTATCAATCCTATTACGAAATATTTCAATAAAAATAGATCAAATGCCACTTTAAAGACTGAACTGTGGCCCATCATATAAATTTATGGGTGTTTAGTGTTTTGTCCACCTGTCTATCTTCCTTCCCCCTTTTCTTTCATGTTGTAATGATAAACTATACTGCCACAAGTGTATTTACAGAGAGACTTCAGCACATCCTGTATTATTCCCTTACCCGTGAGAGTAGACTCACAGGCCAAGGAAAATGAGTGTTTAAAAACCTCTGACACTATTGCCGCCCACTGTCCATGGAACCTTGCCAACTCACCCTTTTAAATATGTGGTTTCCTTAATTTTATTTTAAAAATATTTCAGACAACTAGAATAATTAAAAATTTATTTTTTTCTGACATTCTCCTGCCTCAGTGTTACTTTTTAGTTCAACTTTTCTAATCCTGATAAATGTATCTTTTCTATAAGTGGGAAAACTCCAAAGTCTGACTTGCTGTTTTTCTCAGCGGTTCTTTGTCAATAAGATCTTCTCTTTTCTAAGGGCTTATCAGGATGACTAAAATATCTTCGCCAATTTTCCGGTCATGGAACTTTGTTTACTGCCTTCCTTGTTCTCTGACTATTTCTGTTTATTGTCTTGCTTATTCCTTGACATTTGCATCTATTGTATTGCTAGTTCCTCAACCTAGAACTGTCCTTAATACTTGCATGTAATTAAAATGGTATAAAAGAAAAAAGCAGGGGGGAATGGGATGGGGGGGGGTCCTAGGGAGGAAAAATGGGGAAAGGGGATGACATTTGAAATGTAAATAAATAAAATATCCAATAAAAAAAATAAAGTAGAATCGGATAGCTTAAAAACCCTTTTGTAAATATAAAGTCAATCAGTGAAAGAAGTAAATAAAAAATCATTAAATAATTCATTAAAAATGTATTATAGCAGTCTAAAGTAAATTTTGGCAGAAAAAGAAATAAAACCAAGAAAATGGGGGAAAAAAAAACACCTTCTCTTTTTATTAGTGCCTGAATGTGACATTTAAAATAGAGCACACTAGTTAAAAAATGGGACTTTGCACTTTGAATAAACTTGAGATTTGCCCAGCAAAGCTTGAACTAAATCTATCAGGTTACATTCTTATCTAGATGTTAACGATTATTGTATCTTAGAAACGCCTTCTTCTTGTTTTAACTCAGCTTCATTTATAGAGCACTCAGGTGTTGAAAAACAACCAGAGCTCATCCTCCCTGAGATGTCTTTAATCTGCCCACAAGCAGCTTGTGGCTTTGTTTGTACCAGCCAGCCTCAGTCCATCTGCTCCCTTTAACCTCATAGCACTGCTCGTGTAGCCAGCATTCCCTACATAGAAAGGAAACTGCAGAGCAATGATTACCAATTCTCGATTCCATTGGACCTATTTTTCATATTGTTGTCACTTACCTATTTAATTTTTGTAAAATTTAAACAAAACATAATCTCATTGTTCTGTGCTTGAAATTTATAATACATCTATTTGATATGTCTGTATCTGTGTGCGGGAGAGCATGCGTGTCAAAGGACAACACATATGCACTTACATACACACAAAGACATGGAAATTCAAAATTGTCAAGGTCACAGTACACAGAAAGGAGAAGGATCTTTTAAATCTTGTTCAAGAAAACAGAAAAATATTTCACTGAGTGCAGAACTTAAGCTTTCTCTTCCCCATGAGCCCCATGATGCAATGCAGAGAAGGTAGATTTACTAAATCATTATTTCAAATGAGTAAGCTGGGTGTGGCTACATATGCCTTTAATTCCAACACTTAGCAGGCAGAAAGAGGCAGATCTCTGGCCTTGAGCCAGTGTGGTCTACAGAATGAGTTCCAGGACAGCCAGGACTACACAAAAAAGAAAAAAAAAACCTCCTATCTTGAAAAGCAGCAACAACAATGTTAGAATTCTTTAGCATCATCACTCTTAGTTTTGCCTCCTTGAATCTGAGACCCCTTCTCTGTGCTTTTCCTATGGCCCAGCATCAGAGAACAAGCCTTGCAAATGGTTGGCTTCAGAGAAGTCCCAACCCACAGCTTCTCTCAGCAGCCAACCTTGATCCACGTGTCTGTGTGCAAACAGTTTACTGAAGGGGTTCTCCTGGGGCAGACCAGGAAAGAGGAAGTAAGTTTGGAGAAGGTCAAGAGAGGTGGATTCCCTGCATCTGGCTTACCTAGCAGGGAGCTCTGAGCTCTAAGCTCTGACTTACATACAGCTTAGAGCATTTTCTTCAGTAGACAAGGATCTGAGCTTCCCTGCTTCTATGTCATTCATTAGCTAAAGACATTTAGGGGGCACATAAATATGCAGGCATTTCTTGCATCTGGATGAAATGGCTCCCTCTGTGGGGAAAGCCTTAGGGTTTTTATTTTTTTTTCCAGCAGCAAAACATATAGAAGCTATGAAGGAGGCTGACAGGCAATTCAAGGATATCTCATGAGGGACCTGCAGGGCTTGAAATAGGAACTCTTCAGGGACTCTTATAGCTCAGGCTGTAGGGAGGAGCCATTTTAAAAACAGGTTCAGGCCATCTGTGGGCTCTGTGGGAATGTGATGACACATCCTGTACAGGGATCCCTGCCAGGCAGCAGGATGGAAGGCCTGGCCAGGTCACCCTGCAAACTGCTTGACTAACCCTCTGCAGGTACCAAGACTTTCTCTTAAGGCCCAGACTACACACAACATGCAGAGAAGATTATTTTTATGTCATTATACTCCATATATAGTTGTCAGATAACTTGTATCAGTATCCCCAAACATACCTTAGGAATGGCTGCTGGCGCACATTAAAAAACAAAACAAAACAGGAATGAGCACTGGGGGCTTAGAAAGCACTCCTTGGGTCCTTGTTTGTGGTAGCACATTGTAATGCTTCCAACCATATCATGTGGCCTCAGAGAAGTCATATACTACAGGTATATATACTACAGAGAAGTCATATACTTGTGGAGGGCCTAGGAGAAGGTGTGAGTGTGCCCCTACACTGTGATTCCACAAGGCAGGAAGGGCTAACACACAACCTTCCCCATCCAATGTTTGTTTTGATTACAGGCTTTGCTCTTTTAAAGACTAAGGGTTTGGTTCGTGGCTTGAACTCAGGGTGTGGCAAGGTGAGCAGGTTACAGATGACTTTAAAAAGTTTTTCTCCTGTGTGGCTGTGAAAACAACCAAGACTTTTGAAAAGCGGGAAAGTTAGTAGTACTGGCCACCACACTCTTCAAAAGCCTACCTTGGGCTTCTGAGTTAGCAGACGCCAACAGGTCTTTCTCAGTTTCTAACCAAAGCTAATCTCTCTGATGTCCTCAAGCTTTGGGGAGTCCTATTCATATTCTTCCACTTAAAGACTTTAAGTAGAAAATGTCAAAGAATGGCAGGCCATTATTTCTCATTAGCTTTTCAATTTAAATAAGAATCAGCCTAATGCCTTTACTAGCCTCATTTTATAGGCAGGAATGCAAAACTAAGAGGGTTTAAATGCATAGTTCTGGGTCCTGGAGGCAGTAAGCCGCAGAGCTGCAAAGGTGGGAAATGACCTGAATTTCTTACTTAAGTCAATGTTAAAAACACTACCTAAAATTTAAATATACAAGACAGAAAATAATTTTTTATTGTATTGGAGCATTTAATACCTTTAAACTTATGCAAAGATTACCTAGTTTTCCAAGGGTCTATACTTTTCTTTGACCATCTATTTAACTGTGAGTCAAGGCTCACCTTGTAGCCCAGGTTGCCCTGGATCTCAAGAACTGGTGCCTTTATTCAGTGATTTACTATTTTCTTTTTTTGACAGTCTTATTGTTGTGTGATTGATATACAATAAATGTGCATAGCAAATGTAAAATCTCATAAATTGCCATAAAAACCTAGCCACAAGAAAATGAATGCATCTATCACCCCCCCAATAGTTTTTACGATTGCTTGCTTATTCTTAATTTGAGATTGGATTGTAAAGGTGGATATTTGTTTACAGAAGACTAAACAAATGAAGTTGACCCTTGAGCCACTGTAGATACAGATGATTTCTTTCTGGGAGAAAATATATTGTCAACAAAGATCACAGTGCACTAATCTACTGGAAATTGTTTTAATAAACTTATTTCAATTTTCCTCTCCTGACTGACTATAAATGTTTGTTCCTCAGATACTCTGGGAATCTAAAACAATCTTTGGCATATGCTTATTACATATTCATGTAAAAGTCATGATCTAATTCTTTAAAAATCATTCTTTGCAAACAAATAACCCAATTAAATCTGGGGTACAGAGCTAAGCAAAGAGCTCTCAAAAGATGAAACAGATCAGACTGAGTAACGCTTAGCCATTAGGGAAATGCAAATCGAAACTACTTTGAAATTTCATCTTCTGCCTGTAAGAATGGCCAAGATCAATAAAACAAACGATAGAACATACCAGGAGGATGCAGGGAAACGGGAACACTTATTCATTGCTGAAGGGAGTGCAAACTGGGGCAGAGCCATGATGTAAATCAGTTTTCTGAGGAAGCTGAGAATTGATCTACCTTAAGATCCAGCTGGATGTCTTTTCAGGATACACTCAAAGGACTGTACATCATACTACAGAGAGACGGGAAACAGTCTGCATGTCCATCAACAAATGGATGGATAATGAAAATGTGGTCCATTTACATGATGGGATATTATTTACCTGTTACTAAAAATAAAATTATAAAATTTGCAGTAAAAGGTAGGGAGGGAGCTTAAAAAAAAAAAAGCCACCTGGAGTGAGGTAACTTATCCTTCAAAAGAGAAATATTGCATGTTTTCTCTTACAGATGGATGTTAGTCTTTTAAGTTTTCAACGTGTGAGAATCTGAATAACAGCAGAGTTTCAGTACTCAGTTAGGGAATAGGGATGGAAAGACCATCTCCCACGGAAAGGAAAATAGAATAGATTTATGGAGAGAAAAGGGGGAAACTAGAATAGGAGTATTAAATAGGGAGGGATGGGAGTAAAGGGTAAAGGAGGAAATATGGGGAAGGGCAACTAACACTGAAGGCCTTTGGGAAAACCACACAGGAACCTACTGATGTAGTAGCTTTATAAAACATATACGAAAGTAGTCTAAATGAAATCACAGTTTCCCAGTTGACATCCTATGCCACCATATATAACCTCCAGTTACAAGAATGAGTTACATTTTACTGAGTCATTGGCCAAAGGGGTCCCATAGAAACCCCCAAACACCAGAAACTGATGGCTGAAGACACTTCTTAATGTCATCAAACATGGAAAAGTCAAGCTGGTACCAAACTCAAAAGGCCACTCTATTAGTAGTATCTAGAGAGTACTTTGCACACTATCAGAAGAAAAAGTTAGTCATCAATATTACCCAGCTACCAATACTGTAACAATATAACAATGACCCAAAATATGGCACAAGTGCTATACGTGCAACCAACCACTTTCTGCTTGGATTTAAGGTCCACTTCATGAAAAGGTTCTCATACCTGATACTGCTAAAGTTCCCGAGAACCTGAGATTAGCCAAGTCATGGGCCTAGGAGAAAGCCTAATACCATCAGTCTGCCAAAAGAACTCAGCAATAAAACAACTCCTATTTTATTTACATGGTGTTATGCCCATTGATCAGTACCTCACTTAACCAATATCAAAGAAGCTTCTTCTCTCAGTAGATGAGACCCATCACTAGACAATGTACAGAGGGTGATCGACTTTGGAGTATTCATCTCTAAATGGAATGTTTTCATCCACCCCCTCCCCTGAAGCCTCAGGGATCTGTGTGGAAGAAGAGGCAGAAAGATTGTAAAAGGCAGAGGAGATGGATGACTTCATGGAAACAGTGTCTTCCAGACACAACAGGAGTGAGTGATGCACATGCGAATTCACTGTGGCAACACACACAAAACATGCCCAAGTTCAACCCAGATGGGCTGGGGTGAGGACATGGGCATGAGATTCCACCCTAATGAAGGAGCTATTTTTAATTGGTACTTGCTGGCAAAGGGAAAATTTGTTCTCTCTAGTGGTGTCTCACTGGATATCTCAACCACATTTCAGGACATGTTCCAAGGCTGGCCAGGGGTAGTTTGCCAACATAAAAGGAACTCAGTGGTACTTTTGTGAACTCTTTTAATCATTCTGTTTTCTTCTGGCATTTTTTGCCTCATTGGTCTTTTGTTTGTTTTGATTTTTATTTTTGTGGGTTTTATTTGGGGGTGGTTGTTTCTTGTTTCGTTTTGTTTTTGAAAGAAAGAGAGAAAAAACAGAGTTGAGCAGGGATGGAGGTAGGGAGGAGCTGGGAAGAACTGGGGGAGGAAAAATGATTGAAATATATTGTATACATTTTCTATTAGAAAAAAAGGAAAATTATTCTTTGCCACTATAAAATTGTTTATGTGTCCTCAGTGTGCCTAAGTGTAGAAAACATCCTCAAAAACTTCTACAGAACAAACAAGGTATTTTTCAATTTCTCCTTAAAGATGGTGGGGTTCTAAATGATTGTAGAAGGTTTGGTGGCCATGTAAGAAAGCAAGCTTAGGAATTTCATTACGCTGTCTTTGCTATGTAACGATAGATACACTCAGTGAACACTAGTGTACCCAAAGTTTTTGGTTTCATCTTCTTTTCTAGATTTAAGCTTTCCTCTTTTGTAGCTTTACAAATATCAAAAATTTCCATGAGTTCCCTTTTGAAGAGGAACATATTTTGAGCAAACAGAAATTTCTGGTCCTGCAGTGCATTTGGCTACCTCAGGAGATGTGGCAAAAATGAAAGAATTCATGAATAACACAACAGAAAGAGAACCCATGCAAGAAAGGATAGCTGTTTTAATCACAAGGGCAACATATCTTCCTTCAAGTGGATTTGTGTTCCTTTTTGGAAGTATCCTCAGGTTTGTTTGACATTTCCAAGGGATCAAAATTCAGGCTTGTTAATCCCTGTTCCTTTAGGAACAGACCCAATGAGAATGGCTTTCTGCCTTTACTGAAATCCTCCAAATATCTGTTCACGTCTCCTTATATTACCCTCTCTTCTGCCCCGTCCTCCAGTCAATGCAAACAGCATCTCCTGGATGCTGGCCTGGGCCCAGGTCTCCTCTGGGAGTTTCTGTGGCTCTTAGGCATTCAGTGTTGGTGCATTTGCTTTTGGGTTCTTTGTGTCTCCCTGCACACTGTGACTGGGTCTCACAGAGAAGCCTATTAGTCCAGATGCCTGGCACATGAAAACCATGGAGCACAGCTGTGAGGAAAGGACTAGCCCTCACATTCCTGTCACAAAATGTGTGAGAGGCCATTGGTTTGAGCTGATCCTTGCATTAGTCCCCTGGGCCAAACTTAAAGTCATTCTTGGTAAACTTCCATATCCCCAATCAACACTGAGTTGTTTATCTAACTTTGAAAAAAAGGGGAGTGTGTGAAGAGGAGAGATTCTAATGTCCCCAGACAAGCTAGCTTTAACTGGAATGATGAGGTCGGATCTGTTTTATCCCATAAAGAGATAATGGTGACACCGTCTTTCCACTCTCTATTCCTCATTTCTTGAGCCCTTTGCTGCCTAAACAACTAATTTTCCTTGCCATGTGCATTTACACACTCTTTCTACTTTAAAGAGCAAGGTATTATCCAGCTGTAGAATCTCAAATAAAAGACCCCTGAAGGTCTTTAGGACAACTTGACTGAGTCTTTATACTTCTTTGTGGTACTTAAAAAAAAAAAAAGATGGCACAGAGCTCTTGCCTAACAGTCTACTTGTATGAAGTACAGTATGATCATATGTAAATATTGATTATATCGTATTATTTAGAAGATTATGACAAGAAAAAATGTCTGCATATGTTCAGTACTGATGAAAAAACTGAGCAGATTTTTTCCTGTGATTGGTTGAATTTATTCACATAAAAACCATAAACAAGGGTTGACTATGTAGTCTGTGCAGCTTTGAAGAACAATGCTTCTAAAAATTGAGGTACAAAAAAAAATTTACCTTGATAGCTTGTTTAACATACAGAGCCCTGAATTCTAACCACAGTGGCCCAGGCCCAGGTCTGTGCTGAGGCCTGTGATTAGCATTCTCATTATGTGGTTCACAATACTGCTGGTCCACAGACCACACTCTGAACAGAAATACAGACACCCAGAAAGCTTCAGGCTTGGCTGCATGACTAGGAAAGCTATATTCCATTTCATGAGAGCCAGGAAGGAATTAACATTCGAGGATGGTTCTTTTATTCACCGTAAGAAACCCAGCAAAAGCAATATGAGGCTCTTTGTTGTTTAGAAACAGCACTGAAGCCCTTGGAGAGGGTTCTTTTCTGGAGTCTTAGAGTGATGTATTGGTGCTTTTCTTTCTGCTCAGACCTCACTTGATGAGAACTGTTATTCCTCTAGTGAGAAACACAACTTGAATTTCAGTCTGTGGAGGCTACTGGCAGAGACATTCCACCTTTGTCCATAGGGCTTCACAGTCAGGACGTATCATCAAGGAAATGCATGAATGAGGGAACAAATGGTGACAGTCTCCGCATCGGCAGTACAGATGTGCCTAGCTCTTAGAAAAGCTCTATGGAAGTACTGAACAACCTCTCTGAACACCATAGCCTCACCAGAAGCAAGACATGAACTCTGGTGTGAGGTGAAAATAGCCTAGCCTAATGGTTTTCTGTGAATTAGCATTAGAAAGGGCCGACCAGCTGTGTGTCCACAACTTCTTTATTAAACTTGAGCTTGTATTTTCTCCTCTGTGAAGCAGAATTACTAATGTGCTCCTCTGTGCTGCTGTGAACAGAGCACTTCACTGTGAGGTGCCTGGGTCTCCAGTATCAGCATCTCCTGGGAGTGGGTTAGAAATGCAAACTCTGAGGACTCAGCCCCACCAGCCAGTGTTTTGGGATGGACTTCAGCCATCTGTGCTTTAAAGAAACATCCAGGGGATTCCACTCTACCTTTGTTAGGTTCCCCCCCACCCCACTTCCCTAATCAATAGCACTTAGAGATATCGGAAAGAGGGAATCTCATTTGAGAAAATATTCCTAATATGTGGCCTGTAGGTAAGTCTGTGAGGCATTGTCTTGATGGATGATTGATATTGGAGGGTCACTGGGGACCATGACATCCCAAAGAGGTAATTCTGGGCTATATAAGAAAGCAGCCTAAGCAAAGCCATGAGGAGTGAGCCAGTAAGCCAACTGCTCCCTGGCCTCTGCTTCAGTTCCTACCTCTCCAGGTTCCTGCCTTGAGTTCTGCCCTGACTTCCCTTCACAATGAACGGTGAACTGCAAGATGAAATAAACTCTTTCCTCCCCAAGTTGCATTGGGTCATAATATTTATCAACAGAGAGTAGACTAGGACATTAGGGAAACAATCTGTGGAAATGACTCTCACCTGGAATGAGGGATTCTCCATCCCCCCATGTAGCCATGCAGTGAGAAGATGGATGACCTTAGCTACTTTAATGGATCATGAGGTAGACTCAATGGGACAGAAAAAAGTCTGCGAGGGGCACTCTAGATCAACTAGCCAGTAAATGATCTTGCTAACTAACTTTATCATGAGTAACTTTATCATGATGAACTCAGTCCAAACTGCTGACTTGCACAGTGAAGAGCTAAATAAATGAATCTCTTTTGACCTCCCTAAGTCTTGGGGGGTCATTTGTTACACAGCATAAGCTAAATGACATACTGAGAGTAACTCGGGGTGCTATGGTGCCATTGTCTTCTCTCCATAGCCTGTCCTTCCTACTAAGGGGGTTCATTTCTTTTCATTCTCTTATATTAGGAGTTTTTCAGATAGTGTGCCTATCACTATGAGTGAGCAGCAGGCAGTAAGTAGAGCAGAAACAAACCACGCTTGCAAGAGATGTCAGAAATGGATGGTGCTGCCTTCGGATCTTTAATAAAAGAAAATAGGCCAAGGGGAACAAAGGAAGCTTGACTTAATCTAAATTTTTCATATGGCATCTGAAAAACAACCAGTGATTCTATTCTTAGTCTGTTCCTTTACTGAAAGTGAAATTTATTTTCAGTTAGTGCCTATCATCATCTGTGAGGGAAAGCTGAAGTTGAGAGTTAGATAAAAAGAAGGGAGTCAATGGAACGGATTTTTTCACCCCATTTCATTTCATAACTGACCCCCACAACACACAAATGCTGTTGAGCTAGACCAGATGTCACCACCAATGGGAACTGAGGATTGTTGCTGGCCTCTCTTTACTGCTCTGATGATAGCAATCAGTTAGTGAGAGAGCTAGGGTGCTGAGCAGAAAGGGCATCCCTGCAGTTCTCCCAAAACCCAAGGGGGAAGTAGGATTCTTGGCTCTTTATAAGCAATTCCCTATTTGTCTAACATTGGGGTCATCTGGATCTTAATTAGAGGTAGGAGGCCATACTGTGAGCCCAGAGGGAGCAGAGTTAAACAGTGTGGCATTTGCTTCATGTCAATCAACTAAGAAGGTCCTTATTATCATTCTCATTTACATATGCAAAGAAGATGAGGCACAAGAGGTTGAGAAACTTCCCCTTAAGCCATGGCCCTCAACCCTTATGTTAACCTGGGACCAGATGCCAGAATAGGGTTTGAGACATAGTAGATATTTGACAAATATTTGGACTGACTGAATATTATGAGCTGTAGCCAGAGCAAAGTCCCCAGGGGCTGGTAATTATGCCTATAGAATCAATATTAATGATGAGGTCTTGATTTGTTCTCCCTCTAACCCTTTCTCACCACTTAGAAGCATATGATTAGCTTATCTAGCCTTTTTTGGACTTCAAGGGGTCACAAAATTAAAAAGTAGCAACTTAGTAGGAAGCATAAGAGACTCATCTGGAAGGTGAGATTCTTCAGCAAGTGTGCTGAGACACTCAGGTTGTAGTAGATGCATCATACATGAAGGTAAGGGCACTGATGAGGAACTCATACACAGCATATAGCAAAGGCCTTTCTCACCTGCGACTCTTAAAGCCACCTGTCACCTGCCACTTCTTCTTTGTCAAAATATCCTGGGCTCCGATACCCAGCCTACATTTGAGGGAAAAGAAAAACCAAAACAATCAAAACAAAAAAACAAAAGAAAACTCCATAAAAGTGCAACTTCTCTCCATTTCTTTTATCCTTCTTGTCTTATCATCTCTTCCCCCACATACACGGATAGATATGATAGATATGGTCTCAGTTCCTTTTCTATAGTTGTGACAAAACAGCATGACCAAGGCAACATATAGAAGAAAGCATTTAATTAGGCATATGGTTCTAAAAATTAGAGTTCATGATGGTGTAACAAAGGCATAGCAACACAAATAGCTGAGAGCTCACATCTTGATCCATATGTAGAAGGCAGAGAGACGTACACTGGGCATGGCATGTGTGATTTGAAACCTCAAGGCCTGACCCCATAATGTAACATAGCATAGCTTCAGCAAGGCCACACCTCTTAATCCTTCCCAAACAGTTTCAGCAACAGGGGACCAAGTATTCAAACTTATGAGTATGTGGGAGCCATTTTTACTCAAACCACCACAGATGTGCACATAACATCCATACTTGCTATTCTATATTGCTCTAAACCAAAAAAAAAAAAAAAAAAAAAATTAATTTGAAATTCTGCTTTTGAAATGTTGCAGATCAGAAATAGCTTAGAGTTACCTGTCCACAGTGGAATCATTAGAATTCCAAGTTTACCTACCAACCTCCAGACTGAGTGGATTCATTTTATTAAGTAACAGAATGAATTCTAGTGAATTCTGTAGATATTGCCAGTGCTATCAGATATTAGGTTACCTGGGCTGAAGGACATAGAGCTTTGAAGTGTCAGGCTCTGGCAAAGGCATGCTGATAACTTTAATCAGGAATAAATTGACATACTTTTATTCCATACCTGTATTATAAGCAGGAAGGTGATTTTTTTCCTTTGAAATCAGTTTTACTATGCAGCCTAAGTTGGTCTCAAATATGCTATCTTCCTGCCTTACCTCCTAAGGCTGAGATTATGGGCCACATAAGTGTGTATGTGCCACACACCTAGCAGAGAGGTGAGTTTATGAGAGAACAGTGTGGAAGAATAGAAGAAAAGAAAACTTACAATTTATGATTTACATGTTCTTTCTGAGTTCCAAATAAGAATCTGGAGGCAAGTAAGCAAGCCATAATATCTGGTCATAAGTCTACGTAGTTACTAACTTATTTCTAGCATTCAATGGACAGCAAGTAGTTCTCTGGGTACTGCCAGATTGTATAAAAGCTGACTCTCATAGTTTGACACCATGACACCTAATGAATTCAGTGCACTACTCTGAGTCTGGAGATGTAGCCAAGGTGTGGACCATCATATTGAGAAGCCTGGGAACATTACCTTTGTAAACCCTGAGACTCAAGTGAACATTTATTTCACTAGACACAATCCATAGCTCATCTTAGTTCTCAGAATCAGATACTTTTTCAGCATTGCCAGTAACCATCACTATCCTGAACTAAAAATGAACAAAGATAGATTGGACTTGCTAATATGCAAGACAAGGCATAAAGATGTGGATGGGGGGGGGATTTACTGGATAATTTGTTATTGTTAATTTTATGTGGTGCTGGAGATTGAAAACAAGGTCTTATACATGCTAAACAAAGAATGTGTGTGTTTGTGTTTATGTATATATGTGTGATAGAGACAGAGAGATAGACAGAAAGACAGAGAGAAAGACTTTGCAAACATTTTCATCAGCAAGTAATGATCATAACATTACAGTGATTACATTTGGATTTGACCACATGTACTTGACATATTATGACATACAAGACACTTCATCTCTTCTATAGTTAGTCTAAGAACATATAGCTTGATCAAATAAGGCAGTTTATTCTTATTCTGTTTTATGAAAAAATGCAAAGTCAGATTGGGGAGCATTCTACAAAATAGTGTGGTGGTTTGAATGAATACTGTCCCCCATAGATAGGCTCATACATGTGAACACAGCTGGTGCTGTTTGGGGACCTTATAGAACCTTTAGGAGGAGCAGGGGGAAGTATACTGTTGTAAGTTGGCTTTGAGGGTTTAGAGTCCCACTCCACTTCCCAGTTGCTCTGTCTGCTTCTTGTGTATAAAGATTTTATCAAGCTAGCTTCCTGCTCCTGCCACCATGCCTTCTCAGCAATTATGCTCTCTTTCTCTAAACTAAATCAAAACCAGACATTTTTCTTTAAGCTGCTTTTGGTCATGGTGTTTTATCACAGAAGCAGAAAAGTAGCTAGTACCCTTGACCAATGCTTTCCAAGCCTGTTAAAGGGCATAAATGACAAAGACAGATTAAGTCACTTGAAGGTAAGAAAAGATGGGACACATGACAGCTAAATCCACAGTAGAAGTCTGAAAGTCTTGGAATAGGAAGAGGCCATTACTAGAAAACCTGAGGAAATCCAAATAAATATACGATGTGTTCTGCCTGTGACAGACCTTAATGCTAATGTATTTGCTTTTAGAAATTTTGCTTACTAGCTAAATGGACCAACATTGATTTCCTGATTGTAATGAATCATGGTGCTGTAAGTCTCTAACATGGGAAATTAGGTGAGAGTTAGACCATCTTTACAACTATTGGGTAAATCTAAAATTATGCTAATACAAAATCTATAGTTTAAAACCACTCTTGAAATTATAATTTTATTGGTTTAGATACTCTAAACCAGCCTTGAGCTCTGGGATTTTTTTTTTTTTAATGAATATGGAACTAGAGAGACAGCTCAGTGGTAAAGAGTCCATACTGCTCTCAAAGAGGATTCAAGTTCTGCTTTTAGTACCCATGTTGGGTGGCTTATAACTGCCTGCAGCTACAGCCACAAGAGAGTCCTTCTGGACCCCATTGGCACCCCCCACATATACACTTTTAAAAAATTAAAAACGTGAAAAAGATTACTGCATATTATGATACAAAGGCAAATTTCAAAAACAGTGGATCTACATTGGAAGGAGCTACATGGTTGTGGGACATAGCAGACATCATCAGGATCTTGGGGACGCCAGGCAAGGACTCTCTAACACTGAGCTATGTCCCCAGCTACATTTATTGTTGTACTTGTTTGTTTGCAGAAACAGATACTGAATACTCATCGCTTTGTATATTGCATAAATAGATATTCAGATATAACCTTTGGGGATGAGAGTTGGGTGAATGGAACACCTATAAACTGAGTACATAGTGGCAGTTGACTATTTACGAGTAGTTTGAATAGAATCTATGGGTGATGAGAGGTTTCCCCTGTTGCAAGCCTTCTATGGTAACTTACTTATTTAAACATTAGGCCTTTATGCTTCCTTGCATTTTCTTAGTTCACACAGGCCTTCTGTTCTCTCCCAGTAAAGTTATAACCATTATAAGAAATGGTGCAGGTATCTTAACCATATTCCTGTTAATTTTTCCTTACAGGTATGTCTGTTTCTCAGATGCTGCATTGATGTAGCTCAGGATTCACATCCGGGATTCTACTGAGCCCTACCTGTGGCTGACAGGAGCATCCTCCCCTGAAGATGCCTGGGAGTTTGCCCATAGTTCTCCAAAGACTGAGTAATATAAGCCTAGAGAATTCACCTCCCCAGTCTCAAAGCTGGGCTAGATGCAATCTTTACTCCAGAGATCACTGGGGATCAGGTGCACAGTATTCTCTACTTGACACCATACTTAGGTTTGACTCTTCCCAGTTCTATCATGTGCCCCTCATGCTCCTGTGAGTTTTGCTTGAATTCGCTTGCACACAAACTCTGCCATTCTGAGGAGGCAGACTCAGCCTCCGTTCTTCACTGGGTGTGACAGAGCTGGGAGAGGTAGGGTTATCTGGTGCTGTTACCAGACAGTACTTTTTCTACTGTCCAGTCCTGCCTAGGGGGAAGCTCTCAGTAGATCTTGCCACTCTTGTCTTTGTGTCTGCTTCCTCACCCATTGGCACAACTCTGGAACCACAGTTGCCTCCTAGTAGGTTTGTTTTTATTCTTGCTCCACGCTATGTAAACAAGAAAGTACATCAGATCAAGTTAATTCCCCTCTTAAAATTCTTAGACCTTCTGGAATCTTTCATCCAAAGTGAAACTCCTCACCAGGCTCTCATAACCTGGCTTGTCTGTATCTTTCCTAACAATTCTTCCTATGCCCCTCCAACAGCATTTGTGGACTGACACTCCTCCAAGGCTGAGTAGGCTCGGGCCTGCCCGCGGCTGCTAATCAACGGTCAGAAATGTTCTCCCAGTCATCTCGAGTCTGGACTCTTCCCAGTCCCTGAATCTGTCTGGTAGTTTTCTTGCCCCTCCCCCAGCCCTATCGATTTGATGGCTATTTCTTTCTTGTCTTTAAAATAAATATTACTGCAAAAGGAGATCTTGCCTGTTCTGATCTCCTGCTTACCCATTGCTTGCTGAAGCACTTGGCATGTATGGCTGCTGGATAAATAAATACATGGCCAATTATAGGCAGTGGAGGATTCCAGTACTGTGGGTTCCAAAGCTCACAGTGAGCCTACCTCACTGAGATCTGTCCCAATCGCAGGATAAAGCAGGGCTGCCTTGAGGTAAGAACAACTGCGTTCTTGGGTAGAAAGTCCACACTTAATAACCTGACAGTCCAACATTGGGCCTCTCTTGAGCAGGGGAGCCATCCCTAGGCCTGGCGTCTGACCCTCCTGAAAGATCAGCAAGGTGAATGGGCATTCTTATTTTTCCAGCAACCTCGTCACGGACATGCTTCTCTAGCTCACTGCCAGGGTGCCTGTTCCCCCACTGCGACTGCTGGCTCCACTGAACACTGAAGCCACTCACATCGCTCCCTGGGTTACTAATAGCAAATACAGAAAAAGTACTGCTCCAGAGACCCCCTGCCTGCCCTTCTAGGGCTCAGTAGGCCTCACTGGCACTGGGATCATGATTGCAGATTGAGCAATCAATGTCAGAAAAATAGCCGCAGGCCCCAACTCTGGCAGTCAGGTGGAGCTGGCCTGCACACATCAAAATCACACAGCTGAGAAGGCCGGCTGTTGAAAAGCGTTGGGAGGCCTCTCACTGTGCACTAGCACTGAGGTTGTACACACTATCTCGCAACTAGCTGTAGGACCACTGAAGGAGGGAAAACTGGATGTCTGATGAGTTCCCTTGGCTCCTTGGAACCTCAATTTTACTGCCTTTAAATGAAAATCCGAGTTTCCCCTGCACTTGGCCAGGATGAGTATGGGAGTGGCTGTATACTGAGTACATTTGGCTTAGGGTCTTGCAACATCTGAAAATCTCCATTTCCTTTCAAAATGATTCTCTAACTCTTATACTAGTATCTGCAGCAACCAAGTTAAGTCCAGTGTGTACTTTCAAATGGTGGCTAATGTCAGGCATGGAGCCATTTTCTTATATAACAAGGAGGCTGAAGTGGGCTGCCTGAGCCTACCAGTTTGAGGACTGCTTGGGCAATATAGCAAGACTCCATCGATGATAATAAATAAATAAACAAACAAACAAACAAATAAATACTTAGATCAGTGTCCCCTTGTTTACTCTGTTTTTGTTTGGATTTTCTTCAGAATATTTCCATTACACGAATGTCATTTATGTGTTTGTGACTTTCACATATGGTCATATGAAGAGGTAGTGGTGCTCTTGGCAAGCTACATGACAAGCTACATGTATCACTGGGCTCATGTCCATTCTAATGGAGCTAGAGAATTGTTAACACCTGATGATGGGTCTGTAATGATGTGAGTATTCTAATATTATACTTACCTGGTGATGTTTGTGACAACACTGATGTAAAAAAAAAAACAAAAAAAACAAAAAAACAAATCTATTGGCCTGCCAGCAATAGAAAAAGCCAGTGCATATATTTCTGTATAGTACTTGATATGTGTATAGTAATTGATAGTGATAACAAATGACCATGCCGTTTGATCATATTATTCATGGTTATATACTTTATACCATTATTTTAGAGTATGTTACCATTTATGAAAAAATATTTACTAAAACAATATTCTGGGGCATGGGAATGACCCAGTGGTAGAGTGCTTATCTAATATCCATGAGGTCTTGTGGGTCAATTTCTACCTACCATACAAAACGGTCAATATGTAACAATAACAATCCCTGTTATCTCCAGAAGTTGTTTAATCCATTTCATGTATCTCAGGTCTTTTGGTTATATTACCAGTCCTCTTAGAGTGACTGACTTTCCATCTAAGTGGGCAAGCAGGGCTAGGCAAGGTTGGACTTTGGCTGAAATCTGTAGGAGACTAGACTCTGCACCCAACTTGGGATGGGGCTTACAATGGCTGGTGCTAGTGCTTGAAGGTGGCTCCTATAAGGAATCTCAGCTCTACCCTTTTAAAGCTGAGGGCCATATGCATTTCAGTGCATAGATGCTGAGGAAGTGACACCCAGTAGGAGTTTAGTTGACTGCATGGTAAATAAATGAATGGTGAGATGCTAGTATCTCAAAGCTGGAGCTAGCTTCTGGGGCACTTGGGATATCTGACCATTACCATTTGCAAAATTGTAGCAGCTTGTTGAAGTCACCTGTTTCCCTCATCGCACACCATTTCTGTGCATTCTGCTAGACTCTCCTGCTATTTGCCCCTTGCAAATGCTACAAGCCTTAGGGTTTTCTCAGTTTCAGGAGGAGCCTGCTTTCTCACAAAGCTGGGTGCACGGTGCACCGAAGGGAACAGTCTTTGCCCATGCACGGTACTCTCACTTTCCTGCCTCGCTCCCACTTGGCACACAGTGTATACTCTTTCCCAGAAAAGGCTCCAGCTAGAATGGGCCTCAGCAGGTGTCATCCTGCCCATTAATTACTCCTGCATACCTTCTTTCAAATTCTCTTTTTTGTTTGTTTGTTTGTTTTTGTTTGTTTGTTTGTTTTCTCGAGACTGGGTTTCTCTGTGTAGTCCTGGCTGTCCTGGAACTCACTCTGTAGACCAAGGCTGGCCTCGAACTCAGAAATCCACCTGCCTCTGCCTCCCAAGTGCTGGGATTAAAGGCGTGCGCCACCATTTTTTCCTCACCTGCCAGCACTTCCTAGGACCACTGCCCAGATAAGTTGCAGGTATTCACAATCCTCAAGTAGGCTCTGCTTCTGGATGGATCTAGGGTGACATTGTATTTTAGACAAATAATAAAGACTTTATGTTTTGACTTTGGGATGGTACAGGACCTGAAAAAGTAGACAGGGCATCTATCTAGGATTTGATCTTCAGGGGTTCACAATCTGATTTCAGAACTAAGTCTAAAATTTGCACAACCCTAAATCAGAGCATATTGGTATATGCCTGGCTAGGCAGCCTTGTGAGCCAGCTGCTCCTTGCTACTCTATGGATTGATTAAAGTGAGGGCTTCCAGGCAGTTGCCTGCCTTGTTTTTCATGATGTAGCAGCAGCAAAGTTGAAAAGCCTTCAGGGGTTTTTTTGTGGTGACTCCTCCCTTCAGTTCCCTTTGCTGGTGTTTGCAGGAAAGAGGACTGGCTGATAATTGTTTCTAGCATTATAGGTAGTTCTTATAATTAAAGGAGAAAGCAGGGTTTTCTTGCTTGAATAGGAGACATGTCTGGAGAGACAGAGAAAAACCTTCATAAGCAATTGCTTTTACCAAGGCAGGACTAAGTAAAATTTCATCAGGTAGATAACAGAATAAGATGTTTGCATTTATTTTTCTAGTCCAAAACTAGAGGGCATACTCATCATTGTTGTTGTGAGGAAAAACATCTTCCCTTTTTAAAATTTTCTTCTGGATTTACATGGTATTTGTGTCTGTGGTGGTTCTGCTTCCTAAAAACAACTGGGTTCACGTTCCAGGTTTCCTTTTGGCTCAAAGGCATTCAATTCTTTTACTTAGGGCTCCAATGTTGACTGGGAAAGACACTGGAAAGTCTGTGGTGGTAGCGTAAGAATGATCCTTGGCTAGGTTTCCTGATTTATGTAACTGAGTAGAAGAAGGATAAACTCAGGATAGACAGAAGAGCTCCATGCCTAGCCTGTGGCCAATACAAAACCTTCCCTGACTCATGCTTTCAAAATAACTGCATACTATTATATATATATATATATATATATATATGCATATGTGTGTGTGTGTGTGTGTGTGTGTGTGTGTGTGTGTGTGTGTGTGT
>JANHMN010000002.1:199370288-199388337 GCA_030674055.1 Rhabdomys pumilio | reverse complement strand
TGTGTGTGTGTGTGTGTGTGTGTGTGTGTGTGTGTGTGTGTGTGTGTGTGAAAATTGGCTTTGATCATACTCCTTCCCATAATTCCTCCTTTCACATGGACTCTGTGCTTAGCTATGTGACTTCTTCGCCCATTTGGCCTAGACAGACAATGAACTTTTTTTCATTGGTAGGGCCTCCCTAAACTTTGCCCACCTTCTCTAATTGTTTTCAAGAACTTTGCAAGACCCACTAACTACACATGCAACACTGGGGCTAGCCTTTCTCATGGGAGACAAACAGTTCTGGCAACAATGATGCTCTAGCTGAGAGCCAGCAACAACTACCCACACAGAAGTGAATCCCTGCTTCAGCCATTCAAACAGCTGCCTTGAAGAACCAAGTGCTTAATGAACATTCTCAATAAGAGGTGGCTGAGGTTTCAAGTCACTGTGGGTTGGGATGTTTGTTCTACAATGTAATTGTTCAGGATCTCCAAGTTATCACTAATGCCTGGATAATATGTGGCCTTCTCCTCTTCCTAGACAATTGGCTTTTGCCCTCCTTTTTACGTAGAGAACATGGTATGATTGGTCAAGAATCACCGCAGATGGCTACATATCATCTTACATTTGGTACAGAATCTTTGTCTTACACTCTCATTAGTACTTTAGACTTATGGTCATTATTAGGCTTGCCACTAACTATTTGGTGCTATAATTTCAAAGAGATTGCATATCACTATTTCACAAATTTGTCTTGAGGAGTATTTTGATAGTTACATTTCAGTATAATTGATTTTTGCATGTAACCTTATGTGTTTTATGTATTAAAACATGTAACTCTGAAAAGGGACCCAGAGACCTCACCACATTGCCAGCAGAAAAGAGCAAAAATCTAAGACCTTTGCAATTCTTTTCAGATAAAAACATGATGGGTTGTTTGTTGCAGCTTACTTCTCAACCTTATTACTCAAAAAAGTGACATAACATATGGAAACATCCACAAGAAAAAGATTTTAAAAATAAATATATAGGGATTGGGGATTTAGCTCAGTGGTAGAGCGCTTGCCTAGCAAGGGCAAGGCCCTGGGTTCGGTCCTCAGCTCTGAAAAAAAAAAAGACAAAATAACAAAAAGACCAAAAAACAAAAACCCCCCAAAATATATAATATATTGTATATAATATATTTTACATATTATATGTTTTATAAATACATATGTGAATTTTCAAAAATTCTAGTCATTCCTGAGTTGGCAACATTATAGAAGCAAAAGAAATTTCGTAATTGTGGTAAGCAATGGAAGCAAGTTCAAGCTTATATCTACACAACCGAGAAGATTCTAAGGCTGCATATACTAGATAAGTATAGAAGATGAATAGTATTATTAAAGAAAAAATATAGTACTTCCAGAGACTCAGATTTAAAGAATTTGCAAATCTATCACTGATCAAATAAAATAAGGTTGTGTATATTTATTAAAGTGATGAGTCAATACTTTCTACTTCTGGAGTGGACATCTGGTCAACCTCCATCCTCAAATAGATTCCAGTATTGACTACTAGGTAATATTTTTCAGGGCAGTCAAGTTTCTTATGACCTAGTTTTTATACTTGCAATGTAGTTATGGTGTCTCTCTTGTCTTTCTTGACAGAGCTTATATGAAGTTAAAAACTTAGATCACAGTAGGAAAACAAGCTCGTTAAAAGAAGCGACTATCATTAAAGAGATGCAGGTTGAACCAGTGCAATTGTTTATTAAGTGAACCGATAAATTTACATCTGCTTATAGCAGATGTAGTTCACTTGCCTCGCCAGCCTATCAAATCCAAAAGAAGTATGTCACCAGTAATTTTAAAAAGGACCTTATCAACTTCACTAAGTAGCAAGCTCTGTTTTACATCAGAGTTTTTAGTAGATTGGAAGAATGTAGCACATGAAATGTTTATTTGTGTGAATTTCAAACTAGGTAGAAAGCTGATTTCCACTTTAATGATACATAAAGTCTTCATTCAGGAAACCAAAGTTGAGACTAATGTTAAGTTAAAAAAAGAGAAACAAAGGAAGGAAGGAAGGAAGGAAGGAAGGAAGGAAGGAAGGAAGGAAAGAAGGAAGGAGGGAAAGAGTAGGCCCCTAGAACATCAGAGCAGAGATTAGAACTTCTACACCGAGGACATGAGTTTGAATCTCAGCTTGTGGGTGCAGGGGTACCATGTGGCAGTCTAAGAGCACATTTAGACAGTTTCTCTCTTTTATGGTCTGTGTACCTTTCTTTGTTCCATCATCCAATTAGATGCTAATTCTTAATGTTTACTATCCCACTGGGCCAGAGATGACTCAACTTTACCTTGGTCCCCTTTGGCGACTGAGAAACAAGTTCTAATTAGTAGATACAGAGATAGGAAGTTATCACCCCCTCCTCGTGGTTAAGGAAAATTTGACATAGCTAAAATTATGGTTGGTTGGGGCACAAACTTGCATCTTTTCCCACTGGGCCATTCCTGACACTCATATACACCAAAGGCAATAGAAAGAGCTGTAAGTATGAAGGTCAGGCTTAACGGAAAATTTGTCACCTAGTTTAGTCTTCAATGCAATGCTTGCATAGGTTTGGTATTAATCTTAGTCTTCAGCCTGCAGAGGCTATACTTGTCACAACTCACCAGTCAGTCTATCTGGGCTCACATATGGCCATGATAAGAATCAAAATTAAACTAGGGAAGAAAGAAAACTGGAAACAGGGGTCAAATTATCTTCCCCCACTGCCACAGTGGGCCATACAAATCTTATAGTTATTTTTTTTCCTCTGAACCTGTAGTAATAGGTAACTTTGGTCTTGGAAATGGGGGGGGGGGAACAAAATGAGAAAATAATTGGAAAATGTATCTCTATTGTTTAGACCAAAGTCTATTTGGCTTTGAGGGTGACCAGTGATGCAGTCAGTTGTTGAAGGGACTGCTCCATCACTGAGCCTAGAGATGATTTGAGCTTTGCTTAAGTGCCAAGTAACACCTCTCAAAGAATCCTGTCTTCATCCTTTCTAAACCATCATTTTACCCTGTGGTCCTACTAGTCTGTCTCCTCTCCTGTATTATTGTGTTCCTGGATTGTCAATCATTCTCCACTAGAAAATAAATTTTATCATAATGCTGTCTTCTCTGTTTCTTCCCATTGCTTAGAACAGTGCCTCAGATGGAATGGAGGAGCAGCAAATATTCAATGAATCTTGTGAGGAAGGATTATCCTACAGAACCGTGAAAGTATGAACCCAAGAGGATATAAAATAGGTATTTGTCTCTGTTGTTAAGTTTCCTAGTACAACTTCTTTTCTCTAAAGAAGAAGGTATTTTATTTACCCTAAAAATTGGAGAGGAGAGTTATAGTGTCTGTGCTTTTAATTTTTAAAATTAAAACAATACAGAATTTTATTTTATTATTTATTGACAAAACTCTGGATTCTCCAGGTACTGTGGTTGCAGGTTTGAGTACCATACCTACCAGCTCCATAGAGTCTGACTTAAAACTGTTTCCATCCCTCAAACTGTTTAGCTGTAGCCTCTTAGTAATACATTCCCATGATACTTCATTCCTTCCCATTTGATTGAACACATGGTCCAAGCTGGGCCAATCAAAGGCCTTTCAAGAGAATCTTAAACATAGAGTCTAAGCAACAAAGATAGTTCCCTGTCCAGAGTAGGTACACTGGAACTATTAATCATTCCGCACTTGCACTTTGTAGAGCCAGGAAGTGATTTTAACAACAGAAAGTGAATCCAGCAGACAGGAAGTAGTAGAGATGGATAGGGAAGAATTAGAGGAAAAGGAGGGAGGAAATAGAAAGGAGCAGGCAGAAAGAGATCACTTAATTTGGGTGTGTCTGAATGCTTACTTGGTTGTCTGACCTGTCTTCTCTTTATTTCTCACGGTTTGACTGATCAACATTTACTTAAGTTTTTTAAACCAATAAATTTCTCTTTTACCAAAACTAATTTACATTTTTGGTACTCCCATATGCAACATCCAAATAGCTATCTACTTAAAATATTATTCATGAATCTTTCTTGTCAAAATATAAAAAGATTTCCTATCCTGTTTTGAGGCTGTTCACTATCAGAGACCAAAGGTGATGAACAGGTGAGGAGATCCCCTTTTGAAGAATAAACCTTACCATGATGGAAAATCTAGACCAGATAAGGCAGAGTGGCCTGAGCCTAGAGCAAATGGCACAGAAGTATGAGCCACTAGCACTGGTTGTAAGTCTTGCCATGTGGTGAGTACTTATATCTGGACCATGTGATTTCTTACTTCTAAAAATACAATTTTACAAGTCTACTCCAGACCCTTGAATCTATGATTCTAAACAAGAAGAGGTAGAAAAGAAGGCAAATCTTGGGTAGGAGGGTCATTTTCTCAAGGGCCATTGGTGTTCTGACTCAGGGTAGAAAGTAGGAATTCATAGAGTCTAAACGGAAGCTGGCCATTTATTGTGGGGGCCAGGGAAGCATTGACAGGCAGGCGTTGCTTTAGCCTTCATACCTGGAGTATCTTTGCTCTCTTGTATCTTTCAGAGGCTACAAGTTAGACTTCATGTGGAGGAATGCGACTGCTGAGATTCTAAATTTTGACAAGCTTTAAGGAAATGATTCTGGAATACTAGATTGAGCCATTATGATAAGAAACAAATCATGAGAAGGACTCCATCGACTGCTCACCTCCCACCCTTGTCCTCACTCTGTGGACAGTTAGCTTCCTTATCATTCAAATTTATTCTGTGCTGTAGCAGGATCTTTAGCACTGAGTCAGAAGTAGAAGAAGCTGGAAGAATCGTTTACTCCCTAATAAGGGCTCATCAATTCTCTCACAAAATAGGAATCTCTGCTCCTTGGCATGACTAGTATTGGGGGAAGTGGCTTTCAAGAGTCCCTCTACCCTTTATTGGCCACATCCAACATCATCAAAGTGCTCAGTGAGGCAGGAAATAGGCGGTGAGCATCAGAACAATCGCTTACTTAGCTTTATCTCTAAGATTTGCATGGCCATAGTCAAGTTGAATGTTCTGCTTCTGAAAATTGTAGGCTCACTGAGGGAGTTCTTGCTCATTGAAAAGGTGAGACCTAAGGTTTTCTAGCTCTCCTATCTGACTGCCCACATGTCTGCAGTCCTTTGTTCTCACAGCTCTCAATACTGGAAAGGGCCAAGAAGTCTGGTAATCAGACTTTGGCTATAACCATGAGCTCACCACAAAACTGGCTTTAAGAAAAATAGCTATGTGTTTTTACCACTAACCCTTACATATGTATAAGCTCGTTCGTGGGTAGAAGGGTAGCAATTAATATTTTAAGATCCTTAGAAATAGCTTGACCAACACTATCTTAAGTGTGGAAAATAGCATCTACCACTTGGTATGTTGCTATAGAGATTAAACATAAAACTAACTACAATAAATAGGACTATAAAAGCTATCACGAAGCAGATGCTAATGTGAAGATAATAGGGGGCTTGAAAAACCTTTCCCAGCAGGATCTTTTGCCATGTAGGCTTAAATTTATAGGAATTCTCCCCAAAGCAGATTGTGAGCTCACCATTGCAGGAGGTATATTGGGCAACCTTCTCCATGTTCAACAGGGAATTTTGATGTGAACACAACTTTGGGGTATTTTGAACTTCATAAAACTTGTCTTTTTGCATTTTATGTTTATTAGCTTATAGAGGATACTAAATGTTTTAAATATATGCAGGTATCAGTACCAAGTCTGACTAAAGAAAGACCTGGTGTTTGCATTTCTTTGCTTGTATATTGTGTGCACGTACGAAAAAAAAAGGTACACGTGTCAATCTGATAAGGAACCTAACCCCACCCCACATACCAGCATGTTGTTGCAGCAGCAGCAGCAGCAGCAGCAGCAGCAGCAACAAAAACCTCTCAGCACAAAGCTGAAAACAAACAGCACCAACAGATGTGGTTTTGGTGATGGTTCATTGAACAGCTTGCAGCACATTTCTTTTGCACAGTGAAATATATTTTTCATATTTCCTTTGTTTCCCTCAAGGGTCCTTGAAATGCAATGCATACAGCAAGAGGGGGTTAGTGTTTACTTAAGTGAAAACTGAGCCTCTTTGGGCATCTAGACATAATTCTAAGGATCATAAGGCCATTCCCAAAGCAGAGATGCTATCAAAGGCATTTTAAAATTCTTTCCCAAATAGAAAAATCAAATACTCTTGATACATTTTCCCAATTTATCATGTATGCTGTTAAAGTGAAAAAGTAATGTGATACCATGAGCCATTGATTCTCTGAAAAGAAAACACAATAGAGAAGAAAAGAAGCATGTTATCTTCAAATAACCTGCAATCAAGAATGCTAGAAGTATGTCTTGGCAAACATTGGCTAACAGAATGCAGCCACCTGACTTCCCCTTTTAGAGGGTGAGAGATAGCAACAACAGTAGTTCCTTAAGACCTCATGACACCCACTTGGCATTCATAGTAGCCACCTCTTTTTCTTTACGTCTGTGAACACCAGGATCAGTTCAGTTCAGGTGAGTTGTTCAAGGTTGTACAGTTAATATGGTTGGAGAGTCTGCAGCTTCTGCCTGTCTATCCAGTGCTCAATGAACTCATCTGAACATTTGGTTGTCTCTGGTCATTCATACCATCATAAGCACCTAACTTAGCCTGGAAGACTATGCTCTTGGAGGTTTGCTGATTCACTGGCAGCATGTAGTCCATCAGAGCCGTGTTTCTTAACCTGTGGGTTGCAACCCCTTTTGGAGGGGGTGTCAAACAACCTTTTCACAGGGGTCTCATATCAGATATCCTGAATATTAGCTATGTACATTGTGATTCACAACAGTAGCAAAACTACAGTTATGAAGTAGCAATGAAATAATCTTATGGTGTGTGTGTGTTGGGGGGGGGTCATCACAATATGAGAAACTGCATTAAAGGGTTGTAGCATTAGGAAGGTTGAGAACCACTGTGTTAGAAGGTCTCAGTGGATTATATATAAATGTGGAAAACTCATGGGTAGAAAGAAAAAAAATGTGGATCTTACAGTCAGAGAGACAAGAGCTCTAAACAGTTAAACTGTTTCCAAGGCAATTATGTGAAATAACCTAAGCCAAAAGTTGAGTGTAGTATGTAGCAGGCATTTAGCCAATTATTTGTTATTCTCTTTGTGGTCATTCTACTGTTTATATACTTCACTGAAAGCAGACACAGAGTTACCATCTACTAGTTTTTAAAACTTACTTTATGAGAAAGTGTAGAGGAAAAGGCATACAAAATTCCTTGTTCAATTGGTGGTGTACATTGGTTTTACTACGATAAATGAGGCTGATATGCTATGCCTATTTTTCCTCTTCTGAAAAAGGATGCTGGATGCTGGAAGCTAAAGGACAGTTTTGCAGAAAGCCAAATCAACACAGACAGCACGTATACTACATGTCGATCCTAATAAAACTGTGTGTGCTTCTGAAGACAAGGGCTGGCCAAAGGCACAAATCAATGCCTCAGTCTATGTATGGGCAAGATTAAAAATATCATTTGATCCTAATGAATAATAGAGACCTTTAAATGTATGCATGCTGCATGCTAAATACCTTGGCTTCCTACATGAAAACGACTTAAATCACTCTTAGGTAGTGGTTGTTAATCTCTGAATACAGTTCGGCTTTTAGCATTACTTTTCCCGAGAATTCTCTAGGCTTCATTAGCATTTTAACCCCTGGCTCATAGATGATAAAACATCATAGTAAAGTAATAAATTGTTTACCATAGTTTGATAGCTAGTTGAGGTAAGACATGTCTTTCAGACAAAATGTTATCCCAACATTTAGGGTGAATCTACTTGCAGAACTACGAAACAATTACTGTATTTTCCAGATTGAAATGTCTGGTCAATACAAGCCAGAACGAGTTATGAGGGTGAAAATCATTTCTCTGAAAAAAAAAAAATAACGATATCTCCAGTTACTCACTCATCCCAATCGACCTGGTACGTGAAGGGTACTAAAAAATCAAGAGCTGTCATCTCTGATCTCTAGGGTTTCTATATTCTACTAAGGAAGAAAAATGTATAGGTAGGTAATTATAAAGT
This sequence comes from Rhabdomys pumilio, assembly GCA_030674055.1. Classification (NCBI taxonomy): domain Eukaryota; kingdom Metazoa; phylum Chordata; class Mammalia; order Rodentia; family Muridae; genus Rhabdomys; species Rhabdomys pumilio. Next base: position 199,380,260 of record JANHMN010000002.1, on the reverse strand, counting down.
TATGCCATAAACCTTCAAGGCAGGTGGAAATGGAACCATAGTTAACTGATAAGCAGAAGTAAAATTCTAAAAGTAGGGACTGCGGAACTAAACTATATTCTACTTCATCCCGAATCTCTGACTGATGGCCCATAAGGGGGAGATTTCAGAGGAGGAAAGTTCAAAAATACTGCATTTTCCCTCCTTGTACCTTGTTTTTGCATTGCTTCATGCATTTCAGATTAAAGAGTAGGTTTTCTGGCCTAGAAAATACCAAGATTCTTGATGCTTGGGTCTTTCCCCTTGGTAAGAAGTGATTTACACAGGCAGGTATCCCTATGAAGATGGATGCTGAAATACAAAACTATATTTAAGGGAGATACATTGTCTTGTGATTGTCATGTAAATGAAGACAAATTTACCCAAAGACATGTCTTAGTTATTTATTTAGTCTAGGTCACTAAGTATGTTTCTTAATATATTCATTCATGATAAAGTAGCCTTGCTGTAGGTTCTGACCAGTGCAGGAACCTTTAGGTCAATTGCATCTGTTGAATTTTTTTAATGTGTGTGTGTGTGTGTGTGTGTGTGTGTGTGTGTGTGTGTGTGTGCCTGGGTGTTCATTTATTTGGGTGCTTCTATGTTTGGAGGCCAGAGGATAGCTTCAGGAATTTCAGGGATTCAAGAATAACATCTGCTTCATTTGAGGCAGGGCCTGTTGATGGCATGGAGTTCATCATTAAGGATGGAGTAGCTGGCTAGTAAGCTCCAGTCCTCCTGCCTCCGTCTTTCCAGCACCGAGACTGCAGGAATAAGCCACTATGCCCGGTTTTTCATGGGGGTTCTGAAGATTACATTTAGGTCCTTCTGCTTGCAAGACGAACAACCTTACTCACTGCACGGTCTTTATAGCTTCCATGTTCTCTTTTAAGTTGGGTTAAAAGAAAGAGATCCTACTAAAATATGTCTCCTAAAGTACTTATGTCTGGATACGGTATGCTTATCATGTCATACTGAGAGAAGAAACGTTTATTTTACTTACTACTGTGTCTGCAGAACCAGTATAGTGCTTTCTGGGAAAATGGTAGGTTGTTCAGGAAATGTTTGCTGAATGAATGAATGAATGAATGAATGAATGAATGAATGTGTTACAGTAACTACTGATGATGTTTGAGGAGTTCATTGACAAGTTGGAAAAATCCCATAATGTTCAACAATTTCTCAAACGTAAATCAGGAATATGGTTTTAATTTCTAGTAAATATCTCACAAAGTTATAATGACTTTCCTAGTACTTTCTCATTAGGATAAAAGACATCATTCGACAGGACTACCTCATATGAAAACACTTCACTGATGTTTTTCCCAGCAGGCTTTCTGGCATTTATCTCCCTCTACTTTCTACTTATCCAATTAAAAAAAAAGTCACAGTGTGATTTATCTATGGCTGGCCATCAGGCCAACGTCTACTAACTACAGAAGAATTTAAGAAATTCGCTGTTTGTATTTCCCAGTTCGTATTTTCTGACGCTGTAAAAGAGAAATATAAACAAAGAATATCAATATCTTGGCCCCAGACGCTCTATGGAAAGGGAATCCAGTCCAGTTTGCCTGACTCTCAAAGCTCATCTGAGAGCATTCTCTGAAACAGAAATGAGGCAGGAGTGCAGAGCTGCACTCTGGCCTCAGGGGGGCACCAGAGAGAGGCTTTCGTTTCCACCTATGCTGCCCAGAATAGGGCAGAAACCACTGACTCAATCTTGCAGCCATGGGATGTCATCTTCTACGTTCAAAAATCTAGAACCAGTGTCATCAGAATGAAAGAAATGAAGGGGAAGCCGAGACCTGATGCTCAACTGGTAGAACTTGTTACTTTGGCAAAAAAAGTCGCCTTGCCCTTGATGTCAAAAAACAAAACAAAACAAAAACAACAACAACAACAAAACGGCTGTCCACCTGGGAAGCCAAGAAGTGAGTCAGCAGATCGAACAGACTCGTCAATCGTGGAATTATCAGGCCAAAACAGCAGCAAAAGGATCAGATTTATCTTTCTTGGGTCAAACAAGAAGCCATGAACTTAGCAGAGCAGTTATTTAGCTTCAACCCCAAGTAGCTATCAAAAGTCACTTTCAGACTGACTGAAAAAGGGACATTAATCTTTAAAACAGGATTTCCCCCCTGTTTCTTTTGGAGATAGACTTGTTTATAACAACTGGTTAACTGTTGTAAAGGTTAATGTTTGTGAGTCAGCAAAAACCAACAAGCAAACAGTGACGATCTTTTCTTGCCGTCTAACAGTTTACCTGCATGGAGCAATGCTGGAATCTGAAGTCAACTATAAAGGCAAGATGTGGATTTCTGTCTCTGACTCTCTGATGGTCTCCATCTCTCCGTTTCTCAGTCTCTCTCTCTCTCTCTCTCTCTCTCTCTCTCTCTCTCTCTCTCTCTCTCTCTCTCTCTCTCTCTCTCTCTCTCTCTCTCTCCCTCTCTGTAAAACCCAGAGCCTCACATATCTCACATATGGTAAGCAAGTGCTCAACCACTGAGCAAGTCCCCTCAACCCCGTGTGATCAATTTTTGCACTAATTATATCTTGAAGTGAAAATTCAAAACTAATTTATTTTTACAAGGCATTTAAAATGTTTGGGAACGCTGCAGGATATAGCTTGTACTAGATGACCATGAATCTGAATAAGGAGGGCAGACACTCAAAGCAGGGATGATGCAGAGCAGAGCTTTGAGGCAAGAAGCAGGATTTCTTGTCTGACCTGAAAGACAATGTCAAATAATTTGGGGTGGGGGGAGTATACAAAAGGACTAAGAAAGGGATATGATACCGGGGACCCCTGAATCCTAAGATCTGTGGCTGCAGATTGACAGCCGAAACATTGCTGAGACAACGGGAGCCAAAAGCCTTTCTTCTGAGGCCTGTACACATTGCTGAGGCATTTCAACTGCGTCAGAATGGCAGCAGTACTGACCAGCACAGTCTGCGGATGAGGAGACCAGGTTTTTCCAGGGCCCCAGCGGGTTATTAGAAGACTGATTCCCAAACAGGAAATTATAAGCAGTTGCTTCAGGAGAGCTGTGGGACTCCTGGCTGCCAACCAGCATCCTCACAGGCCAAACGAGGAGGAAAGGATGGAAAAAAATCGTGTGCAGAGGCCTGCAGTATAGTTTAGGGACTGAGTGCTTGCTTAGCATGGTTAATTCTCTGGGTTCAATCCTATCTATCTATCTATCTATCTATCTATCTATCTATCTATCTATCAATCATCTATCTATCTATCTATCCATCTATCACCTATAATCTATCATCCATCTATCAATCAATGTATATTCACTGTTATTTGTTTGACCAACAAGAATAGCAATGATACAAGAAGCAACAGAGTACATTCAGCTAACAACCCGGTGTCTGGAATCTGACTGACTGCAGTTATTGCTGTTCTGCTCTCTGATATATGATTTAGCTTCTCTGGGCTCTATCTCAGCCACTTCACCTGTAAAACTGAGATGATATGAGTAAGTTAGCTACAAAGTCACTACCAACACTTGGTGAACTAGCAGCAGAGGTGGCTCAGAACATCCCACTCCCCAAAGTACTTCGGATTAGTCACTGCCTTAGGCATCTCTGTCCTTTAAAATCGAATTCATGGCTTATTAAATGCTATTGTATTGTATCAGATGCAAGACTGTAATTTACATAGTTTATTGAAAAATCAGTATCCACTTGAACCTTTTCACAGGAAGAAGTACAGCGAGTGATCTTGGTGAAGACAATAATGTAAAAAAACCACAGAGATTTGTTATAGCAATAATAGCAATTCTGAAGTCTCTCTCCTTTCACGGGACTAATTTCTTTGCAACAGTTTCTCACAATTTCTCCACTCACCGTGTCTTGCTTCCTTGACACTGTGATTCATTTCTTCCTTTTCCTTTACCTGAAAAAAAGTCCTCTGGATCCAGCTTGACAACCTCCTCTTAAAGTTTCAATGACATCCCTTGTCCCCAATTTCCCATGGGCAGTGAGCTGGGAGGTCAAAACATTACCACAGCACATGTCTCCTGCCAGGGTTTTGGTAAATAGCAAAAAGAGGAAATCACATTGTGTTTCCATCAAAAGGGAAGTAACAAAAATCTATGCTTGTAACTGCCATTTCTTCCTCTGTAGTGATGAGGATGTTGGCTATTTTGGCTTAGTATTTCTGTCAGTATTTGGAATTTTGACGTTCTATTATGGGAGTGGCAACTACAAGGTTAAAAAAAGAAATGTGTGTAGTTTAAGACCTCAACCCAGTTCTGGGATATAGGGAACCAGGAAGAATCAGCTTGTTTAATAGAAAAGAAATGTGTTCTATTATCCATCTCTGCTCACCCCCAGCTTTATAAAATGTTACCATCCTCCAGCCCCCACTTTTAGGCACTGATTCTATTTGTCATGCAGCACGAAACATATTGTGAAAAACTAACCCCTTTCCTGCTGCGATTCAGTGCATTTGCCAATGTGGAATATTCAGAGGGAGAAGGGGGGGCGGTATCTACACCATGTTTATTATTCAAACGTACATTCTACGATATCTGATCATTTGGTTTCTGAACTGCTTTTTAATTTCCCTAGCATATTCTCATCTCAAATAGTGTGTTCTAGTTAAATATGGAACACTGAAACTACAATTCACTTACGGGTAGGGACTATATGTCCATGTAGGTATGCATATCCTAGAGAGCCATGGTAAATAATATTTAAATGCAGGATTTGTTGCTGTTGTTGTGTTTAATGAATCACCCTTGATGATGGTGATGTGTTTCCCTCTAATACTCTGTTAATTTCTGGGTGTTAGCCAGAACCTCGTTGCTTTGTTAGTTATATTAGTTTCTGCTCAGACATCAACTTTAGAGTATAATACCTAAGATTGTCATTCAAAACCTTCCACAGGAGGCTCTAATTCTGTTCTAGAAAAGTCTATACAAGCTTTCAACCATCTCCAAATGACTAGACATTTGCAGGATTCACTGAGGAAAGATAGCTCGGCTTACATAACTTGAAGTTGTTTACTTAACAGGCCGTTCTAATTTTTTTCAACCTTCCCAAGCCAGCTCAAGACCTATGTCTGCTTTCATTTTGCCCTCGTTTGAAACCCTACCCTCACCATCACTCACATTTACTTACACGTGAATTTCTTACACTCTCATATTTTTTCCTGTTGTTTTACTGCTTTTTCATTTTGGATTTATGTGATAAGTTTTATTACTTACTATTTCTATTAAGATTACTAGATGCTAAACTTACTGAGGTCAAAAACCATATAACCATGTAATGTTGTACCCCCCGTGGAGTTGATTTATGTATCTGGTGCTTTCTGACTGATCAATATCTTCCTATTAGGTTGGTGCCTGCTGGCAAGGGATGACATTGCAGAATGTATCCAGCGCTGAGGCCAAACCCATAATTTTCCCTGCTTTTCTAGCACTGTAAAGCAATCTCATAATGTAAGAGGCATTGTTTATTGATAGTGCATCATTTAAAAATCAGGATTTTCTTTTGTTTTTTTTTTCTTTCAATCTCTTGATTACATTGTGTTTATTTTTACAGTGGTCAGAGCCAACAGTTCTCCTGAAGGCCAGCTGCTATGCAGTTGTTAGGTGTCACTGGAGGAGAAATCAATTGTTCAGCTGACAATCTTTACTATGGGGTTAACTTCAGAATTTAGGAATATCATCTAACAAATTAATGGGAAGCTTGCCTTGGAGCCATGAATGTTTTATATAGTAAAAGTTAAATTATCAATACTTGGGAGACTGCACCATGAAGAGATTGTAGAAATTGTAAATTATTTTGTGCTGAGAATGCTAAATGTGGAAAACAACAATAAACAAACAATTATGTCTCATCCCAGTGTCTGCAGGAGTGTTTCCTGGGTTCTCCTTACTCCTCTGTGCTCCCACCTCCTTCACCACATTGTCCGAAATTTTCATAATTCAAATTTAAAATGAAAAAAAATTCATTATTTTTCCTGCTGAAGATTTTCCATGACATAAATGTTAAATCTATGTCCCAGGTACATCATTTCCTCAGCTACCTGTCCTATATTTAGCTATATAATTACTCATATTACCTCCTTCTTCCACCTCTGCACCGTTGGGCAGTTTTACTGCAGTGCTGTATCCCTCTCCTTCGTCTTCCACCATCCAGTAAACCTAGCAGTAATTACTAACATTCAAGCACATAACTCAGGCAGCATTAGGCTTTGCATTTGAGGCAACTGCGCAGAACTGTCTGGATATGCACTATAACGGTAAACCATTTAAATAGACTCCTCCCCATACTTCTCCCCCACCTCCCGTCAATGAAACATAGTTGTTTATTATGTCTGAAGATTTCAGAGTTATAAAGTCCCATGCAGCTACATGGGATCTTGAACAAATTTCCACTGAAAGCAATTTACATCTACACTCAATAATATACCAGCATATACATACATGGAAACGCATGATTTTTATAGAAAGGAAAGAGAACCCACAAATAAATAGCTGGGGATAAAATAACTCTTTTTAATATACAGGGAATTTTAGTAACTTTGAAAGGTAAATGATTGTAGTCATAACTAAATAAACATATTTCAAGACCTTTGGGAGGGGGTCTTTAAAAGGGCTCCTGCTAGCATGTCTTTAATGCGTTATATACATCCTTATACATGAAGCTGATATTCTCAGCTAACAGCTGCTGAAAGCATATCATTTTAGTCCTGATACATTCTTTACAATTATGAGAATCTAAATTAAACAGATATTTATCATCGTGACAATTTTTGCTCATGCGGAGTCTCCAAACCTCAGAGCAGAAAATAGTTATCATGACCTCAGCAAAATCCTGCAGTGCCATAATAGAAATTGCAGTGAATCTCGGGGTCAGATTCCTGCTTCAGCCTATGCATAACCTGAAGGACATGTCTAAGTTCTCCCGGGGATGACTATTCTTAATGTCAAAATCTACAGCAGTCAATCTGCCATAATCAGTGTTGATATGAAATGTACTAACTCCAAAATCATGGCCAAAGAGACTAAAATTTCTTTTTGGCTGTATATGCTTATTTCTTTCTAGTTTTAACGATAAAGGGAGAATGACAAAGGGATTTATTCCTAAAATTAGTTATACTTAGTTCAGATAACCCATATTTTTAATAAAAAACATAAGGAGGGAACTTTCCTATAAATAGATAGTACTAGCATTATCATATAAGCCCACTTGAGCCCACCTAATATCAACAGACATATCTACCCCCTGTTAAAAACAAAAATTTACAGTATTCATGTCATAATGGAGGATAAGTGACCGTTTTTAGAAGTATGTTTTTTTTTGTTTGTTTTGTTGTTTTGTTTTTGTCTAAACCAATGCACAGGGAGAAATACAGAAGGCTTCTACAAGTAGTCTGTTATTTCTTGAAGCTATGTGGGAGGTGAGGAGGAGAGCAGGCAATTGTCTGTAAATAAATCCCCGTTGACAGGATTTATTCTTCTGCCTTTCTTTTAATCTACTATGCCAGATCTATTAAGACTTTCTCTAAGACCTGGATCTCAGAGAGAAAATTTGGCCTCCAGCCCTAGCCAGGCTTCTCTGCAGCAGGTACTGCGGCGCTGCAGCCGGATCGCTGTCCGCGGTGCTGAAAGGTCAGGGCGCCGACGCGGGCGCCGAGCACTCCTGTCCAGGGTGCTGAGCTCCGGCCATCGCACCCCCCGCCCCCAGCCTAGCCCACCGCGCCAATCCCCGAGAGCTCTCCCACTCTGCAGCACCTGCCTGCCTGTAGCCGACTTAGGGCAGGCGGCATAAATCAAGTCTGTGGGGTATGGAGGCTGCTGCCGCTGCCGTAGCTCATCTTGCCCAGAGCGGGAACTCCCCCCCTTCTCCTTTCGCCTCCCCAGCGCCCACACCCTGCCTTCTCATCTCCCTTGGGTAGCAGTGCCCTAAACACTACAGTCATAATCATAGGGTTGGAACGAACGACAAGATCGTGTTTTGCTTTTAAATTTTAGTCTACAGAAAGGAAAAACCCCACAACCCTAATAACCTAAACATATCTCAAAACTGCATCGAAGATGGAAGAGAGTCCCACGGCTGCTTCAAAAGAGTAAGTTATTATTCTGTACACATCCTCGCTGTTTCTTCCCACCACTCCATCTGCAGTGTCCCCATTCACTCTTCTCTAAACAGCTCACCTCGAAAATACTTTTATGTAGCCCCAGGCGAGAGTCCAGGCAGACGTGCACAGAGGGAATACCGCACCCTAAGTGCACCAATACTTGTATTTACCCAGGCTCACTTGGGCTACCAGCTGCAGTCCCTTCTGTGTATGCAGCCATGCAGGGCTAGGACCAGAATCGGGGGAGGGGGCTTTTTACCTTGCCTCTCCAGAGGATGCTGTCCGCTGATCCCTGCAGGTAGCAAGAGTGGAGGAGCCGCCGGGTAGGGAGGGAAGGAAAGACAGCTCCAGACCTCCCCGAGGTTTCGTCTTCAATGCAACGTGAGCTCTGCCCTCATCAAAGATGGCCGTTCCTTTGACGTCAGCAGCTTTTAATAGCCGACTCCGCGAGGGGCGGGGAGGAAGTGTGATGGGGGAGGGAGGAGGGAGGAAGGTGGCTGGGGGCGGTAGGGGAGGAGCCGGGAGGTGCGGAGCGCTTGACTCAGCTCCCTGAGCGCTTTGCAGCAACCCTTTTTATTTCAATCTTTTATAAACATCCAAATGGAGGGATTCTTTTGACTCCATTTTAGCACCGTCTTGGGAAACACATATTTCTTGCGACTGTTTTCCTGATGGCTTATGCCTTTGCTTATGTGTGCATGCATATATAAATATATATATGTATACGTGTGTTTGGAATGTATATACAATTATAATAATGTAAATACATACATATTTATATGTAAAATGTTCCCCTGCTGATTTGTCTTTGGTTGAGTCGGGAAGGGTGATGATATGAGGGACTGGGATTTCTGTAGTGATTTATTTTCTCCAGAGAAGAGGGTCAGTCCGAAGAGGCATTCCCCTCCGCTCTCACCAGCTCCTTGTAGGTTACTCAGGTTGCTATTTTTATGAGTAATTATTGTATTAAAGCAGCATTGCAGGTTTAAAGTTCTTATTTAATCATGGCCAGCTGGGGGGAAAGACTCACACTTTGTTTTAAAGTACGTCAGAGCAGTTATCCCCGAGATATCACTTGAGGTGGGAAAAGGGAAGCTAGTAACCCCAACTAGCTTGGGTTTGCAGGGCTCGGGGCTTTGAGTTGCGAGTTGTTTGCCCAGGGCTAATAGATGACGTTGTATCCGTTTGAATTTGCAGTCTGGGCCTAGGGTGGTGTTCGGGTTTCTTAGAACATGTCCAGAGGACGGTGCATGTCCAGACATCCGGAGGGAAGGTGGCTAGGACCGGACAGAAATCTGTTTGGTCACTCATTACATAAGCCCCTGGTACTTGCAGTGGCCGACCCTCTGAAGCTTGGGGCCTGGTATGAGTAAGAATGTCTACTTCTCCAGGATCCGATGAAAGATTAGAAGTAATAGCCACACAACATAATCCTGTCTTCACTTGTCGTGCGTCAGGAGCCATCAGGAGCTGGGGAGGGCGGGCGGTGATATGCAAATAGTTCGGTGGTGCAGCCTCTGGATGATTCACAGGTGTTGGGGAGGTTGTCCGGGTTCTAGGCAGGGAGGAGGAGCTGGGGAGCGCGTGGGAGGTGGGGACCTCGTCTCAGGAACTGTTTGTACTTTTCCGCGGAGGATGCGATTAGAAGTCGTGCCTTGCAATCTTAAAACTTGATGGCCTCTTGGGCGATGGAAAATCCTTTTCTCTTAGAAACACACACACACACACACACACACACACACACACACACTTAAAACTGGATCTGAAAAGCAAAGCGTAAACGCCCCCACCCCATCTCGATAACAGACACACACACACACACACACACACACACACACACACACACACACACA
>JANHMN010000002.1:199333641-199370278 GCA_030674055.1 Rhabdomys pumilio | reverse complement strand
ACACACACACACACACACACACACACACACACACACACACACACACAAGCTTGCTGGCTTTAAAGGCAAGCTTAGGTAATAAAGCTTTTAATTAATTGTAGGCGAAGAGAGACGGGTTGCCGAGGGAGGAGGAATTGCGTGGACGAGAAGAGCAGATTTCGCTTTTTCTTAAAGATACCTAGATCCAAAGGATATTTTGAAACCATAATCTTTGCAATGATGATGATGATGTTTGGATTTTTATTAAAACCAGATTCCTGAAATATTACTGCTGCAATTTGCTTAGTTAATTTTTCATTCAACATTTAAATTTCTATACAACAGAAAAAATATGCTTGCTTCTCACTCAGCTGTCATGCTAGCTCTTATTTTCAATATAATAAAGCTCGTAGGAATAGGCTTAAGAATATAATCTTTTTCAGTTGTGATATGACTTGGAAAGAAAAGGCAGTATGCAGGGTTGGCAGAGACAGTCAAACTACCCTGAAATAAGAAAGAAAATATGTATAGGGCCCTTCGACTAGAAATCATTCAGGCAGAAAGTTTGTGAAAGATTGGGGGCGGGGGTTTTCCTTTTTTTTTTTTTTTAAAGTACGTCATTGATGGAGCCTCGTTCTGCAGGCAAAATGATGTGGCAAGCCCCGGAGAGAAGTGCTTAGTGTTCTGAATTTTCAGCTGAAGGTTTCTCACACTGACAACTTCAAAAATCACAAAGAGGAAGATAGAGTCATACTGACTCATGGCACCACAGAAAATACCAGTGGCCTCTCAGAAAAAAGGGACAGCATTGTTCATATATCTGTATGCTCCTTCAGAAAATGATGCTGTATGAGAGTTTCTCCATGTCTGGGAAGCACTAAAATCTAATCTGAGAGACCCTGGAAAAGTAAAAGCTTTCTGTGTATCACAAAATAGTCCTTAATGTACTTTGAATATCATAATGAGATTTCCTCCAAGGGTGTTTTCTATTGTTTCATTAAAATAAATCACAACAACAACAACAACAACAAAACCCTGCATGGTGATGTTTGACAATCCCAGGGCATCAGATTTATGTTACTCTGGGTTTACAATGATCTGACCTGTACAGAGAAGCAAGGTGAAGACAATTTTGCTCTGAAATGATTTAGCTGCTTCTGAGTCCCCTCTACAAAGAACTAGTATGTATAGTTACTGATGCCAAGGAAGTCACTTCTGTGATTGATGGGTATGTATGGTATGCTAATGCAATCTCTGTAAGCTTTCTGGTATACCATGCCCCCAAGCATTCTAATTTGCAACAGCTATGCTTGGAATACTAAGTAAAGTTCAAGATTCATAGCCAAGTGGGAGGCTGAGGCAGGGACTTCCCTGTGAGTTCAAGGCCAGCCTGAGCTATACAGTAAGTTTGAAGCTAGCCTGGGCTTTATAGTAAAACCTTGCTGCAAAACTCCAAAATGTAAGTAAATAAATGCATGAATAAATAAAAATACAGAAAAAAAAACAAGCAAAAATCTCTAAAGATCATTAGTTGGCTTGACAATTGCAAGTTCATAAAACATGAAATTATGAATTTTTTTGAGTTATTTTATTGTTGTTTAACATTTCCTGCATTCATACACTGTATTCTGATTATTCTGTCTTCCACATTCTCATCATCTTTATAATTCTTTCTTCTTCCACAGCCCTACTACTCTCTTTCTTGGTTCATTACTATGGGTTTTGTTTTGTGGCCCATTTAGTTTCCCTGGGGGCTATCTGTGTAACCATTGAATTGGAGGTGTTCAACTGATGAGGTCATCAGTGAGTACACAACTGAAGGCAGTGGATGATCTCTCCATTCCCTAAAGATGAAGGTAGCAAACAGTTCAGAAGTGAGTGATAAGGCTCCAGAGTCCCTCCTCCATCCAAACCTGACAATTCACAGGGTCATTTCTTTTGCAGACATAGTGCATGCATCAATAGCTATTGTGAGCTGATGATTCTGATGGCTCTTTCTTGCCCCATAGACCATATTTTACAACCCTTAGTATCTTCTGGCTTTCTAGTCCTTCCATCCCTACTTGCTCAGTGTTCTCTGAGCCTTAGAGGAGATGGTAAAAGTGTATTGTTTAGGGCTGACAACTCATATGCCATTTATTTCCATAGTAGTAATGAGTTTCTGCACTCCCTGACATTTACTAAAAGGAGAGGCTTTCCTAAATAAGGATGCCAATGATGTTTGTCTTAACATATTAGAAGTTATCTTTTTACTCCGTCAGTTTTGCAAAATAGTGTAGGAATTTTCAAAAGTCACCTCTGAAGTAGTTTAGAAGTACCCAGCTTGAAAATGCTCTTGTCAACATTCTCCTTTGCGGCACCTTCTAATAATTCATCAAAATCTTCGAAGGACACAAGGCTTGAGCAAAAGAGCACATATTTAATAGATGAGCCATTTTGCTTTCTTGGTTTGCTTTCCACATGATTTGTTTACCTTGTTTTCTTGGTATATTCTTGTAGCTGTCCCCCAGTTCCTAACCCAGTTCTCACACACAGTTGCTCTTGCAAAGATGAAATGCTCTAGGCCTAAATTCCAAAGCTACGGTTGTTTCACAAAGCCTATGATACAGGGACATATCTTGTGAGAGATCCAGGAACATTAGCTGTTTCTGATTTACTATGTCAAGGAAAAAAATAAGATTATCCACCTATAACTATCAGTATTATTTTGTTCTTTGCCAAGCGTTTTGTCATGGAAGATGATTGCCTACAACTGGGGGATGGGTGTTTCCACACTCCCTTTCTGTAATCCATCAAAATCGTAACCTTAATTTTCCTAGTTAGTATACAAAGCATGGTTTCACCATATCACATCCATCCATCCATATGTGTAATTATACTTTGTTTTCCACCATTCCCTCTCTTCATTATGTTCTTCCCCTGTCACCCCAGCTGCCTCATTTTCTTCCTCTAGTTAGTTTCACTTTCTGTTTTCCTATTACGTGTACTTCATTACTTTCTCTATTACCTGCCCCATCTCCCTTAAGATTTCTCCCTCTCCTCTCACAATTCCTTCTAGATTCTCCTTTCTTTCTCTTGAACACACACACACACACACACACACACACACACACACATACACCTTTAAACTAAGGTTCCATAAAGGAGAAAAAACTTGGAGTATTAGTTTTTCTCTGAGTTGCAGGTTAGGCTCTTTTTAAACATGAATGTATTCTAAAGCATCTCCAATGCTCAATGTGCTCATGGACAGGTAGAGAAGAAGAGCTTTGTAACAATGAAGGATGGAGGGAAGGAGGGATGGAGGGAAGGAGGAATGGTAACGCAGTTGAACAGACCAATTATAAACCACATTATACTCACCCTTTATGAAGTCTTTCAAGAATAATATTATGTCTGTACCTTCTTTGCCTCTCAGTTATCTCGTGTGCACTCATCTCAAGGGAATGATGTAGAATCATGTCTGGTTTTGTGAATTATTAGTTAAATAGTAGACATCTATCATTGTTACAGGACATCATGCCTCTAAGCAATGACATGAAACTCTGCCATAACATAGAGGTTGACTCTTCATTAGGTAACAGCTAGATACACTTATTTGCTCTAGGCTTAGGCTTATTCATCTATATTAGTCTAGTCAACCAGTCAAAACCTAATACTTGGCATTGTGCTTTGTATTGTGATGCATTGAGGCTGAGTTAAAATAAAGGAGACAGTTGAGAGCAAGGACATGGCTAATCAGTACACAGCTGGAATTTGAGTTCAAGGATTCGAGTTCATAATCCCTGTATATTGGTTCATACTCTTCCAGTTCCATTGAACTTACTTTTTCCCCCAGCAGCTGATCACTATCCTTATCAATATATTTGTATACATTGGTAGCATCAGAAGGCATGAGTCTGGGAAGCATTGGTTTGGTTGGAACAACAAGCTCAGATGGGGCACTTACAACGGAAGGACTGTTTATGTCAAGTAAACAGCAGAAACAGATTCAGAGGAGAAGAGTCCAGAATGATGTAAGATTGAAAGGGGGAACTTATGGGAGTATCAGAAAGAAGCCTCCTTCTCAGAGTCTGCCTGAAACCTTTTGCAGTCCAGAATCAAGAACTCCAACACAATTAATAATAGTCATTTGCTTAAGGCAATCTCCTTTCTTAGATACAGACCTACAGTTTTCTCAGAATCTTGCCAAAAGCCCAATGTATAATAAAAGACATGTCCTAAAACTCTTGTGTAATCCTAGTGGCTTTTGGTTTTATTTTACTAGATTACAATTTTATCAAAGGCACTGCTGGAGATATCTTATAATCTCACTCATTAAAAAGAGAGGTAAAAGGAACAAAAACATTTGTTAGTCACCCTTTGAGCTATAACTTGAGAACCACCAAAGTGATGTATATCTACTGCTAAGACCATTTCAAATCTCCCCTGAGAAACCCATACCTAAGCCTTTGTATGTATTATTCTTTCCCTAAAAGCCTCTCTTTCTCCTAAAGTCTACATTTAATAAGCAGCCTTTTAGTTAATTATGCCTCTTCTCTGAGAGCCTCAAACCCATGTTTTCTGCTGTTTTGTTCTGTCCCTGGGCATTTTTCTATTTTAATAAAGCCCAACTCTGCTTCATACTGGTTCATTCTGAAGTTCTTTTTGTGGAAGCCAAGGATCTGGCTGTGCTTGAGTAGTGGTCTCTAAAAGACTAAAGGAACATCCACAGATGCTGAGTGCAACATGTGGAACTGTGCCTTCATCCCAAAGTGATGTATATCTACTTCTAAGATATACAGTGCCTTCATCCCTGCAAATACTGACACAAAGTATAACCAAGGAGGAGAATCCAAGATTGATTCCTAGTAAATTACCTCAACAAGAATGAAAGCAAAGTATACTTAATAAAATCATTCAGAAGCCACAGGAGCAGAACAATATAAACCAGTAGTTTTGAAAGGGACCAATTAATTCTTACATCAATACTGATGTTGAGTGCTAGGAATCAGGGCAGAGATCAGATTGGTACAGGATGAAGTGAGTGATTCAGGGTATATCTGGAGAGGGAATCAGCTTATCTGGTACCATTACACTGGTACTGCAGGTAAGCTTTGTGTTCCAATAGGTTCTAGCTAAGCAATTTTCACTCTCCCTTACAGTAGCTTGCATCAATAACCTCTTGGTCGTTTCCAGTATATCTTCTGCCCTACTGGCTTTGGGTCTATCTAGTCCTGTACTCCTCCCACCAGTTTTCAGAGATCTCTTTATTGGGTACCTCTCTTTTCTTTCCTCTTTGTTGGCCTCTCCACTTCCACAGCAGATGGATTGAAATGGCAAAATAGTGGTCCCCTGCAGTCTAATCTGGACATTTCCCTGAGTCCCACACAAGCCCCTGGGAGCTCCATATGTTCATGGAACCCGTTTTAAGTTTCCCCCACAGAAGCTTTGTAGGCTGAGCCAAAGAGTAAAGCAAGCATTTGAATAACCAAAAAAACCCAACCTCCCAAACCAAACCAAACCAAACCAAACCAAACCAAACCAAACCAAAAACCACATACCTTAAAAGCTTTCATTTGTACAGTTCATGCTGCAAAGCATTGTCTTGTACATCGTCTTTGCTTAATTCTGATTAAATTCCTTGATATATATATATATATATATATATATATATATATATATATATATATAATTACTTTACTACATAGAGGTCTTACACTACCTAGCTGGTTGGCAGCAAAGCAGGAACTGGTACAGAAAGATTTCTGTTATACATCTTTTATAATACAAAATATTGATGAACCTTCTAAAGTTCTGGACTGACCGTGGCACATAAAGAAACTCAGTATCCCATTTTTTTTTATTGAAGTTTGTTTTTAAAAGTCTAACCCATGCCCTTGAGTTTAACCATCATTTTATATATACACATTTATTTTCATATTCCCAGACACATTTACCTGATAAGTTTCAGGGTCATTTTTCCAGCACTTTTATCTAGGAGGGATTAAGAGTGGAGAGAGTAGAAAATGGTATAGTCACACAGAGAGCAACAGTGATTTGTAAAATGGGGTTTCAAAACAATTAAAAATAAGTCATATAATTCTTTTTTTGAGTACACACACACACATCAAAATTGAATTCATGAAGAAATTATTGTGTGTCTGTCTGCATAGCAACATTCACAATAGACAGAAGGAATCCAGTGTCCACTGATAGACAAATGTACTCTATAAATACAGTGTGTGTTTTTCAGTCCTACAGAGGAAAAATGTTATAACATGGGGACAACAAGGAGGAAGCTTGAGGACAAATACTGTGTGACTCATCCACTCACGAGATCTAGAGCATAGAATGTATATGGTGTCTGGATAGAGAAGAGGAATCAGGGAGTTAGGTTTTAATGGGCATGGAATGTTTGTTCTGTAACATGACAAGATTTCTAGAGAGGAATACTGCTGATTGACACATGAGAATGTGGATGGATTTAATGCCAATGACCTGTACGCTAAGAATGGAGTTAGAAACTGCTTTGCCACAATTAAAAGGTGCATTGTCGTTTGGGGCCTATTTTTAGAAATCACAATTTTATTGTGGGCCTTGAATGATGATCATTAAAAACTCATTCCCAGGTATATCTGTAATTCTGATATGCTTGGTGAACTGCAGATAAGTGAATGGATGAGAATCACTTTCCTTCTGGGACTTTCCATCCACACAACCCTTGTTTCCATTTGCAGCCCTGGTGATCGAGCCTCCTGGTGTTCTTTTAGTAAAAATAGAAAATCAGTTATATTCAAGAACTGTGTTGTGTTCTCAGGGTACTTTAAAACAATGAAATAAGTGCCTTTCTTATACTTGTCAAGTCCTTAAATCATGAGAAAGGGGACATTTCTGATACTGGGTGTCCTTCTCAGTCACCCTTCTACCGTATATTTCCGAGACAGAATTTTTCTCTATATGCATAGCTCACTCCTGTCTCTGCAGTCCAGATCTTTGCTACAGGCACATTGGCCCTTATTTTTATTTGTGAGACAAAGCACTGTCTTTAGTTAGACTTTATTTCTTCCCATTCACATGGTCCAGCCAATATGTCACCCTTTTAATTTCTTCCTCTTAATCTCTGTATGCTAGAGTTATAGTCTGTTTGAGATAGGGACCTGAAAATACAGGTGTCCTAGAAAGCCTTGGTTCAAAAACAAACCAACCAAACAAATAAAAACACATACATAAAACAAAACAACAACACAACTCTAGAGTAGTCTAGTTTGCTCATTGTGCTAGCAAGGGAACCAAAGCAGAGGAACCCTGATGCTTAGCCATCTAGCACTAGGCAACAGTGTTTCCTGCACATGGTACATATTTAAGAGCCATTCTAAATGTGTGTGGATGAATTATCATCAGGACTATCTATAGTGGAGCAGGATGTTCTGGATTTGGGATATGCTCGTATTTAAGTCCAAACTGAATAGTAAGCTTCTAGATAGAACTCAGCAGTTTAGATCCACAATATATAAATAACAAATTATGTTTGTCCTGACCCCTGGGCAGTGGCTGATAAGGTATTATCTCCTGGTCTTTGTGGCTGATTTGTGATTCTGAGATTTGTGATGATGCTGTTAAGTAAAATAATAATTTAGAAGTTGGAGAATGACTATATCTTAGGTGACAAGGTAGAAAAGAGGGGCTGGTAGCAGAGTCAAGGACTATGTGATGTCAGCAAGCTTGTGACGTGCTGTGGGCACAGGGGCTATTTTGCTAGTAAGTTGTAGAAATTAGGACCATAATATCTTAGGCATAAAATGGAGACATCAGTGTATATAGTTAGAAAATCTGACTTCTGGCCTCAAGCTTCATACGGAACTGGATTACTTCCCTTGGATGAACTATCTCTTGTCATGTTGACTCATTCAGTGTAGTAAATCTGGCTGAAGATGCTTCCCCAGTGGTCCAGTTTGCTTGCAATTTCTGCTGAAGGAATGCTTTGCAAATTCTGAATTGCAGGCTTTGGGATAGAATCCAAGAGTTCACACCTCTGAAATGATCTCCAGGCCATACTAATGCTGCTGCCAAGGGCCATGTTTCCCTGCAATTGGGGCTAGGCTAAAGTACCCAGTGAAACTGTCCTCTGCTCTGATGAATTCTGCATCTTCATTGCCTTCTCTTTTTAACTAGTACAGGGTTTGAAGCCTCTATATGCCTTTGATAGGTCCTGACTGGCTGGCTCTCAGACATCTTTCCCAGGCAGTATGGCAGTGGGAGGCAGCATTTCTAAATCATCTTGCCACTTTAGGACTGCAGGTGTTAAAGGCATTGGACCGAAGAAATTTCCTAACATTAGGATATGGAAGGTCAGATATCTGGCTCAAAAACAGTATTCTATTTGATAAAGCAGGCAGAGATGACTCCACTTCCTGCTGTTCACTCATTGCTCTTTGGTCATAGGTTAAAGAGCTTTGTCAAAACATGGGTTGCTCTGGTTGCTTGAGTGGGTTCTGCTGAAGCCAAGTCACATCAGATGAACAGTCCACTTGTCCCACATATAAGTTGCTGAGTCAGACCAAGTGAAGCCTGCGATCCATTGAGTACCAAATTGATTGGCAGCCCTGAATTATTAAGGTAGAAGGTTTTGGGGGTGGGTGGAAGATGATTTAAAAACCATTCTAAGCCTCAGTTTTCCTTGCAAAGTCCTAGGGAGGTTCTTTCGATATTAACTCAGATAGGGGAGGGAAAAGCTTGGCTCAGAGCATAAAGACCTGGCAGAATTATAGCTCAGGCTTGCCAGCATACAACTCATTTTAAGATGCCTTAGGGAGAAAAACTTGGGTACCATGGAGAAGAGATGGTATAAGAAAGGCAGATAGGTAAGAAGCATTTAGGGATCTCTGCTTAAGGCAAGCATTTTCCTAGGTGCTTTTGCTGTCTTTAGCATCCTCTCTATCCCATCTTCTCTATCAAATCCAGTCAACTTTACCATTCTCTTATTGCAGATGAGAAAATTATGACTCAGACACGGGATGCAACTTTGTCAAATCATCTAAAACTGGAGTTAAAAAAAATACCATAAAAGCATAAATGTAGGTCTTTCATTCTAATTTCCTCACCCTTCCCATTAGTAACTACAAAGTTAAATTTAATCACATTACAGCTTTGTAAAAAATATCTTGTTTAATTTTTTTCAATAGAGATAAAGAAAACAAGTATTTCCATCCAATTTTCTTATTTCTCAGTAATTTATTTTTTATTCACTTTACTTTCTGATCACAGCCCTCCCTCTCCTCCTACTCCCACCCTTACAAATTTCTCCTCCCATTGTCCTCTCCCTTTCTTCTCAGAGAAGAGGAGACCCCCTGGGTCAACTCTGGAACAACTAGTCCCAGCAGGACTAGGCACATATTTCCCACTGAGCCCCAACCATGCAGTCCAGGTAGGGTAAGGGGATCCAATGACATAAAAAAGCGATGGAGACAACTCCTTCTCTACTTGTTAGGGGTCTCACATGAAGACCAAGGCTGCACAATTGCTACAAATATGTAGAGGGCCTAGGTCCAGCTCCCTCATGCTCCCTGGTTGGTGATTCAGTCTCAGTGAGTTCCAATGGGTGCAGGTTAGTTGACTCTATAGGTCTTCTTGTGGTGGCCTTGACACCTCCATCTTGCCCAATCCTATCTCCCACTCTTCCACTAGATTCTCTGAGCTCCACCTGAAGTTTGGCTGTGGGTCTCTACATCTGCCTTCATCAGATGTTGGCTAGAGCCTCTTAGGATATAGTTATGCTACGCTACGCTCCTGTCTATAAGCACAGCAGAGTACTATTAATAGTGTCTTGAGTTAGTTCTCACATGGAATGGGTCTTAGTTTGGGGTACTCATTGGTTGGCTATTCCCTCAGTCTCTGCTCCATCTTTATCCTTGCACATCTTGTAGGCAAGACAAATTTTGGATTGAAGGTTTTGTGGGTAGACAGATGTCTACTCCTTTCTCTGGAAGTCCTGCCTGGCTACAGGAGGTGATCCATCTTTTCAACAGACATTTTTTATTTCCTTTTTGACTTAAACTTGTGGGTTTCTTTTCTCTTAGAACTAGTCTATCTTCCCATCTCTGCCTCTGTGCTGTGTGTCTTTTCTCTTTAATTTTCCTACCTCCCTCACTGATTTGTTTCCTTCTTTCCTTTTTTTGTCTCTCCCCAGCACAGGCTGTCTTGAGTTCTCTGTAGTTAGAATTCACATGGAGCAAAAGTGACTCAGCCAACTGAGGCTAATCTCAGAAGTTTATTTGTTCTTGAAAAAAATTCTTTTGGTAATATAGCTAGAAAGAGGCACAACAATGTTAACATTCTTGTAGAAGGGAAAACTCATGTATGTATGTATGTATGTATGTATGTATGTATGTATGTATGTATGTATGTATGCATGCATATACATACACACATACACATGAATGTATGTATGTATTTATTTATTGCCAATGAAAGAGAAGAATGCCTAAAGCTAAAGGCAGGTTTTAGATACGTTCTTCATGCTTTTTGCGCAAAAATGCGAGCCACAGTTTTCTGCAGTTTTGTTTTATCTGTAAGAAATATTGCCTAGGATGCCTTTGTTGAGCCTCATTCCTGATGTTTAGTGCTTGACCTGGGTACACAGGCTTTTCTATATATATCTGTGGAAATGACCATTGCAGAGGACATTGTTTCCACCTGGTGTGTCAGATGACCTGGACTTAGATGCTGCATTGATTAGAAATGACTAAGTTAGACTATACTCACATAGTTCTTGTACAACATCATGCATGGCTTTGCCCTAGAAATCTAACTGGGGTAACAAAAAATGAAGGAAGAATAGATACACAGACACACATACAAAAAAACCTAGGGATGGTTGGGCTGTTGGGAGACTCAGTGTGTATTTTGTCCAGCAGCAGGAGGAGTTAGCAAGTCTCAGTAAGAGGTTTCTGTAGGGGAGTAGTCTCAAGCTGAAGTCATCCTGGAGAAGGAAGCCACGGTTGCTAGGTTTTTCACACACTGTTTGATCATTAGAAAACACTCAGACTTAGACTAGAGGAATAATTTAACACTGCCTCAGAGCAGCACCTAGAAGAAGGCATTGCCAATTCCTGGGACCTGAGACACTGTTATCTTTTACATGGCTGTATGCATGTCAACAACCCACATCCACTCAGGAATATATCCATTCCTTACATATTTACTCAGGGCTTACTCAGCTCCTCACATTTCATGGTCATAATGTCTTAACATAATGAAAGTTTATCCTTCTTTGGATCAAATGTAGATCAAGAGAGCCTTTCTTCAGCATACTCTCAGTGACCTAAGCTTTAGGAGACTCTCATTTGGAATTCCATGATAGCTAGTGTTGGGGAAGAGGTAAAGAAAAAAAATTCCTATTGTTATCTGAATTATTAATATGGCCTCTTGTTTTAGGAGGCCAGGAGACAAACTCCTCCTATATTTTTGGAAGAGAGCCAGAGGATTTTACACACACACACACACACACACACACACACACACACACACACACACACTTCTAAAGACTAGTCTAGGTGGCATCGCTAAAGGCAAGATAAAATTTTGCTTTTCCTCGCTCTATGAGCAATACCAGGACTGTGAGGAACCCAGCCCATTGTTCACCTTCCTCTGAGGTAGGCTGTTTGTCTTTAGAATAAAATGATTCAATATGTTATTCCATAACTCAGAAAGTTAGCAACAAATTCCAGTGCTGTTGGTGAGATGCCTCTCTTTCTTGCTACCCATCGAGTGGGAAGATGGTCCACACTGCATGTGCTCCTGTCAAAGTTGGCCCTCATTTCATTTCCTTGATTTTTGAAAACATCAGTGTATGTTGGTTGTGTAAAACCTTAATATTTTCATGCATGTATATAATGCATTTTGTCATATTCACTCTTATTTCTTTCTGCAATACCTCTTCCAGTGCCTTCTTTTTCCCCCCAAATGATCCATATATCTCCCTTTAATCTAGATTCTGTATATAAGAAACAATATGGGCCCTTTTCATCTTTATGGGTCTAGCACAGCTGTTGCATGGAAGTCCCTGAAGGAAGAAACTTGAACATCTCCTCTTGGTGCATTGACAGCTCAGCCCAGTGGTTTGTACAAACTAGACAGAAAGAGAACCAGAGGTCCTAACAAACAAGTCCTTAGTTTACAGGTGTTGTTTAAAGCCATTGGAATAAGGAGGTAGGGGAGTAGATTAAGAAGAAGAGTTTTGAGAAATGAACATTTGCTAATGACACCAGCATGAAAACTTAGAGAAAAAAGTAGTAATGTCAAAATTTTTAAAGCATATAGAGCAAAGATTGGAATACATTAATGTTGAATAAATTCAACTTGAATATAAATTCAGAATACTTAGGACTGTAGTGGGAAATATGTTAATTATGCTTCTATTGTCAGGTCATGTAGATTATATAATTTACTTTCAGAGAAATCTCATGCCTACATAAAGTTAAAAACAATAAATACATATATGCATGTATCTTTCAAGAGTCCATCTTGAGAATAACAATAAGATAAAATCTCAGGGGCTGGAGAGATGGCTCAGTGGTTAAGGGCACTTTCTGCTCTTTTGAATGACTGGAGTTTGGTTCTCAGCACCAAGGTGGTTTGCAATTACCTACAAATCCATATCCAGGAAATTTGACGCCCCCTTCCTATCTCTGTGTGCACCCAGACACACATGGAATGCACTCATGCAGACATAGACAGAGGCATATAAATAATAAAAATAATAAAAAAATCTTAAAGAAGAAAAATCTCAACCCTTTAGTTTGTCTCATGAACAGTTTTAATTTGTGGAAATGCATCAAATCTTATTATTTTTTGGCTTTCCAGTGTATATGTTTTGTTGAAATAAAAATAAGGAAAACATGTTTTAAAGTGCTAGACTATAATAACTAATATTATTAAAAATAATACTATGACTTTCAGTGAATTAATTTTATTATATTTATCTATGGATATATTATTATATATTCATATATATTCAAAATTTAGAAAATGAGAATTGGAAATAAATGAAATAAATTTCTCCTTTCTAAACCAAATTAATTATGAGGAATATTGAAAGCCTTTAATGGTTCTGAAGAATGTATCACTTTTGTCTTCTGCCCCAACTTAAATCAATTATCAATTCTCAAAAATAGATGTTATTATCTACCACAGCATGAATTGTAATTTCAACACAAAGAGAAGAAAAGGCAAATAAGATAAACTGCTTTTTGTTATACGTTTATGCTAATAAAATTTATAGAGGCCTCTCTGGAATAGGACAACTGAAGAAACAAATTGGAACAGTTAGAAAGAAAACAAGACTTTGCAGAAATAAAAGAAGGGCCAGATCTGATATGGGCTTGTTGAGAAAAATGGAATGAGGACAAATTGTCTGGGTCAAAAAAAGAAAAGCAGAAAAGAAATTGGCTATGAAACAATTGCTGCATCTAAAGTTGGTTGGTATAATTTAGGGAGCATTGGGAGGAAGGATGACAAGATAGCTCAAATCCTGAGGAGACCTGTGCTATGGTCTATAAAAAGTTGAGAGGGAAGCAACTTCCAAATAACAAATGCAATTAAAGTGATCACTTATTGATTGTATATCTGTGGTCTGTGCATATGCTCAGTGGCTGATTTTTCAAAGAGATACTGGATTATAAGGCACTTAGTGATTATATATATTATATATAATATTTATATATACTAATATTATTCATATTATTTATATTATTCATATTTATATTATTTATATTCATATATACATATAATTTGAATGAGGAAACTGAGTACCAGAGAGATTGAACAACTTGCTGAAGGACACCTGCCTTTAAAAAGTAGGTGAGAGAGAACTAGAGCTGTAAATCCAAAGACAGGAAACTAGTCTGACTAAAGACCACATATAAACATTGATTTTGTGGAGGATAAAGCTGAGTTAGAGTTATGTTTTCATATTGGTCAAGACCAGTGCTGAGAAGCAATGGGAATCTAAAGGAAGAGCTTTCCAATGGCCAGTAACTCGTGTAGGTTTGTGGCAGGTTAGAAAACGGCTGTCAATTCACTGACGTTCCATTACTCCATTCAGATAGACTGTGTGGGAAAAATACTTCCTTCCTGGAATCTAGGGCATTTGGAACTGATGCTTGAGAAAGGCCTTGGGATAAAAGGGCCAAACACAGAAGCCAGGACCCCCAAGTCAAGATGATGGCAGCTTGGGCTTGGTGAGTGACTTAAAGATGAAGAGAGACAAAGAGACTCTGAGCACATTTCCAAGGGAGTTAATTACATTTAAAGATCAAATGTATGGGCAAATATATGGCTTTAGTAGTCAGGTACTGCTGTTTCCCCTATGACTGTGGTTTATTTTGATTTGTTGTTTAGGATGATCATGAGATAAGCTGATTTCTATTAGGATTGGCTGTCGTGTGGACAAATGGTTCTACCATTTTAAATACCAACAAGTTGAAACTGCACACTTCCATTTCTTATCAAATAAAAATTTGAGTTCTGAAAAGCGTAAATAATCATTTATGCTTGAGAATATGTAGCTTGAGAATGCTATGTTGGATTTTCCCCAAATCTGTATATCTCAAACCCTTTTCAGGCTATGGATACCCCAAGGATACCCTCCCCCATCTAATAACCCTCCAAGGGACTATGGTGCTTGCCCTAAGCCCTTCACTCTTCCTCTCTCTCAATTATCATTCTTTTACAATGAAGCTATTTCTGTACCTCAAATTTTCTAGCCTGGCCCCACTAAGCCATCATTTTAGATAGATGTATTTACCAAACTCTTTTCTTAGGAAGTATTCCCATGGTTTTGTTGTTTGCTTGTTTGTTTGTTTTTATTCTGCTGATACTTCTCTATGATCTCTTCAGTTGGCTCTTTTTTATTTTGAATATATTTCTTATTTGTAATTATGTGTCTTTGTGTGGACATGTGAATATGAGTGCAGATACCCACAGTAGCCAAAGGTGTCAGACCTTTCTGGAGTTGGAGTTACAAGTGGCTATGAGCCATCTAACAGTGATTTGGGGAAAGAAACTGGGGTCTTCTTCAAGAGAATGAGTCATTTATTGAGCCATTATTGTTGTTGTTGTAGGCAGTTAAGATGTTAATAAGACTGGAAAAAGATGCTTCCCACCCTCTGCCCACCAACATGCCATGTGTGACACATGTGGCTATTTTTCTGACATCATTGCCCTTAGCAATATAACGAGAAAATGCCTCATCAGAAATTCATTTATCGTGTCTCAGGAATGAGATACATTCTATACATCAGTCAAAAGGAAGGTAGCAAGTGACAGCACTATATGAAGAGAAAGTAGCATCTTTTTACAAAGGGTTAGGATCAAAGGCTCTGGGAACAGACCAAGTACATCATAATTCTAGCATGATTCAGCACCTAGACATGTGTCTTTAACTATAACAGTTTAATTTAACAATGTTCCTCTCGTCTATACATTTGCAATATAACTCACCTTTACTCCTGTAGTCTTAATTTCAATGTTTCATCGTCTTAGAGGCTCCTCTGCCTGAGAAAGCCAACCTTGTCCCTGGACAGTTAGTCTGTTATTTATTACTTCTTTCTTTCTGTCAGAAAGAACTATTTGTAATTGCCTCTTTTACATTATTTGTTCATGTGTTCATCTCTGATTCAACCTCTCTCTTATCCCAAGCTTAGAATATGCCATTAGTTAATGAAATGTCTGTATAAGGTAAAAAATCATCAGTAGTCTGGAAAGAATACTCAGTCTAATTGTTTGCTGTCCTCTAACTGTTCAACAGACATGTAATGCAAGTTACTTATGCTATTTTAAATTTGCCTGCCACAGTACCAAGAAGTTAAAAGAAAGAAGTTAATTTTAGAATTGCTCTATATCACTAAATATTTTATTGGATAAAAGAGAATCATAATTTATCCAAATGAATCTAATGTTTAGGCTCATCACCCATACAGGATATAAAATACTCCCATTATGTTCTTAGATTACACATTAGACCAGATGGTCTCCACAACACTTCCCAATTCTTTTTTCATCTATTGACTCCCTGACCACTGGTGCTTCTTGATTTTTGGTTCTTTTTGTTTTAATCTTTCCCATCTTCTTTTTTTCTCAGCATTTCTTCATTAGACTTTCTAATTTTATCCTTCAAAAACAGAAGCAGATGGAACTCATTAGCAGTGGGGTATTCTTCTGATTAAGAAAGAATGGCACAGGGCTGAACAAGATTACAAAGCTGGCCTTCTGAACTGTCAACAAATGATAGCTAAGACTGTTAATATCATTATCCAAGTTCTGGTTCACAATGTTCAACGGGCACAAATGAAGCATGCATATACAGAGAAAAGACTGGAAGGAAGTGGAAGGCACTTTAAAAGATTGATATGGATAGCCATTGAGTAATGGGAGCCATCATGGCAACCATTTCACCAAACTGGCGTTACTGGACCCCTTTGGTTTCTTTGATCCTCAATTCTTCTTTCAAGCAATAGATATATGAATAGTGTCTTGTTATGAGTTGAATTATGCTCTCCCAAAGATGTGTGGAAGCTTTAACACCCAGTACTTATACCCTCATTTGGAAATAGGGTTCTTATAGTACAGTCAAGTTAAGATGAAGTCATTAGTGTGGGGACCTAATCTGTCATTGTACTTATAATACAAGAAACTCTCTCATGCTAATATAGGCCAAGAGGGAAAGGTTTTATGGTGATTGAGACAGAGCTTAGTATGAAGTAGGCACAGTCCCATGAATGCCAAGGATTGACAGCCACCACTAGGAGCTTGTGACTGACAAAGAAAAATTCTATACAGAGACAGAAGGAATCCTTCCCAATCTTTTATCTTGAACTTCTACCCTCCAGGACTGAAACAACAGAGTTGCATGGTTCTAAAGCCACCTAGTTTGTAGTGCCTTGTTCCTGAAGCTCTAGGAAATAAATGCAGAGCCCATCTCGTCCTGTAAAGTTCAGTTAAGAATGAGAACAAAGACTTTCAGGCTTAAAAATAGTTGTTCTGAGATCAACTGACCCCACTTCATGTTGGGGAGATGTTTTCAAGCAGGGATGAACCATATAGCTGGAGGAACATCACAGCTGCCTCAGGGCTCTGACATTAGAGGGCTTGGATTTTCCAATGGAAGAATATGCCAGCCTCAAGTGTCTTCCTGTCAGCCTCTCTCCAGCTTTTGGTTAGATACTCAGGCTCTTGCACCTGCCCTCCAATGCCTGAGCTCAGAGCAGAGCAGTTCTGCAGGGCCTGGGATTTTTCCTTTTACTGCAGGAGATGCCCAAGCTCTGTTCTGGCCTTGCTCCCACATAACTCAGGCTCTGGAAACATTCCAAGGATGCAGAGGCTAAATACAATTGCCCATACCTTGTGATTCCAGTACTGTGTTCTCCAGCCAGACTCTCTTATGCAGAGAATTTCTGGACATTGCTAGAGACAGTAGTAGTGTTTTCTGCATCCTGACAAAGACTAAGGAAGTCTGGTACTATGGGAAGTCTCACATCACTAAGCAGTTTGGAAGGCTAGCAACCTGGAAGTGCTTCCAGAATACATCACTGGATTGTTCCCACATGCTCCCTGTTGCCTCTCACCCTATAACACTGATTGCTCTCTTCTTTTAGTAGAGAGGGCTTTATCAAATCTCTGCTTACTGAAGTGGTTCATAACTTGGAGAATTTTGAAACACTGGTTAAAACACAAGAGCCGAGAACTTGAGACAGCTGACCTGAATTTGAAAATACATATTTAACATTTGCTGTGTGTCCTCATGCAAGTTGATTCACATGGCTGCAGTGGAATATTCCCATCATTATCATCTCATAGAGTAAGTAGCCTTGTTCTGAGAATCATCTAGTAGAATGGATCTGAACTTATTTACCCATGGAAGGGTTTAAAAAGAGAAAATTCATTCATTAATTCATCCATCCAACTATAACTATTTAAGGCCTATTTGTGCCTGATTCTTGGTTAGAGGTTAGGCTTAAACAATGAATAACATATTTGAAGTATTTACCCTCATGGATTTTACACTATAGGCAGAAAATAGTCAAGAAAGTAGTAAACAAATATATGTAAATCATTATAAATACACAGCTCTAAGTTATCATCATTGCTAAGAAGGAAGCCAATATAATGATGAGCTAGAGAATAAGTGGGGGAAACCCCTAGACTGGCCTGTGGTTGGAATTGTTGTTATCAAAGTTTGATTCTACTTCTCCACATCTGGAGGGAAAACCTAGCAGGAAGAGTTTTATTTCATTGCTTTTTGCTGTACTTTCCAATACACTCTGAATTCCCAGTACCCCTGCTTATCTTACTGTGTCACAGCTCTACACATTTGGATCCCAGTATGCGTGTCTTTGCAAGGGTGCTCGAAATCCCTCTACAAACACTGCATGTTGAAGAATTAAAAGAGAATTTAAGTCAGTTTAAGCAAAACCTTTAGAAAACTAGTTTTTATTGATGAAAAAACTGAATTCTAAATACTGGTTTTCCTTTCTATATTAAGAGCAATGTATACATTCTGAATCTAGGGTTTCACAAACCAGAGAAGAAATAATTTAGCATCTGTTTATGATAAAGTTTCAAAAGCCATAAGAGCAGCAAGTTTTCTACCACCGAGAGAGAGAGAGAGAGAGAGAGAGAGAGAGAGAGAGAGAGAGAGAGAAGAAGAAGGAGGAGGAAGAGGAGGAGGAGGAGGAAGAGGAGGAGGAGGAAGAGGAGGAGACACTGAAGGTAAATGGTTCTTTCTGGCAAATAAAGCAAACCTTAGTATACATGGCTTAGGGAACATTATTGAGCAAGCTTCCTTAGTTGTCTCTCTCTTAATTGGTAGGATGATTTTCTCCCAGGCATTCTTATCTACATAGTCCATGAAACTGAGAAATTGAACTTTCAGTTACAGAGAGAGGCTTATTATTCTAAGCTAGTGAGACGATTCTGACCTTCTCTGTGGTAACTGGTAGCAATCAACACACACAATTTCTCTGCTCTCATTTGTTCTCAGTTGACTCAAGTGAGATGGAGAGAAAGCCTTTGAATTCAAGGTCATGGGGAGAGTTTTATCTGCTCTCTTGTGATGGAGGAATCAGCTTCTCCTGTTATTTACAGCCTACCTCGAACCATGAGGGAGATCAGCTCTGGAATGAAGCCAGCAGTGTGATTTTCAGAGTGAAACAATAGAAAGGCTCTACTTGACATTGAATCAGCCAGGCCCAATGCCAGACTCTGTGTTTTGTGATTTAATATTGGTTTTT
The DNA here is from genome assembly GCA_030674055.1 of Rhabdomys pumilio. Classification (NCBI taxonomy): domain Eukaryota; kingdom Metazoa; phylum Chordata; class Mammalia; order Rodentia; family Muridae; genus Rhabdomys; species Rhabdomys pumilio. Next base: position 199,351,034 of record JANHMN010000002.1, on the reverse strand, counting down.
CTTGCTTTGTCCATGTGAGCTGGGGTTTATGTTCCTGCAGCCTGAAGTAAGCAAGATAATATAATAGAGAAGCAAGTTATCCACTTTTGGAGGAATGACGAAATAAACTTCCTCACTCTTACCAGGAAATACTAGAAAAATGTCAATGCTATTAGTGTTATCATAGCTTTTAGGGTCAAATTTGGGCTCTAGTTTCTCTAACAAGTGAGGCTCAGCCACTTGTCTTTAGTATAACAATGAAAGAGACAAACTATAGTAAAAAGCAGAGAAGGAAAATTTATTCCATGTTGCCGTACTGGTTAGAAGAATAAATAAAGAGATGCAGTGAGCTCCAAGTTTGTCTACAGGGTCCCAAGGTTTAGGTTAAAAAGAGAGCAACCAAGGTCAAAATGTGATTCCTGCTTCCATCTCTCTATCATTATCTAGAGTCCAGTCTCTCTTGAAAGATGATCTGACAAACTGTCAGAACGTTGTGAAACTGCTTCTAGGAGATACGTTCCTCCTCTGACTGGCATCAGACTTTAGCTTTTTCCTTCTCCCAGCATTAGATTTCAAGAGAAATTTCACTATTTTGGGATCCATTGTTTTAAATGTCTGATAGCCAAAGGGGAAAACCATCTGAGTCTCTCTTTATAGTGTTATCATTTCTACCAGAAAGATAAGATCAGAGGAGTCCCGTGCCAAGAAGAAGACACTCCAACAGAAGGTGCATGGACACATAGCACAATGTTGCTGAGCAGCAAGAAACCCTAGTCTGTTCTATCAGATGTATACTTTATAGAGAATCTGAGATCTCCTGAAGAGGTGGTATGTAAGAAATCTGACTTATGACTTCATCAAGGAAGTTTGGAGTCTGTAGTGATTTAGTGTTAGAGAGCTGTAAAGTGGAATATTCAGACTGAAGTTAAGTGGGAACCATTACCATGTCCCAAAGGAGTAATTTCACCACTAAGATCCAGAGAGAAGGACAATTAATTCAAGGGCAAACCATGTATTGCACAAGACATTTAACAGTAGATATAATAAGATTAGAATTTTACCAGGTCATGAGAGGAGTATATGAGCTTAAAGTTATTGGACACTAACCAAAAAAAAAAATTACATGAAGGAAGAATGAATATATTCTCCATGCTCCTTCTTCACACTGGAAGAGAAAATTATGTGTGAGAGCCATCAAGAGGCAAGAGACAGTATCTTTAAACATCTGAAACAGAAGCAATTGATCATTTACCAAAATGAAACTGAGTTAACTAATGAGAGACTGAGTAAGGTGGTTACAGTAGAAGTGTATCCTCTCCTCTAACATTTTTGCCCAAGTCCTGTATCTGTGCTATTTGTCAGGAGACATTACAGTTTCTTTCTCATGAGGTAAAATCAAGGACAGAATCTACCTGAGTACTTCCTGGATCTGGGATTGGTCACATGATTTGCTTCAGTAAATATTATGAAGCTGAAAGGGAGGGGGTCTCTAATCTAAGTTCAGGTCTCATAACGCCTTCTGGTTTCATTGGCTTGCACTTCTATTTCAGCCATCATCGCAAGAACATGTCCAAGCTGAAAAACAGTGTGAAAGAGAGCTGAATCACCATAGTCATTCCCACTAGATCACGGTAGATTAGTTGACAGTAACACATCTCTAGTGTATTAGATTTTTTTTCCCCGTCTACAGCATAGTGTCAACATTTCAGCATCTTAACACAGAATTATTATTTTTAGATGTTGTCGTTATTTGAATAGGAATAACCTCCACAGACTCATGTGTTTGGATGCTTTGCCTAGGAAAGTTACAGTGTTAGCAGGTATGACCTTGTTGGAGTAGGTGTGGTCTTGTTGGGCAAAGTATGTCACTGTGGGGGCAGTTTTTGGGGTCTCCTATGCTCAAGCTATGCTCAGTGTAGCACCCAGTCTCTTTCTGCTGCCTTTGGACCAAAACGTAGAACTCTTGGCTCCTCTAGCACCATGCCTGCCGCCATGCCTCCACAGTTAAATATTTTCCTTCACAACAGTTGCCATGGTCATGATGTCTCTTCACAGCAAAGGAAGCCTGAACTAAGAGAGACATAGACATCAGAAGTCTAAAAGAATTCTGAAGAGTGACATTCCTTCTGAAATCTACATAGAAGAATCTGCTTCTTTATTGTTTTCAACTTTTATAAACCCCATTATGTTATTCAGTTCTTGAGTTCTTTTTACCTCTCTTTAAAATAAGCATCATAGCCTATTTATTTCCCATAAAATCTTTCTACAATGTTTTATAAGATATAAATCTCAATAATCAAAGATTATCCTCATCTTGAGATATCCTTAGGTCTATCACACCTGCAAAGTTCACCATGCAAGGGTGTAAGACATGGATATCTTTGGAACTATTTTTCTGTCTTTGCTTATCAATGTATCAATGTATGAACTATCCATACCCAAATCAACTAATCCATATATACAAGCATCCTGAAAACTAATACATTTTATATGGCTTTTGAGGACTCTTGGTTGTGTAGAAATCTTGTCTCAGAAAACAAAACAAAACAAAACATAAAGAGAAACACTGAGAAAAGCATTGCATTCATTAGATGAAACAAACGTTAAGCAAAAAAAAAACTCTGGCTTTAGTCATGGACATTGAAAATACAAATGAGGCAGTACTGATTATGTTTCAGCAAATCTCAAAATAACTAAATATCTGTAAAAAGTGGAAAGAAAAATAGACTTCCATGATGGAATGCTGTGAGAATGGGCAGAACCACACAAATCAAAACATAAAAGGAAATGTTGAGTGAAAAAAGAAATGACAAAATATTATAGTCAGTCTGACAAAATTCACTATATAAGGAAGCAACTCTACATATTTCCAATGTAGGTGGATAAAATATAAACATCTGGACTGAGTTATGTTTGTCTGAGAGAGAAAAAGTCAGAATAGAGATTCTGCCATGTTCTATAATAACTGGTTGAATTAAACTTTCAAATGAGATACAATTAATAGATGTTAGCCTTATTGTATCATTCCCTGTACTTTGAGAGAAATTTCAAAATATACTCCCTTAACACCAAGAGGATATATTGTCTGTTTCAGTGACAAAATGTCTATTATACTCTTATATCTAATATATAAACAAGAAGAAAAAATTCATAGTACTTTGAATCCTATATTTGAACATTAGATCTTTAGTTACTATAAAAAAAAATGGGATATCTCTAAGTGCTTGAAAACAACATTGATACATACCTTTGAGGGTTAATATTACATAGCAGTTAAATTCACATTCTTAATATGTCATGCCATGGAAAAATATTAATCGTAATTTATTAAAAAATAAAGCATATTTACAAAATCACATATATACCTTGTATATTACATGTATAATTTTCATATACTATATATACATGCATATTTTATACACACATGTGTAAAACTGATCTGCGTTGTGGCTGCTCATATTACAAGTAACATGAATTTTTTGTACAACATGCATGTATTACTTTAATATTACATTTTTGAAATCAAAGGAGGCTGTTTTATTTAAACCAATAGAAAAGATTCCAGTTTAAAATATCATTGGCTTGCTCTTTTCTCTTTTTTCCCCTTCATCTTCGTCATCCCCTTTCCCCATTCTCCCCCACCCCCCTGCCGCAATAAACCTCTCTCATGAGGAAAAAAATGCCATTGGCTTTTTGTGAAACAAAGTGGCAAGTTGTAATTTGACAGACCATTAGATATCGCCACATTATAACCTTATTCTTATAAGGTACTTTTTCCCATTTGTATGTATGTGTGCATGTGTGTGCACATATCTATATAGACACATATCTATCTATATATGTGTGCAGGTAGATTTGCAGGCCAGAAGAGGACATTGAATTCCCTGGAGTTGGAGTTACTGCAGTTGTGTTGTGAGCCATCTGACATGGTGCTGGGAACTATCTCTGATCTTTTACAGGGGCAGCACGTGCTCTTAACAGCTGAGCCATTTTTCCAACTCCAAGATTATAATTTTATTTAGTTATCGTCTGCTTGTTCTTTTCACTGAAGGGCACAGTAGCTATAAATACCAAGTGGAGGCACATAAATAGGTTAGGGAGTCTGACGCAAACAAATGTGCCATGTACAGTCCACACTGAACCAGAGCACCACCCTGGGTACGGACCAAATGAAGACATTTTTATTTGCTGGCAATCTGTTATTTTCAGGACTGGGAGGGGGTGTGTTTCACTGGTTTCACTAAACATTACCATCCATACCACTTGGGACAGAGCTGCATTTGGCTCCAGAATGTACTTCCTGGCTCAGAATCATACTGTTTCTGGCTTTGCAATAGGCTTTCATTCTTCCTGAGCCCCCCCCCGCCCCCCCCCACCTCAGGAAGGTTTCATCCCATGGCTCACACCCAACTACACCCAACACTTTTGACATTGAAATAAACAATTTTATAATTCTCATTGGACAACTCTTATTTTCCTAATGCTAGGGGAATAGTTTGAAACAGAAGCTTATAACTTGTCCAAAGTCTTTTAAAATATTTATTTTATTATTTAAAATAGTGTGTGTGTGTGTGTGTGTGTGTGTGTGTGTGTGTGTGTGTGTATTTGAGTACATGAGTGCCAGTGCTCTTGGGGGGTCAGAGGCATCAGGTACTCTAAAGCTAGAGTTATAGGCAGTTGTAGGGCACCTGATATGGGTGATGGGAACAGATCTCAAGTCCTCTGCATAAGTAGTGTGTGCTCTCAACCTCTTAGCCATCTCTCCAATGACCCAATTCTCCTTCAAAGCAAACCTTATACAGCTCAGGGCCCAGGAATTAGTCATTTAGAGCTTCTTTGAGGCATGGACCTAGAATAGCAACAGCTTTCAGTCAAGATCTCAAATGAGGGTTAATTTGGACAAACCTCCTTTTCAAAGAAGAAGTGTCCTCAGAAGCTAGTTAGACCAGAGCAGAGAGGAGAGGTCTCTTTGCTCAAGAAGATGGCAAATGCTGAATAGTTTTTGGTTTGCCTTCATTTGTAATGGCATATGCAGATTTAAAAAAATCTCATAAAATAATATTGTTTTAATAAGTCAGAAGAAAGGGTTGAGAATGGGGCTGCATTTATCACTCCAGTGTCACTTGGATATTATTTAACAGTAATGGTTTGAATCCCTGAGAATATTTGCATGTCTCAAGCTTTTCTGTAAGACTCCTTGACAAACATATTTTTCCCTTGGAGAACCAAGTTTTCCTGTCTTATCAGAACACAGAGAACTTGTGGAACAAAGTGAAGCTCCATCCATTTTCAGCATCTCTTGCTGTCACAGCTTGTGCTAGAAATTAGATTTTGTGCCTGGGCATAGTGGAAATGGACACCTGTTTTGTGTCCTGAGTCTGTCTCCCAGCCAAGAATCTCTATGGAAGAATGCCAGGCTGTTAATTTAAATGGTCTCCTTGGACAGAACAGCAGTGAGTGCCCTGGACCCTGGCAATTCCCAAAAGAGGGCTTACTTATTATGTGCCTTGCTTTGTTTGCTACACTTTTTCTTTTCAGAAAATGCGTATGCTTCCCATAAATATTGAGATAATCTCTTTGGTGGATGCAGATATTTCTTTTATGACAAACAGACCCTACATTTACTCTTCCCAGTAGGCTAAACTGCTCAACATAAGTGAGTGACATTTTGCCATTGACACAAGTGTACCTGCTAGAAATAGCAACTATAAAATTGTCAATCAGCTAACAGAAGCTGAGTGGAGAATGATACGTCTTTCTTTGTTGGAAACATTCATAACAATAATTAGGGCTTATACATAAGTAAAAAGCCAATAAAATAGAATGAGACTCACAAAGAGATCCAGTCCAAATGTAAAGCAACAACCATGCAATAAAATACGTACAAGGGCCTAGTCTTTCAAAGGATGCAAAGATGTCACTATCAATCAGACTCTTCTTTAAATGTTCAAAGAAATAATAGGATTCACTGATGCAATTCAAATATGTTGGGTTTCTTCTGTGGACCAGCACTTGGTTAGGAGAGTTAGAAGTGTAGCTTTGGATGCTCTGAAGACAAATGTACATCTGGACTGCAACTGCCTTCAGAGATATAGTACAAGAGTTTCTCAGTGTGTGGTCCAGAAAACATCTGCAGCATTCTCAGTAGGCATCTCTGTCTGGTGTCTGTTAGTAAGAACAGAGATTAATTTCTGAAAACAAATGTTCACTCACTACTTTTACCATCGTCCCACATTTTCATTTCAACCCTTCAATATGTCCATTTTTCAGGTTTATGATCCGAAAAGTTCCTAACCCTTAGGCTATGGTAGTCTTTTGAAGAATCATTTCCACTTTCGCTTTTCAAATAGCATTCTAGTAAATGAAATTATCTGTTGTGCAACGAACAGAAGTCTTTTCCCTTTGAGTATGGGCTGTGGTAATCAACTGCGTTCCAGAGAACATTGTATTAACTTTACATTGGAGAAACCCAGCAAATCCTACATGATAAGATGATCTGGTTAGTTTAGCATCATAGGGGTGCCAGCTTGTTTGTAAGTACCCTTGGTAAAATGTCGCTTTATCCCCTTGGAGTCTTCTATAACAGCAGTTCTCAACCTGTGTGGGTTTCGATCCATTTGGTGTTGAATGATCTTTTGGGGTCACCTAAGACTATCAGAAAAAACCAGATATCTACATTACAATTCATAACAGTAGGAAAATTACAGTTATTAAGTAGAAATAAAAATAATTTTATGGTTGGGGGTCAGCACAACATCAGGAATTGTATTAAAGGGTTGCAGGATTAGGAAGGTTGAGAAAGTACTTCTCTATGAAATCATAACCTAGTCTAAATTAAAAAAAAAAAATAAGAAAACAGAAAACTCAGCTTTAGAACACTATCCATGACACATGGACTAACAAAAATTCACAGATGAATTAAATATCCCTCCCTGACTAACAGAAAAGGAAGATTATACAGGGCTATTCTGACCAGCTCTCCACAAAATTGTTGAAATCACTCCCAAAAAAGACTGTGAGAAAAACTGTCACATCCCAGAGGTGCCTAAAAGACATACCAATCAAATGTAGTACAATACCCCAAATGATGCTTAGAACACAAAAAGGCTATTAGTGAAAAAATAAATAAGTTAATAATATCTATACAAAGTATGGAGGTTAGGATTGAGGATTAAGATCGTTTTGTTGTTGTGTTCTCTCTCCCCCACCCTCCCCTCTCCTACTCTCCCCTCCTTTCCCCCTCTCTCTTCTCTATGTAAGAGAATTACAATTGGTGCTTTGACTTGGATCAAGCATCTTATAAGACACACAACTTTTTGCTGTCCTCTCAGGGAACGTGATGATACTTAACTAAACTTGCCCCAGATAAATTTTCAGTTCCCGGGTGGTGTTGGCTTGCTAAAATGTTACTTCAAAAGACCCTAGCAATGTAAGTAATGAAAAGCAATAACATGATAAATATGATTCCACTTGTGCATCTGGAATAAAAAAATAAGAATTACTCTAATAACTCAACACAGCCTTTATGAAAAACATTGCCTTTCCCAGTTTTCATAACACGTAGGTTTTCTCATGCTCTGAAGTACAGTCTTTCTGTGTACCAGCTCTTTCTGTAGACATTGCATATACAAGGATTTTCTGTCTTCGTCTTATCTTTCTCTCACTTCTTTCCTAATTCTACATTTTCTCCACTTGTTGTTTAGATTTGACCAAGACACATCCGTAGTTCTTCATGAAACAAAGATAGGAAAAGGACACCATGCTGAACAGTGAAAGAGAACCTGGTAGGAAGCAGGGAGCAGAGAGTGGGGTCAGGGAAGGCAGAGAGCCCCATCAAAAGATAAGGATCACACTCTCCACCATATAGACAACTGACTCCAATATACAAACCAGCATATCCATGCCATAGCACATGGAGATGAAAACTGAATCCAGAGGAAGAATAAGATGGTTCTGTTTGGTTCAAGTCTGACCCACACCATGTAAATGCTAAACCCCTTGCTCTGTGTAGACAGAACTCACAACTGCCCTGTTTTCTCTGGTGAGTAACTGAGAATAAGACTGTCTGATCTTCCTCTGTAAAGTAGCAAGTTTAGACAATGTCCCCCTTAACCATGGCACAGTGATATGAGAATCACTATGCTTTGTGTCTTACATGAAATAATTCTTGAAGGGGGAGAGGTTGGGGACAGGATAGCAGTGTGGACAGAGTACCAGTTTGGTCAGAATACCTCTGCATAAGCCCAGGAGGATGGGTAAGTTCCTTTTCTGTTAGACAGGGAGGGATATTTAATTCATCTGCGAGTTCTTGTTGGCTCTCTGCCATGTGACTTTGCAATGCTGTCCATCAAGAAGAGGAGCTTGTGACTTGTTTTGACAAACAGAATGTGGTACAACGACACTGAGAATGTTCTGACTCTAGACCTCAAGAGATTTCCTGAAAATTCTGTTTTCATTCTTGAAACTTTACCTCTACCATGAGAGCAAGCCCAGGATAGGCTGTTAAAGGGGAAGAGACACTTAGCCTGGTCACTCCTGTCATCCTAGACAAGACATTAGTCATCAAGTCTAGAAAAAGGACAGGCTATCTCATTTGGCTCCTCTGGCTGTGGCAGTTTTTCACATTCTCTATTTTGGAGAGGAGGAGGTAAACTCAACAATTTTTGGGAAAGTCGGTCAGTTATTTAGGATAATGGTTTAGGTTGAGTTAGGTTATCCTGATTTTTTATTTTTTCAAAATTAAACAGGGTTATGAGTTTATGGGGTAAAGACCAAGAAGCAAAATGACATTTTAGCATATTTTACCAACATGACTGATCTCTGATAAAGCTAGCCAGATTGCTCCAGATGAGACCAGAAGAACCAAACAACTGCCCCACCAAAAATTGCTGCTACATGTACTGAGGAACCAAACGAACCACTTTCTAACAACTAAGTTTAGGGGAAATTTGTTATACAGCAATTGCTCAATGATACAACTTGCCAATCTACAACTTAGTAAGCCAAAGATTCACAGTACTCAAACTCTGAGCAAAGACCACATTTGCCAAGTCTGCTTCTGATCAAGAAGATGTGAAGCACCTAGCATATCACCTACATGGTCTGCTGAGTGCTTCTGTATACCACCCAATACCAGCCACTATGCTGGTTGTTAACTTTCTATGCCACTGTTATACTAGTTGGTAAGAAAGTCTTTAGAATTCAGTCCAGGAGCCTGTTTGTTTTTTTGTCTTGATTTACTACTTATTATTAACATGTAATTTAATGTTAATACTTTTCACATTAATTACTAACCTACCATGGCTCCTTTTTTTTTTTTAACTTTTTGTCTTTCTTTCTTTCTTTCCTTTTATTTTATATGCATTGGTGTTCTGCCTGCATGTATATCTATATGAGAATGTCAGAATTTGGAGATACAGACAGTTGTGAGCTGTCATGTGAGTGCTGGGAGTTGAATCTGGGTCTTTGGGAAGAAGCAGTCCATGCTCTTAACTGCTGAGCCATCTCTCCAGTCCCCTTTTATCATGGCTCTTAATGCTCACTGAAGAAAGAACTTAAGACATATCTGTTTCAGCTCCCTCACCCTTCTTTTGGACAGCCATTAACTGGAAAGTAGAAAAGCACCATTTGTTTCTGCATTTTTGACCATAAACACTAAACTACCAAGTGTTTGGTGTTCTGCTATGTCAGAACTTGTTTTTCAAGGCAAAACAAGGTAGCATGCAGTTATGTGACAGATTAGCTCTGAAAGGATGTCTTGCACTACGAAGGCTCCCGTGGCTTCTGTGAAAGGGAAGAAGTCATTTGTTTCTGCTGAGTGTGGGTATAATTCACTACACTGGTAATCTCTTTTGTGTTGACTTACGTGGGAACTTTCTACAGGTGATGGTGAGATAGGCAGAGTCTCTAGTGTGCTTTGCTGAGTGGAGTTTCCAGAATATCAGACACAGTTACTAGAAGACAGCTGGGAGACAGGCAAGGGTGCCCACCCTTGGAGATGATGCTTTCAGACTTACTGTGTGTTACAGAACCTGGAGGAACTATTAGGAAACACTTACACTACAGTGATTTTCATAGTTGCAGAGGCAACCTGTGCATCAGTTTTATTTTAAAGCAAGCAGTTCTAACACATAGCCAAAGCAGAGACTTACTTGTAAATTGGGGCTATTGATAACTAATTATGCCTTAACCCTGATGGACCTGGTAATATTATAGGTTACTCTAAAAGAATAGTTTCCCATTCTGAGGGAAGCCACAGGTGAGTGTCGTTCAGAAATTGTAGAAGTGTTGGCTCAGGTAGGAAGGCAGCAAGGTTAATTGTCCCTAATCCAACGTGTGTACTAGCAACCACCTTCCGTGAACACAAACTGCTAGCCTCCATGGCAACTTTTCAAGTTTAATTTTGAAGAACTTTTGTTCCTGAAAGCTGAAGGACAACACAATGACACCCTCAATTACAGATTAAATGAAGCAGATTAGCTTCGGTGGTCAGAGGCTGCATTCCCCCCACCCCCCCACCCCAACCCGCCTCCCTACCCTCCCACTTTAAATGGTCAGAGTTTCCGGAAGGGAGGACCATTCTGCCTGCAGGGCTCCAGTCTAGCCATTGGAGGGGGTGGAGCGCCCCGGGTCTGCTGCTGTGAGGTGGTGGAGTGTTGTTTTCTCTCTGCTGGTTGGAGGACTGGATTCTCCTCATTTCTAAGAGGGAAAGTTCTGGCCAATCACAAGAAGCCAACTGGAGACTGCGAAAGTGAGGATGAGATGGCAAAAATCTGTTCTTGTTGCCGCAGGAGACACACCTCTCTTGGTGCGCAGAGATGCCCCAGAAACTTGTCAAGCTGGCACTGGCAGCAGGGACAATTCCGGGGTGCGTGGGGAGGGAGGTTGTTTAGCTGTGGCTGTTGGGGCCCTGGCACTCAGAATTCTCTGTTTTCCCGACTGTTGTTTAACTCTGGGCCTGGAGTGGGGCTGGGGGTTCTATTAGATTTGTAATGTGGGAGAAATGAAGTGAAGGGCTAAGGAAAGGGAAAAGGTGTGGGCTTGAAAACTCCACCTCATCCCTGTGATTCTTGCCGGCATTCCTCCCTGGATCTGTTTTCTAAGCTGTAAAATGGGCACTATTTGCCTTCTGAGACTCTTACTGGCTCTAGATTTGGAGGTTATGGTGGAGAAGCAGGCAAGAGCCACTAGTCTGTTTACCTTACAACCAAGTGGTATTTGGGGGACAGCATTTTGAGCTTTCTCATATTTTATGAGCAAAATACTTTCATCTGGTTCCCCAAACCCCGAGAACCTTGGTTCTGATTTCAGTAACATAAGGCTTGGGAGGACCCCCAATGCTACAGAGGGCTTTAGTTTCTAGACAACCGAAGGGTGGGCTTCCGCACTGCAAATTAAGAGTGTCCCGAGCTCCCTTCTGCTTGTTTTGTTTTGTTGGGTTTTGTCTTTTTGATCTTCTCCCGCCCTCTGCTCTCCCCTCCACTTCCTCCTCCCAACTCTTTCCTCTTAGTGCTGTTTACTGATCTCCCAAGTTCTGATGACGCTTTGGGCACCTCGCCAAATGCGAGGGCCCCCGAATCCATCCGGGGGTGGTTTAGAAGTCTCTAGTCTAAGGGGAATCTCCGCAGGGCAGATGTAGAAATAAACAAATAGTGACAAGGCAATGAGAGTGCAGCGCCCCGAGGGCCCCCGCGGAAATGCGCACAGGCTGTTTGGAAAGCCGGAGGGACCCTTGACCCAAGGGATGCCGCGCCTCGCCCCCGCCGCAGCTTGCAAGGGCGGGAGTTGAGTCTCCAGCGCCCCACAGCCGCAGTGACTCAGGAGGCCGCCCGCCCGTGTTCCTCCGCCACCCGCTCACTGCGGCACCGGGGACACAGTTTCTCCACCCACAGCCTGTGCCGCGTGCCAGGCGCCCTCCCCGCCGGCTTGCCCGGGCTGTGCCACCCCCACTTTGTGTCCGCAGAGGCGGCTGTGGCGGAGGGGGGTGAGGTGGGGGAAATGTTGCTCCAAGATTGTTCTGCACTGGGAGAGCTGCGGGAGGAAAAAGGAGAGACAGGACCATTGGAATGACTCAGGGTTTTTGAAGCAGCTAAGCCATAACAGAGGCCTCATTCCAGGACAGGGGAAAGCAAGCAAGATTCCTTAGGAGTTTCTGGCCTTAAAAACAGGATCCTGCCCAGACTCCCAGCTTGAATTCTGCAGGAGTATAGAAATGCACTCAAAATTTATAGCTCTAAAAATATCTGTATTACTCAGAAAAAGGAAATAGAGTCTGGAGGCCTTGAGTATCCCCAAAATAATCATTCTGCTGGTTACCAGTTCATCTTTGGAAGGTAGCTGAAGCTAGGGTCCTATCAGTCTCAGCAAGGTTATCTCCTACCTCCAGGAACGACACTCTTGCTAAGAATGAGCTAGAGGAACCCTTCCCCTTCCTGAGTCACTATGGCAGCAGACATTGAAGAAGCTCCCTGTGCTTTTGCTTCAAGCTTGATGGTCAGTGATCCATTAGGTAAAGCACCCGGTTCCTAGTCCTGTCTCACAGAGAGGAGTGGGAAGCTGCCTGTTTCTCTAGGCCATACCAGCTGGATTCCCAAAAAGGAGAGAGCCATCATTGCTTCATATATCAGTCAAGATTATGGTGGAAGCTAAGAAAGGTCATTGTTTGCCACATATCTTCCTGTCCAAGGCATCGCTAAGCTGAGAAGACCCTCTATGGTCTCCACCTGCCATTTCTCATCCTCTGGTCTCTGTGTGCCCTCCCTCTAGTCTAGTTATGCTGGTCTTTCTGCCTCTTAGACTCGCCACTGAGCATGTCTGCCTCTGGGTTTTTGGGCATGCTGGATGGCCCCTCCACAGGTAAAGTGAGCCCCCAGATGCTTCAAAAGCCATCCTATCCAAAATAGATCCTGTCCACGACGGCTGTGCAAGATGTCCTTCTTTTTGCATTTACTTCATTATGTGTTATTGTTCTGTAAATAATACATCTCCTCTAAAGAATGAGTTCCTTGGGATCAAGGGCTTTATCTTGTGAATTGTTCTCATGCCCATGGCTGGCACATTGCTAGTGTTTGATGAATATGTGAAGAAAGAACAAGACCAGGCCATGAGCTTGCTCAGCTTCATAAGTTAATGACCCTTCCCCAGAATATCTGTTGTCTCACTCTCAAACTGGTTGGCTAGAAATGATCTTGAATTGAAGTCAGATTAGACCACGAGCACTGAGCAAGCTGGATATCTAAATAAGATGTAGATTTTAGTATTCTCCAATCTCTCCGTAAGCTCAAATGCCCCATTACTTTGGAATATAAATATTTTTAAGCCGTTAGTTCAAATAGATGTCAGTATTTTCACAATATAGTTGGTGTTATCTCTATATTTTTGTCTTTCTCCATTTTTTTTAAAGGCTTGGAGAAAGGCCAATGTTTATAAGGCTTATGGACTTCTTACTGTAGCTCATTAAGCCTACTAAGTTATTGTAGTCAACTGGTCAACTGCCAGTTGAGACCGAATTCTCAGGTCTGTACTGGCATGCTGCAATGTGATTGCATTCGTCTGAGTGAGAGCCATAGTGGTAGTCATTTCTTTTCCAGTCAGTTTGTAGCCACACCAAGTCGCTCCTTTTCTTAGCAGTTTTCTTTTCTATGGTTGAATCTTATAAAGAATGCCCAAGAATCTCAGCAACACTCATGCTTTTAAAAAATACCACTATGTGAAAAAAAAAATAACAGCAAAATTGGATTTAAGTCTTGGCAGCTTTATACACCAGCAGGGGTCACTTCTTTTTATTTTGAGTCCTCATTTGAGCAGTTAGAGTCCTGTTACCCTTCTCCCTCCTGAGCTCACCACTGCGAGGGTCAGATGAATTAGTGCAGAATAAAGTGCTTTGTAAGTGTCAGCACTGGGTGGGTACTCCAGCAACCAGCATGGTGCTATGAGAGAGAGAGAGGGGGGGGTGAGGGGGAGGGGGAGGGGGAGGGAGAGGGAGAGGGAGAGGGAGAGGGAGAGGGAGAGGGAGAGGGAGAGGGACAGGGACAGGGACAGAGACAGAGACAGAGACAGAGACAGAGACACTGAGACTGACTGAAAACTAAAGCCTGCCTACCTTTCTGGAGCTGTGCTCGGGGGGACTGTGTATAAACAGTCCACTGAGGGTTATAAGAAAGGGATTCAGAAACAAATGGAAAATCTATAGGCATCAAGAGTTAAGTCTGAAATGAGCCGTGCGAGAGATTAAAGAGGAAATGAGATCAGAGACCACACTGGGGGCTTTGTGATGTCTGAACCATAGGTCTGGAACAAGGGCAGGTTGGAAGAGGCAGACAAATGGCTTTGATCCAACTGAGATGAAATAAGAGTAGAAAGGCGGAAGGGTGGGTGGAGCAGGGGCTTGCCCCTCACTTGCTGTCTTATTTCTTAACTCGGTGCTTGCCAGGCATGATAGTTCTCAATTTCCTTTAGAAAGCTTCCCAGAGAACAAGCCCTTCTTATAAGAGGATAGGTATCTGGACATTCTTCTCCTGTTCTAGCTTTGCTGTTGCTTCAAGAACTGAGAGACTTGAACCACTGAAACACCCAGAAACTCATATAACTCTCGCTTGGGTAAGTTTGTTGCACATTTTTTTGGCAGGCAAAAGAACTTGGTTTCTTTCAGCTTTGAAAATTATGGTACTGTCATTGAAGCTGAAATGGCACTCTTGCCCTGTACTAAGTCGAACCCCTTTATCATCAGCATATCAAGTACCCACTCAGTGTCTTCTACCAGGTGGCTGCATTGTCTGTCTTTATTAACAGTCCTCTAGGGGATGGGCCTCTTGTCATTTGTAGCATCTCCAGCTTCAGGCCACTATGCAAAGAAGCATGTGAGAAATGTCTAGTAACAGTGTGTTTTCTCTAACCAGATAACATATAAAATATCTGTTGAATATTCAATATTTTTAATCATGCCTTTAGTGTTCATTCTGTATCTTACAGTGTTATGTTTTTCTGGTTGTCACTTCTTTCCTCTGAGTTTTCCCTCCTATCCTAATAATAGACTTTCATAATTTTGTGGTGTTACTGATTTTGACATAGAACACCCCAATAATCTGTAACTTAGAGAGGAGTTCAGGACCTGTGAAGACACAATAATCACAACAAAGGGAAGATTCTATTTACAACTGAACTATAGTCAAAAGAATGAAAGAAAATTAATAACAGTATCAGTCAGCTATTGCTGTTTAACAAAATAGCCCCAAAGCAATAGCTCATAATATCAAAAGGATCTGAATGAAAGAGAAATATATTCTAGCTCAAATAAGAACCACAAAAGATCATGAATACCAAGAGAAATTAAGAGCTGGCACAAATGAGATATAAATTAGAACCCACTGCCTTCTTTTGAATGCTTCAAAAAAAAATATGGGGGCTATTGCCTTGTTCTGTAAGCTAGTGCAGTGACTTCCTGAAATCAGACCACATGTAGGTTAGGCTGTTCTAGAACAAGTTTAAATTTTCCCCGAGTGAAGACCTCTTTGACTGGTAGTTCACTGGTGAAAGCCAGGTCAGATTCATTGTGGATTGGAATCAAAAGAACTAGAGTTGAAGTCACCTGACCTGTGTGTTCATAAGCAATCATTTAACCTCTTTGACTATATATATATAATATATATATATATATTATATATATATATTATCTATAACTTGGTTTAAAAATTCACAGGCTTGCAATAAAATTCAAATCAACTATTTTGAGTGATGAAAGTTTTTGTAAACTGTACCTCACTGCACATGTATGATAGAATTACTGGGCAGAGAGAGCTTGGGGCCTGTGATGTGTCCTGTTTGTATTAGGGAATTTGTGTAATCCATCTGCTGAATTGACTCTCCTGGTTGAGGGACTTGCATTATGACTTGTCAGCCTTGTTTTGGGGGGCAGCCAAGACCGAACTGTGAAGTATTTAGAGTTAGTGGTAATTATTTGTAAGGGGCCAGAAAAGAGCTGAAAAAGCCAAAGAACTAGTCACTAGGACCAAGTATTATGTGTACAGAGGGTGAACTCAAGCAATCCCATTTCTTCTCTTGTTCTTCTGGATGGTAATTCTGCTGTTCAGGATCGCACAATGTATTTTTTTTGCTGCAGATTTCTCATACGTCTTCCTGTTACTTTCTAGTGGTTTTTCTGGAGGTTGGAGCATGCCTCAGAGGCCAATGTCAACAAACAAAGAATAATGCATAACTTCCAGAAGAGCCTTGTGTTTTCCTTGGCTTAGTTTTCATTTCACTTATGAAAATCTTGATTTTCATGAATCCACCTAAAATACATACTTATTTAACAACCTTAGGCGCTACATCATGAATATTCATATCTGAAGTGCCATCTGTTCCATCTTTTGGAGAGAGTCAGTTTCTAAGTGTGTACCATCCAACCTCATTCAGGAGGTAGCCCGGGGAGTCCATATGGCTTTTGGCAATTTCCTGGCTACACCAGAACCTAGGCTAAGGCCCAGAAGTGTCCCAGGATAAGCATCAAGCCAATGGACTGCAGTATAATTTGACTTTTCAGCCTGAGGAGGGATGAGAAGGCATGAATGCTTTTGCAATGTGTAAGTGATGAAATTCATTATGTGGAAGGAATTTTTTCCCCAGTTCAACTATCCAGGCAAGGCCAGTGGTATAACCTTAGGTTTTCTAAGAAGAAACATCTATATCCATCATGTATGGACTGAAAAGTATACTTAAAATAAAATGCATGAGAAATTAAGCCAGTATTAGTGAGAGTAATATGAAGTGGCTATAGAATGAAGAATGTTGATGTCAAGGTCTGACTTTGTCCAGGATTAGGTATGAACTCTTAAGCAAAACCTTCAATGATCTTTGCTGATTCTGAAATCTGATACAGTTTCAGAATGAATTGTATCAGATACTGTTGAAATTCTGTCCAATTTTACCATCTAAGACTTTTGTGCTTCTCTACTCACATTAGTAAGATGAAGAGGTAGAGCCATTATTTCTAGATGCTAGTCTACAATAATACTAACACAAGTACAATGGGAAAAGAACTTAGGGACTGTAAAACAGAAAGGAATGCAGTTAGACTTGGACCTTTTACTTCTGATATTTAAGTGAATAGTTTACTTACAATATCCAAATATGAACTGGGGAGATGGGTTAGTGGTTAAGAGTACCTCTGGGAAAGCATGAGCACCTGATTTTGAGTTTACAGGATCCTGAGGCTGGCCATTGCTGCCCATGCCTGTATCTTCAGCACTATGGAAGAAAGAGACAGGAAAATCAGTGGTATGCTAGCCACTGATTTGGGAATGATATAATTCACCTCTGGCCTCGGCATGTGTGCACTCACACACATGTAGAGCCACCACCAGTACCAAGACACACACACACACACACACACACACACACACACACACACACACACA
>JANHMN010000002.1:199285144-199333631 GCA_030674055.1 Rhabdomys pumilio | reverse complement strand
ACACACACACACACACACACACACACACACACACACACACACACACACAAGAAAATCCCAAGAGATTAAACCTGTCTACGTTGTAAACCTTTCAGGACCATGAAATTAATAATCTTGGTTTCAGTGAAATTCTTTTAGTGGATCTGGACAGCTAATTTCTCCCAAGGAAGCCTGAGCATCCTTTACACATTGGCTTGCTTGTGCTTTTACTGCTCTTTCTCATAAAACCTACCCACCTCTGAATCAAAAGGAGAGATGAAAGCCATCTGCTTCTCCCAGGTAAATCATGGATGGCAAACTAAAGAAACAATTCTATCAAAATCTAACTTGACAAGTCATTGTGTTTATTTGATTACTTACAGGAGTATGGATGAGGGGTTACTTAAAGAAACATGGATGACTCAAAAGAAGCTGCATTATAGAAACTTGTACCTCAGCTTAGATGATAAAATATAACCTTGGAGTGTTTTGCATAACTTGCAGGTAGCTCAACAGGTTGGAGAGTCTCCTCTCCTGAACAGTTTATACTGCTTTAATAATCTTGGGGAAGGAAGGACTTTGTGAATCTTGTAACTTTTAGGGACTTCCTAAAACTTGTAAGTTGTATATTTGTATGTCTTAGTGAGTCTCCCTCTAGAATGGAATGTTTCAAGTTGTAATTTCCTGAATCTTATGGAACCTGCTGCCAGGATGGAAATGTTTTCATTTCCAGGGTACTGCTTTAAACAGATATATGTATGTATTAGTTCATTGAATATGGACAGTGAATGGCATGTAAACAATACGTGGAAGAGTGGACATGTAAAAAATTATGAGTAGTTAATCCCTCTCTTATAAAGTCTTTATAGGTCTAAATAAAAATATTCTCCAGATTACCATAATGTAATTTCCACCATAGCTTAATGGCAGGTAGCCTGCTACTATCTTGTAATTCTGGTCAATAAGCTCCACTCCCTGTTGACCATCAGATCATTAAAGGGACAACTAGTAGTCTATAGAGTGCTATGTGGCTGAGCTAAGAATTTGGTAACTTTGACTTCTATTTGTTTCTGCTCCTTACGATGCTTTTATGAAGATTTAACCCATAATAAAATTAAGGAACATTTGTAGCAGTAACTTAGTTACAATATGATGCCAACAAATCAATACATAAGTGGAAAATTGAGAAATAAAGGAAGGCAGGCAATCAGAATCAAACCACTTTGTCTCAATCCTACTGAGAACCTCTAACAGCCCCAGCAAAACAAAACAACAACAACAAAAAAAAAAAACCAAAACCAAAACCAAACAAACAAACAAACAAAAACAAAAAACAAAAAACATAGGCTTACCCCTATCCCAAAAGAACAGAAACCTGAGGCATTCATTTACCAACTCATTCATTGGTTGAGAAGTGCCTCACACAGCTAGATAGCACACAGCTGCTCTACCCTTTCTGGAGTGAGCCTTGGGATTCAGGTAGAATAGTACAGTGTTAAGTTCCAAAAGGACATAGGCATATATCTTCTGCCCTTGCTACAAACTGGCACAGAAAGAGAACCACATACAACAGCTGCCTAAATGTCAATGAAAGAAAAACCCCAATTCAAACTTAAATGACAACGGAGGTATACTGATTCAAGACCATGTCCAAAGATTGGCATGTCTTCCTAAAATAGCCAGAGTAAGACTTTCATGTGCTTTGGCCAGACCTGTGTTTACTTCTCAAATTATTTTCCCTACTTACTGTGTTTTTGAATCCATTCTTAGTATTTAGTTTTTATCTTCATAGCTGAAAATAGGGAATAATTGCTTTTAGGGGTGTATTTTCATGGCTCAAAGTTCAGTCACAAAGAAAAAGAATTGGTCACAAAGAAAAAGAATTGCTTTTTAAATATCTTAAAGAAGTATGGGAATTAATTGGCTTGTAGAGGGTGTCATATTTCCACCTTTAACCCAATTACAGCAGCTAGCTGACTTAAGCCTTTCAAAACTTACTTTTGGGTAGGAGGGTTTAGGTGGTGCTAATACAAAGTACATTGCCAAGAAATGTGAATTCTGATAGCATAGGTATAGGAAGTGTGAGTGATTCTGGAGCTCTTAAATCCAGTAGCACTTATGTTACCATCCTTAAGCTCTATACTATGGCTGCAGCACTCAGATGCCAACTCAGGGGGCAGAGAAAGAATTTAGTTGTAGTGTGTTAGAGGAAGGTGTGGGGTGCGGTGGACAGGGAAGAAAACCGATAATGGAAAACTCAGATACCCACAGTCCCTCCAGGGAATGGACGTCAGACCGTTATCTTTGACAACACTAATGCTGGGTAATATTTATTTAGCTGAGCCCAATAAGCAGTGTAAAGAGTTTCATCTCTCAAACTGGCACAGCAGGGGGCCACAGCAGCCAGGCTGCTGATAATTAACAGCGAAATGCCTGGCATGCTCTCTCCCTGAAATATCCAAAGGGATGGCTGGGACTGCTGGGTGAATTCATTTTCCTCTTGCTGGCTGAGATAAAGAGAGAGCTACAGCAGAAAATTACCGGGAGAGGCAGCCAGCCAAAGAAGAGCAAAATGGCTGTTCTGAGCAAGCAGCCTGAGGAGGGCAACCCGTCTCCTGCTCATGGAAGATCATATCCTCACACACTTAGCACATTCAGCATTCACAGTGAATTCTAATACAGGCAAAGGGGATTATGTCGTTTACAGCTCACAGGTGCCATATTTGAAACAGTAGGTGCAGAATGAGGGTATGATAAAATTCATAGGAACCACAGAGATTTTGTTATTCCTCCATCTTTACTGATGAAGAAGGAGGGATTGAGAAAAGGCATGTGGTGGATACAGCTACACAATGAATTTATTATAGACTTGACAGAAGAACCCCATGCTCCTATCTGCCAAGTCAGTGTCCACAACATCTTTTATCTAAAGTCTCAAAATCCCAGATGGACATAGACTTTGTCCCTCTTTTGCAGCCGAATCTTAAAATGGTATCCTTACAACAAAACAATAAGAGAAAAGCCAATCTTAAACAACTCTGTCCACAAATAATTCTGGAATTCTTCTCTACTAAGAACATGGATGTTGGTAATAAATACATAATAATTGCTGTTTTCAAAGTATACCAAAAACATGAGTTAGAACATTTGTAAACATAATTATTTTAAATTTCAGTTATCATAATAGCTTTCATGTGGGTACAATTCCCAGTTGATATGACAGGAAGTTGATGTTTGCAGAGTTTATGGACTTGCTCACAAATCACAAACTTAATAAATTATCGAAGGAGGATCTAATTTCACTAATCTTATCCAAAAGCCCTGACTCACTTGGCTTTCCTTCTTGGCTCAATCAGTGCTTCAGGGACTTCCTACACGTTTTGATTTTTCCAATACAAAATTCTGAATCTTGAGAAATAAACCATAATTTTCTTTATCTCTAAAGAATATTATATGTCCCCTGTACTTTGTAGAATGGCTATTAAAGACTTTAGATTTTTAAGACATGAGGCACATTTTCATACTAAAGGATAGCTCTCCTAAATGTCATTTCAAAACCATAGCTTTACGAAGACTTGGAATTGAAATTACTTTCTCTCTCTTCCTGAAATTCCTTGCTGCGAAGACTGTGCAAGTTGTATGCTAGCATTAAAAGGGGGGAATTTAACCCCACCCAAAGACTCCTTGCCAGATAGCCTCTCTCTTCTTTCTCATTTCCCACCCCTGATCTGTATGACTTCCAATTCTCCTTGCATTTTCTCCAGATGGTAGACATCTTTCTGCCTCCTGGCTCCTACAACTTCTTTCTGCTGAATGGAAGCCAATTCTTGCAACCCAACTTCCTCCTCAAGTGGATGTGCATAGCTTCAAGAAGGACCAGGCCATCTGACGACATTGCCTGCTGTCTTCTCTCACCAATGTCCTTGCTTGACCTAGGCTTCCCCTTAATTGAGCTTGATGGAAGATGACCAAGGTGGCCTTGCTTGCATCTGGTTTTCTTGTTGCTTAGGATCTCATCTTAATTCTTCCTCAGTTTCACAACTAAAATTTATTCTCCCTTAATTTGGACCTGTTTCTACCCTTACTATAATAGCATTACTATAACTTAAGGCAGATGGATTGACTCTGATATTTTAAATTTCAAGCTGTTTTGGCAATTATATCATCAAGATATAAAAAATGACCAGAGAATTGCCTGTTTGTCTATAGGGATGTGGGAGGAACTGCTCAGCTTAGAACATCCCACAGAAGGACAGTTCCTGAAGCAGAGGCATGAAACATACAGGACACATCTAAGGATGGAGAACCATTTCCTAATTTTCTTCCTCTTCCATATGCTAGCTCACAAGCACTTGTACTGTCTATGTAATATCTTTAATTTATACTAGTATTTTTACCTTTTGTATATTTATCTTTCTTATTATTTTGTATGGTGTAGTCCAAACATTTCCTATATTATAAATAAATTATTGTCCTTTTCTTGCCTCTAAAAAAATTCCCCCAAGGCAACTGATTATGAATTGTTAAGACATCACCTTTAGAAAACCACTATTTATCTGCTGGGTTAAGCTTCCCTCAAATTGCACCAGTTCTTCTGTTTCAGTCTCTCTAGTAGTTATTTATATTCAGTGTGGGTACTTCATCTGCTCTAATGTTTATATTTTAATTTTAAATTCCTTTATGTAGAGGCTTACTAAAAGATGTTAATTCTCTCTTCTCTCTACAGTATAATGCCCAGTTATCGCACACATGTCAATTTCCCAGAACAATTTCCACCTTTTCATTGTCCCTCACTCACAAAGGTCCTTGTTCTTTACACTGTGATCACACTGGCTGTTCTAGAAAATGGCCTGAGCCATTTTATTTTTTAACCACTGCCCCCTCCAGGATAAGCTCTATTCTTCCCATCCCTTGCCCCAATCACAGAATAGATTATTGTTTTCCCATTCACCAACATTCTAGTAACTTTTTATGCATCTTATCTCTTTGTGCTTTTCCTCACATTCTTTAGTAGACAGTTTGGGAATGGCTTCTCTCATTACCTACCTTGAAGAATCCTGTGATTCTGTCTCACTCTCAATAATAATAATATCGATGAATCCTCCTCAATTTTAAGTGACATAGAACACACACACACAAGCAGGACTCATGTCTTGTTTCTTTACTTCCCAATTTGCCCCATATTTTATGACTTTGCTAATATTTGAGAGCATATAAACAAAACCTTAGTAATTATTTTGAAATGTATTTTACTATGCGTCATGTTATTCATTTATAAATAATAACACAATTTAAATATACCGAGTAAATTGCTGTATGCCAGACACTGACTTGAGCACTGTATGTGAGTGCTTATGATTCACTAAAGCCTGTTATCTCACGGAACTTTCTTCATATTTGGGGAAGGAAGACTAAAGGCAAATAGAAGCTGAGAGATGCTTTCAAAATTAAGGTATTTGGATAATTGGGAAATACTCTTGAAAAATGTGTTAGCTTTTGTCTAAAACCTATAGAATTTTGTTTTAAGAAAAGCATTTTTGATGTTTGAATTCAGACCCGAGTCATAGAAAAGAGATGGTCAGCTAAGTATGGGCAGAGCGAATGGTTTGTATTTACAAAGTCCATAAGATGGCGGTTTCTGAGACTATTGGAGGGTTAGTGAGGATAGGGAATTCTTTAAAAGGTCAGAGGTTTCAGTAGAACCAAGGACGTGGACTGAATCTAAATGACAGAGAGATGTCAAAGTCTGAAAACTCCTTGAAATCAGACAAACCAGAGTCATCTTTCTATTAATGTGGGCTAAGGTAATGCTTGGCAAAAGAAATAAATACTGTAAGGAAAAGTTTTATGACCAGGTTATTTGGAGAATGTTAAGTTGCTCCAAATTGTAAACCAAAAAAAATGTTCTTCCTATGTTACATAACGCATGTCTGTGGACACACTTGGCTAAGGGGAAATTTAGCTATTAAATAACAACCTTTGGATTTCAATTTCCTCCAAGGACCATTGTGGGGATTTTTATGGGTTCTATAAGAGCCCTACTTACGCGGCAAGTTCCCATTCACTCTATAGTGTTCGATTCTAGCTTATCACTGAAACTGTTTATAGCTTTTGGAGTTTTACAAGCTTCAATCTGCTCTTGGCTTTTTGCCTCTGACATTCAATTTTCACACCCACTTTTATGAATTCAAGAATGGTACTAGACTGGCTTCCTTTGATAAGCTTTTCTCTTCCAACTTACTGTCAAGCCTTACATTTAGAAGGTTGTATAAAGCATCTATGTTCAACTTTAAAAGTAATTATAGAGAAAATACTTCAAATACACTTATTGCTACTACATAAGTTAAGGAAACAGAAAGCTGCAGGTAGGAGGTGACATTTTACAACTGAAATCATCTTTCAAAACAGAATGGCTATATGTGGCCCCTTCATCAGTAAAATCATCAGGGCTCAAAATTAACAAAATGTATTAGACAGGCCTTGTGATGGTGACCAAGTGAGATAGCAGGGAGTCATAAACTCCAAACTAGCTGACCCTTCAGGGACCAGGGCCTTACTTTCTCAGGCCAGATGGTCTGGGATCCAGTTGAATGTGATCAGGAATTAAATTGTACTGGGAGGTATTGTTTGATTACCAGGCAACACTAGTAGTCTACTCTGAAAATGTGTGCTAGTCTCATATATTGCTGGTATTTTAACATACAGTGCCTTTTATAAAATCACCAATTTGGCTCATATTTTGAGGTAATATTTTCTAAATATCATACTATTTGGGGGAGTAAATCTGTGAGTAGTAGATTCAGAAATCTGTGAGTAGTGGAGTTCATCCCAATAGTTTCTAATTATTGGAGGATTTGAGCATCGTACACACACTGGATCCTTTCCTAGTACTGTTGAGATCCATATGTGAATGATTGTGTCATTATTCCCCCTCTTTCTCCTCACTCTCTGTCTCTCTCTGAGACACACATACAAACACACACAGATAGATGTACTTTCACACTTTGGAAACTCTAAAGGATGGGGACATGGCCATGCAAACACCTCTGTCTCTCCATATAAATGTCGCTTCCTGCAAATACTTTCTTTACCTTTTGTAGGCAAATGAGGAGAGGTAGATTTTTTTTTTATTCCTAACAATTCATTCAAAAGTAAAAAAGTGCAGTGTATTTCTATTTCCAGCAAAAAGTAAAACTAAACGCAGGTATAATGAGTTGGGAATTATACATCAAAGAATAGTTGCAGACAATGATTAAGTAGAGACTATTTGCCCAGGCTATAGATATTTGTATTTGCAAATTAAAAAATGATGCAATAACCAAATAAAATCATCCTGTAGTTGGAATGAAGCCTGTGGTTACCAACTTTCAAATTTGTTATTTCTAAAGCTCTTCAGTTTTTGCAAATCAAATTAAAATAGCTGATATGTGTGAGACTGGAATGAAATGACTGCCGAGTTACAGCATGTAGGGTCGTCATTCTGGTGATGCTGGACAGAGGTGGAGAATGAAAACAGGTCATGAAGAGTGAGCTTTCATAAAGTGTGCTGTCTCTTGGGGAATCTAGTATAACTTACCATTTTATCCCTCCATCCTTGATTGATGTGTTTTTTCCTCTCTAACCTGTCTTCCAGTTCACAAATTTTCTCTTTAACTGTGTCTATTCCACAATTACAAGGATATATTAGTTTTTAATTTGACAATATATGTCTTAGTTATAATTATCATTTTATTCTTTAAAGTATCTTTATAATTCTTTAAATTTTAGTATTAATTTTTTTTCTATTTTCTTGTAGAAAGGAATCTAAAAGCCAGAGTTTAAGATGTATGTATAAAGGGAGCCAGTGATTCTATTTTTTATTTAAAGTATTTATAATTATTTTAATAGCATTTTACATTATCCCATTTTGAACTGATTTCCTCTCATAAAAGGTATTATGTTTCAAAAACATTTGTGAAAGTGATTTTAGCCTAATAGGGAATATTCAGAGAAATAATTTTATTTTGCTCTGTCATATATTTCAGATACTAGCCATTTGTAGTCACTTTAATCCAATTTATGGATTTACACATCTATAAAGCTTAGACAATTAAAATAAAAGCTATGCATTAAAGTCGAGCCTCTGATTCCAACTTCTGTCGTTTGGGCTCCCCTTCAGCCCCTCTTTACACAGTCTAAGAGGCACCAAACAATGATTAAGCCCCACTTTTTCATCTTTCTTTGGATATTGGCCTGGTAATTATTCAGCAACTTACCACTATTTTTGTGCTTTCAGACTACTGAAAAGATACATAGTTTTCTTATCTGTATTAATTGAGCTCCAAGAAAGAAAAAGATGTCTATTCATCATGAGACTTCTTCATCTCATACATCTGAACATCTGTACACACACACACACACACACACACACACACACACACACACATTCATATGTTTACATAAGGAAATTTAATGATACAGAACAGATTTTGGTGAATGACTAGAACTTGAAGATATGAGGTTTTAGAAAATAACATAAGGTTTTGAGAAACAAGTCATTTTCTCTTGATGCATTTGCAATGATTTTTGTTTTTTATGAAGTTCAGCTGGAAACTAATTTTTTTTTTAACGCATGCTTCTGATGGGTTTGAAAGTTGGCAGATAAACCTATGAGTTATAAGGAAGTTTTCTTAATTTTCCTGGCTTAAAATTCCTTAAACATAAGAAGAATTCTTTTTTTTTCATAAACTTCTTTTTGAGATATAAAACATATATAGGAATATGGGTATGTCATAAAGAAGTAATTGAATTCATTTTGATTAAGGTAACATATCTATGTGCCTGGGACCTAAATGCAGAAATAGCTCATTTTCTTTTCCCCAGCAGCCACTTTTGTATCCGCTTCCAGCCCATCAAGTGTAAGTACTGTCCAGAGTCCTCACACTATGGATTTTACTTGTTTTTAAATTTTACCTAGAGAATTACTTAGCAGGTGTTCTACATTTTGTTGCCCAGCTTGTTCCCTCAACAGTGTTTTGGTGTGTATCAGTGTTTTCTGGCATTTATGAATCATGTATTCTCATTTTTTTTTTTTAAAAAAAAACCCTATCACATAAACTGAGATCTATCCTTTGTACTATTGTCCACTGTACTTTTGATAGACGTGGAAGTTATTTCAGTCTGTTTCTTGGAGCTATAACTTGGGTTGAGTAATTCATTTTGTGCTACAGAGTTCAAGATCAGTTGGCCAATCTAGAGACGCTCTGTTGTTGCTTCATGTCATGACATAACATGGCAGCAACGAAGCCACAAGTAAGGAAGGAGGCCACATGTCTTACTCCTGGGGAAAGACTTTAGTCTGCCACGAAGGCTGTCCTACAACCCAAATGCCTTCCACTAGACCCCATGTTCCCACATGAATACACTGAGGCGTTCAGGTCTTCGCAGATAAACGTGTGGGAGTGCACTCACACTATACAGGGATCTCTGTAAATACAGGACGTTGAAAAAGCATTATTTTGTTGTTGTTATAAAAATTGTACTGCTAATCAGTAGTCTCACACTCTCCTGTTATCATTTTAATAAACCAAGGTAGGAGGATTCTAGACTTTTGCTTCCTTGTTTATGTTGTTTATCAGGACATTGACCTAGACTTTTGTCCTTAAGTTCTTAATTTGGGCAATAACAGATATTGGCTCTGAGGTGGTTGCCATGGGTTTTATTTTCTAAACAGACTTTGTCTATAGACTGTCTCTCATCTGAGACAAAATCTGAAGAATCTAGTAGCTGGACAACACAACTTAGAAATCAACAAAGCACTGAGTTTGCGCTTAAAATCTGGGCTTGTATCATATATGAGTTCTGTTTGCCCCGCCACCCACAGCACATTGTCTTCAAAGTTAAGTTCTCCATGTCTTTGTTGGTGTATTCAGGAATACAGGTAAAGCTTTCATGTAGCTGAAGTGTATTCAATTCCTTCTGCAAGTTACTATAATTCTTTAGATAGAATTAGTTTATGAGAATTCACAGGAGTGATGTCTTTCTGTCAGCACATAAACTTGCTTATAATTGTATAGAACAACTACCCGTACATTAGAGCAAACTATGGTTAAAATAGAATATTATAACCAATTTGAGTATCATCATACAGACCTCAAACCCAAGCAGATGGCTTATGGGAAATAGAATTACTCATTTATTTCACAGAGCCAACCGAGCCTCTGCTATTTGCTATTCTCTATGCTAATGTAATTTATATTAAGTTATATTAAATTAAATGTTAATTATGTAACAATATCGTCATAGCACAATATACTATAAATTCAATGAACGATAAGAGCTAGGGAGAAAAATAAATCAAGTCAAGGTTAAGAGTAAGAGCCAGATGTAATTTCAGCTTGGAAGCTTTGTGTCAAGAAATTTCTTTGAATGGAGGACATTGGTAAGTGAAGGAGGAAATTGTGCCAAGATCTCATGGAAAGTGTTCTGGAAGAGGATGTTTGGCAGACCAAATCACAAGATTGGCAGGTTCAGGAGGAGCAAGAGGACAATGTGGCTGGAGTCAGGGGAAGGAGAGGAAGGTAGTGCTGTGAGTGGTAGATTCTACTCCAAAGTTGATGGGATGCTATTAGGACTTGTGCTATCTGACTTGGTGGATGTACAGTTTGGAAAGACCAGTTTGCGTGTGTAGAGTGGATTATAGGAATTAGAAATGGGATCACAATACTCCCTCTCTCCCTCCCTCCCTCCCTCCCTCCCTCCCTCCCTCCCTCCACTCTCCCTCCCTTCCTTCTCTCTCTCCCTCCTCCCCCCTCTCTCTTTTGTAAGACATGGCCTTACTAGGTAGCTCTGACTGATCTGACATTCACTAGATAGAGCAGGCTGGCCTTGAACTCTGTTGCTTCTGCATTCCAAGTGCTAGAATTAAAGGTAGGTACCACTATGCTTGGTGTTTTCCTTGTATTCTGAGAAGCACATTTGATTCTCTGGGATAAGGGATGGAAGATGTGTGCTATGAGCAGAATCAGAAATTGTTTTCAAAGAATGTAGGAGGTTATCATAGATGTATATTGGCAAAAATTTTAGTCGAGACAGTGCTAAGGCATGATCTTGCCATAATCAATATTTTACAGTTAATAAAAAGAAGGCTCGAGAAGCTTAAGTAGTTTTCCTAAGGTGAAGAAATAAGAACTACATTAAAAGCACAAAGAAATTTAGAAGCTAATTTCTGATTCTAAGGTAACAACCTATCAACATGTTTCTTTTTAACTGAAATGTTGGAAAAAACAAAATGGTCGACATAATCTTTATGTATAGACTTGAATATACATATACATATATCCTCTGCACTTTTAAATCACAAAGTCTATACTTTCTTACTAGTATTATTTGGATTATCACAATTAGTTTATCAAAATTTACATATTTATGAGTCACAAGGTGATGATTTGATTCATGTAGGCATTTGTCATGTCTTTGTAGTGAGACTATTTAAAACTTTCTCTTTTAGGTATTTTGAAGAATAAAATGCCTCATTAACTGTAGTCATTGTGTTCCTCTGTGGAACACAGAAATATAAATTAGACCAATTAACCAGCCGTTCCCTATTTTCCCTTGTTCTTCCCTCCCAAGCCTCTGCCAACCTTCATTCTCCCATTGATTTGTATGGCATCATTTAGTTTTACTACATATAAGTGATGCCATGTGTCTCTCCATGCCTGACGTTATCTCACTTCACATATCTTTCAGGTTAATCCTGTTGTCACAAATGATTTCATACTTTATGTAGTTGAGTAGCAGTACCTATGACAAATTTTGTACCTATGACATGTTTTTAAAAAATTGATCTGATGAAATTCATATTTTATAAACTTCTACAAAATTGTTTTATGTGTGTAGGGGATTCACCTGTCATTTGGTGAATTCTTTATAAACTTTTTCTGAGTAATACATTACGACTGATGTAAGAGTTCTTTTGCCAGGTTGGAAAGCAGATATAGATGTACCAACTCCGCTTAGGATCTTGCTAAACAGAGAAAGAGCACTTGAGGCATTGGTCAGGTTGTCTAAAATGATGACTAACAGAAACTCAGGTCAAACTTATTAACATGAAATAGCATCCAGAGGCTAAAAGGACCACATCTAAGGGGTAGCTCTAGCTTGCTACGTCTAGGACCAATGTGACATCAAAGGATCCTGTGTTTTTTGTTGCCACCTTTTACGTTCTGCTCTCCAGTCTTTGTGTTGACTTCATTTTTAATGATACATTATGACATGACCCTCTACAGCTAGAATTTTACAGTCTACTTTGTTAACACCAATATAGAGTGTTTCCTTTCCTAAATGTTTCTCTGTAAAGCTCTCAGACTCATGGCTATTGCCTTTGTTCCTCACGGGTACCATTATGTGACTATGTCTGATCCAATCAAGTGGTTTATATGATGGCATGATCTGTGTCCCTAGGTTCAGGCCCTGTAAGAAAGTCAGCTTATGTGAATATGAACAGAGCGTGGGAGAGGGATGATGCCATAGCAAGAGTGTCTTAACTATGGTTTTACTGCTGTGTACAGATATCATGACCAAGGCAATTCTTATAAAGACAACATTTAATTGGGGCTAGCTTACAGGTTCAGAGGTCCAGTACCATCAAGGCAGGAGCCTGGCATTGTCCAGGAAGGTGTGGTGCAGGAGGAACTAAGAGTTAGGCACTCAGGAGAAGACCAACTTCCAGGAATCCACTAGGAAGGAATAGTAATATACTTTCTCCAACAAGGCCATATCTCCTAATATTGCCACTCCCTGGATCAAGCCTCTTTACATCATGACAAAGAGTCAGAGATGGTTAGCAAAAGCTGACAGAGTAGGAAGGGTCAGAAAAGACAGGAAAGGTGGTTTTCCAACCAAAGAAGAAAAAGATAAGCAAGCAACCTGCTTTTAATCTCTTTCCTCCTCTGAAAAAGAAAATCCTGGACAACTATGTACTTTAATTGACTGTAGTTTTCTGTAATGGTTGCCATCTTTTGTAAAGAGAAATTTCTTTGTGGAAGAATGAGGATTATAGTTACCTGTAAAGCTTTCTTGTTGAAGGCTGAAGACTCCACTTACTATTGGGTATAAGGACAACTAGTTAGAATGCAGACAGGTGTTGTGCTGATTTAGTGAAATAGTGTTGCAGGTTCTCTTTCAAGATTCATGGCTTTCTTAACCCTGGGGGTTTGCTAGATTCCCAGTACCCAACATTCTTTCTTGTTGAGTGTGTCTTAAGTACTTGAAAAGAGCCTCATGTGTATGCTGTACTTGAAAATCAGGGATATTTGTTATTAAGAGAAGATCCATGTGTTACTCTTCTCTTTGCCCTAACAAAATATCTGACAAAAGCAATGTTAGGAAGAATTCATTTGGGTTCAGAGCTTGAAGTTTCAGTTTCTCATGTTCGAGAAGGTGGGGTGGCAAGTCCAGGAGGCAGGTCCAGGAGGCGGGTGGCCATATTGCATATGCAGTCAGGAAGTAGCAATGATGGCTGCTACTCAGTTTACCTTTTTTTTTTTTTTCCAGCATGGGACTTCACCCTATAAAATAGTTCCATCCACAGTCAGGTGGGTCTTCCCACCTCACTTAAAACTCCCCCAAAGCACCAAGGCAGCCAAGCTCAGAACTATATAGTATGCACAGATTGAATGTCTTGTCTTGATTTCCCCCTCCTGTCCTTTAGTAGGCATACTCATGCACGTAGCTCGCTGTGGACCTTAGATTATCTCCTACCATGGTGTAAGGAGTGCAGTTCTTTGAACCTTGCACACAGAATTTGACATCTGCCTTGCTTTGTCTCTAATCACGGCCACTATCAACTGACCCACAGAAGCACACCAGAAGGAACGAAGTGATTGGAGTTGTAAGCCTGACTTGGGCACATGGTGTTTAAGTGTATGCTGATGAGAATAGTGCTGGTAACCTTTAAATCTGCTTGACTTTCTGTGTTTTGAAAGATAGTTGACTTCTAAGTAGTGTTTCAACTGTTTTGGTGGCCAAAAGTCACACAAACTGATGGCCATTAGATTCTTAACTTTACAGCCACAAAGGTCTCCTCTTCTCATCTTTTCACATTACAGGAAGACCCCTGACTCAGGGCCTTTGCATCTGTTCTTCCCTCAGCCCTGAATACTGTATGTCTGCATCATTCACATAGCTCACTCATTCAAACCTCCCATTCTTTTAATGTCATCCTCAGTGTGGTGTTTCCATGGCAACCATATATAGCACTTCCTCCTATTGACCTTCCCTATTCCATTTTTCTTAAAAGCAATTTTCACTTCAACTTAATATATAACATGTTGATTCACATCATTTGTTAGAGGTATCTATTTAGCCTTGTATCAGGTATCTTCCCTTACTAGGTTTTAAAAAGAATGATTGAAATGTTTACTATTGACTTGCCAAGGTCAGACCCATGGAGCACACTTCATAAATAATGCTTAATGAATAAACAGTGGCTGATAGGAAGTGGGGAAACCACATAAAACTCAAATTGATACTTTGCAAGAACTGTCTAGAAAATTTCTGCTCTTGGCAGATGGCATGTAGTCATGTGAAAAAGGGTTTAGGGATGGAGGTTATAATAAAGGCTAGAGCACAGCTCAGGGGAGTTAGGAGGCCAATGCGTAGTTAAAAAAATTGACTGAGGTCAGCATCCAAGAGAGAGGGGGATACTTGGAAATATAGAATAGCCAAGCCTGTAGCTGCCTACATATGAGATATGATAAAAAAGTAACTTCTAGTTTCTGCTTTGGGTAGCTGTGTAGATAGAACTACTGCTTACTTAGCTTGGGATACTGCAGAAGAGAAGGCTGGAGGGCAAGCATGAAGAGAGGACTATGATAAGCAGGCGCCACTGGGCCAACTAAGAGCCTCTGAAGTTGTGGGTCGGGGGCTCGAGATAAAGTCCTAGAAGCCGTTATCCTGGAATCTATGACCAGCATTCAGGGTAGGGAGAGGGAAGGGTGTTCAGGACAACACCATTGTAAAAACAATGTGTTTTTACATACATAAAAATAACTGTGAAGACAAGTAACAAGCAACCATAGGAGAAACGGAGAAAACCAAAGAAAGGTTTCAAGGAAGCCAAGAGTGTCCCAAGTCAGAAAAACACAGAGAGGCATGGGAATAAGAGGTTGACACTGCCTTTACCATATGGCATCCAGGATACAGAGTGGACACTGCAATAGGAAGATCTTAAGTGCTTTCTCCTCCCAGTTTTCTCTGAAGGTGGAATCCATAGGCAACATCCCACTGTGTCAAAATAAGCTTTTTGTCTGTTCCATCTGAGACCTGAGTTCTGTGACATGAATAATGGAAAATATTCTCAATAGTTAAAAATCCATAATTACTACTGTCTTAAGACCAAATAACCACAATTCCTTTATCTCATAAAACAAATTTGGTTTTCTGGAATATTCTGATACTGGAGTCAGGGAAACCTGGTCGAGCCTAGGGCCAGTTGTTGCTGAAAGCTAACCTTGAACAACGTGGGGATATTCTTTGACTTCAGTTTTCCTTCTTTGTAAAATCACAGGCTGATCTCAAGAGGTCCCTGAAAGAATATATGAACAGTGTTTCATTTTATCTATAGCACATTTTAATTAATGAAATAATGCTAGACATCAATTAAAGATACCATAATTGGGTAATGTCTGTTTATTACAACAATAATTTTTCTTTTGGGCACACTCAGTTTTTCTACATTATTCTTTAGAAAGCACAGAAATCTACACAGGGCACAAGTTCTTTAATAGGGCTGTGACTAATGCAGAGTACATATGAAGGCGGACAAAACAGAATATACATCTGGTGTAAGCTGCTGGCTGTTGTCAAGGTACAAGTGATTTCTTTAGTATTTCTGCTGCAAAGAAGCAGACTTCTAAATATAGACCAAATCATTTGCATGGATACTTAAGGTTCTCTTTTAAAAACCCTGATCTAAGCCAAAACCATATATGCTAAAGGTCCTGGAAACAAAATAATATATTCTACCAGATGACTGATTCAATAAGATTTATTGAACATAGTTAATCTTTTTTAAAAAAGAACTTATGCTGTACATTTTCCTACTAAGACATAATTAGTTTCTCAAACATGAATTCAATGCCAGCATCAACTCTGTATCTTTCTGTTTTAATGGAATGGATGGCTAGGAACACAGCCCAGTGGTGGAGTGCTTGCTTAGCATGTAAGAGACCCTGGTTCAGTCTCCGGTATGACAAACGAACCAACTATGTCAATAAGCAGAGTAGATGAGAGCTGAAGTTCCTGGCCAGTGTTAGTTCTGAAATGTGGTCTTTGAAATACATATGCAAGGAATGTATGGTCTTTTCTGCCCAGCTGCTGGTGATCTACTTTGATTATGGGTCTTCATTTGGTCAGTTAGCATATGAATGGGGGTAGTAGAGGGCTCAGTACCTATTTCAACTAAGAAAACAGCGCATGCTTCCAGAGGAGATCTGGATAGCTTTGGCCTTCACCACAAGCACTTCTAGGTATTAGCACTGCTGCTCTAGCCTAAGAATCAAAAGGAGATTCGTGAAAAATAGATATCCTAGTCTATCTCTGCATCCTGCATAGCCCTAGCCAAACAATGGTCTCAGAAGTAGTACATAAATGATTAAGTTCCTGGATTCCATATTCATTTGTTTAGCAACATGAACATGTCAGTAGTTAACTGAGACGAGACAATATAATTTCACATAATAACTTTTCCTGTGCACTCCTGGTCCTTTGGGGCTTCTATTTTCTGCAACTGCATTGCTTTGAGCCTCACAAACTACAAGGCAGACATCATGACAGAACGCTTAGGGCAAAATTAGCTTATAATTTTTAAAGGCCTACAAATCAGATTTATCTATCGGGTGGTGGTTTTCTCCACCTAACTTACTGATACTCAAACAGTGCTAATTCTGTGTCCTAGTGCTATATGCCAGGGTCTGGAGACAGTTTGAATTATTTCAGTCCACAAAAGGGGTGCTATTCTCAACCTGCATGTAACATGTGAATGAATGGTAGACCGGAGGTAACAATCTGAAAGGCATAACCCTGGCCCTATAGATGCATAAAACGTCAAGAGTGGGGAGGGATAAGGGCATTCAGGAGAGCACTTTTTGAGGTTTGCAGTGAGCAAAGGCTAGGACGCTTGCTAGATATATCCACTTCCTCACATCAAGAAATTACAAATTTCCAAATGTGTATCAAAAGCACACACACACTCTCTCCCCTTCTTCCTCCCTCCCTCCCTCCCTCCCTCCCTCCCTCCCTCCCTCCCTCCCTCTGTCCATCCCTCTCTTCCTCCCTCCATCCATCCCTCTCTTCCTCCCTCCATCCCTCTCTTCCTTTCTCCATCCCTCTCTTCCTTCCTCCCTCCCCCTCCCCGTGTGTGTGTGTGTGTGTGTGTGTGTGTGTGTGTGTGTGTGTGAGACTCAGATGGCATGTGAGATATTTTCTCTGACAAGCACAGCACTAAAACTCACATCATTTATTAGGAACAAACATGAAGACCTGGACAAGTGAATCCTTCAGACCAGAGACCAGAATCCCTCCATTATTAATAAATTCATCACAAAAACAAAAACAAAAACAAAAACAAAACAAAAAACCCCAGAAAGTGTAAGCAATTATTTCCTCCCTTTCTGAGATTTAAACTTTCATAGTATTTAAATGCTTCACTGAGACAGTTCGTTGAAATATTTTAATTTT
Source organism: Rhabdomys pumilio (assembly GCA_030674055.1). NCBI lineage: Eukaryota > Metazoa > Chordata > Mammalia > Rodentia > Muridae > Rhabdomys > Rhabdomys pumilio. The sequence continues at coordinate 199,315,934 of JANHMN010000002.1, read as the reverse complement.
TTTCTGTAGTACTTTAATAAAATTCTCTGCCACTCAGCTAAGAGAAGTCACATGATTTAGGTGTTAATTTACATTATTCTGCTTCTTTTGTCTACTCAGATTATTTATGGAGCACTGATCATGTGCCTGGCACCATTAGGATTTCTCTCTCATTCCCAAGATATCAGGTTTAATACTATGTTTTGTTTCAAAGCAAGCAGATAAGAGTGCAGAAAATTTCCTATTGCTTTTGAAGTACCAGACAGTGAACAGTCTGTTCACCATGCAATATGTACCTTTGAATATTCTTTCCTGTGTTGTGAGTCTTCAAAGGAAATAAAACCTGTCCATAGCAGAGACATCAGAGATGTCTTCCCACTCTCTCTCAGGACAGGCATATATAACTGTGTACGGTTTTGTATTAGAAATTAGTGGGACCATTTCTGGTGATGACCACAGGCAGCTGCGATGGAGGTACCCTGATGTCCTTTCATCAAATAGTAGTGTATTACATAAGTTTAGTAGAAGATGCCTTTTGTCTTTGCTCTAGTAATGACCAGGATCAAAATCAAGGCTTGAGCAAAATCAATGCTAGGCAGGCATTCTGTCAAGGACATTTTCCAGTTTATGCACCAAGTTTTGTGGACAAATTTTGTGAGGAAGAGGTATGCCAACAGAATTTGATGACGCTAAATTCATGGTGATGATTTTAAGCTTAAAACATGGTCATTCAAGATAGAACTCATTGGGTTGAACTAGAAACTCTTCAGCAACAAATCTTTGTTCCTAGAAATACAAAGAATTTTCTGCAGATCTACAAAGGTTTGTAAAAGCATCAAACCAATTAAAATCACTACCCCCCTTCCATAGTAGGCTCCAGGAAAGGATGGCTCAACTGGATAGGCTCTGGTCATGCTCAACAGAATAGGCTCTGGTCATAGAAGTACCCATCTTGATACACTCTGTACTCTTCTTCACTGAACCCAGATGAGCACTGTGCACTGGGCCAGGGTATGGGAAACAGGACTGAGGTTTGATCTGCTCTGAATATCTGAGGAGTACAGACAATTTTGTGCCCATAAGAAACTGGAATGTCTGTATCTTTTTGTTTATTCCACTGGGCTACTTTGGATTGCAGAGTGATATTTCTTTCACATAATGCACTTTCCCCTTTACTCAGCTATGGAGAGATTAGAAGGTAGTTAGTGGGTAAACAGCTGTTTGAGAACTAAAGAGAAAATCAGCAGTGGATGCCCCTTTAATATGCTTTCATCTAAACTTTGCAAAAACCCTTTGAAGGGCTAAATTCCTATTTTTCAGATAAGAAAACTGAAGGAAAGAGAGGCAACCTGAATTCTAACTGAGATTAGTCTGATTTTTCAAGCCTAAATTCTTTCTCATTACCTGCAGTAGTCCATGCGTTCCCTCTAATGACTGATGAATATTCAAATGAATGACTTTTGCCATGGAAAATCCCAGTTCTACTCAGAAAGGTTGCAGGCATGTGGATTCAGGATTCAGCATTGCATGTGGCTTCATCACTTGGAGGAGCAAAAAAATCTTCTCTGAGTCTGCAAATTTAATTTTAGGCATGGGGGTTATGTCAGTTTGTCTGTCTGCCTAGGGACAAATTAGGACCAGGTGATTGTCAAGGTGTTTTCTGTCCCTCTCTGACCCGCCTGCTCCACTCAACCGAATCATCATTGTGTAACAAGGAGACCAACAAAGAAAAAAAATGGCTCCGTGTCCTAAACTTTCTGCCTTCTACTTCTCTCTGACTTTTAAAAAAAAATATTAGTGGCATCCAGGAGCCACCAGATAACAGGCACATGTCATTTGAAATAATAAAACAAGAGCCTGTTGCCTCCTGATGAGTTTCTAAGAGCCCCTCAGTGGTTAGAGAAAACACAACTCCTTAAAAGGGTCAAATGGGCATTGTAGTAATGCCCAGAATACAAGGTGCTCAAGCCACTCTTATGCACTCATTGGATGGTCCTTAGATGTTACTTTGCATCCAAAGGCCTCTGTTTCCTCATCTCTACAATGGACTCAGCATTTAATTTCACTGTTTGTGCTCTGAACATGCCAGTTTCTAATTCTACAAATAAGGACTAGAGGAGTGAAGAAAACCAGGCAAGTTTTTCTATACACCTTGATATGAATATGTTAGCTTTCTTTTGCTCTGAAAAGATACCAGAGATAATCAAATATAAAGGAGGATAGATTTAGTTTGGCTCACAGTTTGAAGAGCCCTTAGCCCATGGTTGTCAGACCTGCTGTTTGGAGATCTGTGGTGAAGCAAAATGTGACAGCAGGCAGAACACATCTCACAGGAGACCCAGAAAGAAGCAAAGAGATTTCCTCCCCTTTAAAGAAACAGCAACAAGGACCTTAGTTCCTTCTACTAGGGCCCACCTGAAATTTCCATCACTTCTTAATCTCACCACAGATTAGGAAACAAGTTTTCAACACAATGTCTTTGGAGAACATTTAGGCTCCAAAGAATAGTAGAAGCAGATCATAAACAAATATAATTATAACTTAATTTTAGGTAGCACTAAATCTACCTAAATGCACACAGACACTAAAGCTGAGTAAGGGATGGAAAGCTGAGGTAAGAGATAATTGAATTTCAAGATGCAAATGGGGGAAAGACCTTTTGAAGAGAGCATACTGAGATGATCAGAGTAGTGTGAGGGGAGAGAAACACTCATGTGCCTGAGGCAAGAGCTTGTCAATCAAAGAGAGAGTTCAAAGCAAAATGAAACATAACAGCTATACCTACTGTACTGGTCTACTAAGGAAAGGAAAAGAATAATATACATGGAATGAGACCAATGGTGGAATGGCTATGTTCTGTTTCACTCTTTCTCATTAAATACATATGTCTCCTAAAACACAGAATCTAAGCTTAAGAACCTGCCATGTCTGGAAGCAGGGCCTACTGCTTTTGTTGGATGAGTTTTCTTAGTGAGGATGCTTCTTTTATCTTTGGGTCCCACCTGTATAGATTGTACAGGACATACCTGCTACCTTTTATACAACCACACCTCTAACAACTGAAATACTGTGTCATCTCTGCTCCATAATTCCTCCAGGCTGTCCTTATGTGTGTGGCTTTCAGACTTCTTGCTTTCCTTTTGACCATTTAAAAGAGAAAAGATTTGTTCATTCTTTGAAAGATACTGGAAAAATGGTGAGCTGATTCTTTGAGACTTAAGCCTCCCCATTCAAAAGCTTTAGATTAAAAAACAGAATCCTTATGTAAATGGCTGATGTCTAACTCTTCTTGGTAGGTACCTATCCTACCAGCCTGTCACACGCAACCACATCTTTACACCAGTTTAAAATGCATCTTTAGTAATGGTTGTGGAATACTTTTGAGACTGGGATAGAGAAAAGAAAGGAACAGCTAAGAAAAGTTGTTACAATGGTGGAGAGCGTTGATAGGTACCTGGATACTAAGAGAACATAAGACTAACGGGATTAGCTACTGATTGAAAGTTCTACATTTTAGTTTATATGAGGCAGCCAGCTCGGTTTTGCTACTCAATAGCATCCCACCCCCATTGTGAATATATTGTCACCAGTCACCTTATAATCATGAAGCTATGGCCACAAAGCTTGTAGAGCACAGATAGACCAGTACAAACGTACCATTCCTGCTAGAAAATGATGCCAAGGAAAAATGATGGTAGAAAGCTTGGCCTGAGATCTTTGCTCTCCTTTGGTCAACATTCTGAATAGACAGTCTCTTCACTGTAGACCACATGCCCACGTAGATGCACTAAATGACTATATAGAGCCATTTCCTCTGACTAATTGATTGTAGAAGCACAGATAGATATTGTAGATCATAGGTAAACACAGAAGATAACAGTAAAGAGAGTTTGTGATTTGAGCTGTTTATTCATTTGTTTCAGTATTCAGATTTAAAACAATATCTTAACAATTAAACTGATTATAATATGGGTTGGTGAAAGAGTAATTGAGATGCCTTCCCAGTGTGATTCCCATGGGACAATAGCCTCCAGCATCAATTCACAGTGATGTATCTGCTAGCCTGTGCTGTGAGGAAGTAGGCACCTCATCAGCTTTCCTGTGATGCCACCCCAAGACTCAGGTTCCTAGGACCTGACAATTGGCTGTACAATTGCAGCAAAGTAGTAAGTTAGTGTCTCATTGGTTGATCTACTTAACTGAAAGGTAAGCTGTAAATCCAGGAATCTTGTGTGGCTTGGTCCAATCCAGGACACCTAGGTATCTGACCTTGAAGCTGTCCACATGAGGCAGCCTGCCATCTGGGGATCCTGATACTCTCAGCCACAAGAACTTGCAGATTCACTGCATGACTCAAAGCTTTTGCTGTTGTGGAAAAATGTGTTTGCAAAATTTTACTGCCTTCTGCAGTTTGCAGAGATAATATGTTTTTTAATTTAATGGAGGTGGGAGATTACTCTTTCTTGAGCTTTCTATGCCCAGCTAAAGCTCAGACATTTTTCAAAGGCAGACTCTTACATAATTTTTAATGGTAATCAAAGTGCATGATAATCTCTCTTTCTGAACCCATAGAATTTCCTTTGTCTAGATCAATGAATCTCAAACTTCAATGCACATAGAATATTATGGGGGATCTCCTTAGTGTGCTACATGTCTCAGTCTCTAAAAGGCTGGCCGGGAGGATGCACTCTGACAGTAGAACGGGGCTGTCTAGTGACCTTGATATTTCCCCCATTGACTCTTAAGCTTTTCAAGGGCTTTGAATGCTCCCTTCCTTTGTATACTCGCTAGCACTCCAATAGTTCTATGCAAATAAGAGTTGCTCAACAAATATTTGTAGGATAAGCCACCTTCTTTATGGTTGAAAGAGTGCTGATTCCTCTCCAGCCCAATTTATGTGCTCAATAATTGTTATTCAACTACATGGAAGAAAAGGCCTGCCAGGCTGTAGGTGGCTAGTGAGAGAAGACTTAAAAAAAATCTCATCTAGGCCCTAATTCAATGATACAGATGGAAAGTGCACAGATGTGAATCCAGGGGAAAATGGTATACAAAGTCAGAACTTTTATACTCTTACCATGTAGCATCCAACATACTGGTTTTTGTTTTGTTTTGTTTTAACTCTTTGGAGGTGGGAGATTTTCTGTCTGAAGTTTTCTTTTATCCCATTGTTCAAATAGACCTTCAGGTGAACCTGCTTATGAGCTGTACTTCGAGTCTTGTTTAAAAGGGGTAGGAAAAGCCAGTCAGTATTCCCTCCTGCAAGGCTACGTGGGAAGGACGTTCTGGGATGCTTGAGACAAGAGTTACATTCAAGCAGTGGTTTTGACACACTTCCCAGTGGCCTCCATTTTCTTTCCCCATGCCTGAATACCTACAGATGCACATGCACACACACAGATCAACTTTCTGACCGTGTGTTTAGAAATGTGACACTCCCTCCTGTAGAAGTCCGTCTCCTTGGAGGCTGAACTCAGTGCTTTTACTACACAACTTGGTCAAAAATGAATACGTAGGACACAGACACAGACATGTTCATAGACACGGACCATTTCTCAACATTGAAGAAGGAGAAGATACTGATGATGGTTTAAGTATATGAACACTGACTGAGCATCCGGGAGGAACAGGGAGGCTCAGGTTTGGACTCAAGCAACTTGAGTCCAGTTTTTTTGACTTGGAGAGCTGGTGACTCACACTCAGCTGGAACAACTCATTGTACATGTTGGTTTTACAGCTCCACAACTTTATAAACCTTTCATAGGCTCTTTCCCTGGCCTTGATATTCCTCCAGTTGTACCAGAAGAACCATCATTCTGAATTAGAAAACAACCAGAAATTGGCTCTGGAAGGCCACAGCTAGCTGTCCCTTTGATGTCTGATTGTGGGGTAGGTGGGGTATATGGCTGAATGCTTTCTTAGAACCTTTCTATTATGCTATATTAGCAGGCAGTTCTACCTTCAGGTGTTATTTCTGACACCATTCAGCTAGACTTTGAAGGGAAGTTATCCAGAAGGTATGGTTTACTACATACTGAGACCTGAGTCCTGTTGATTTATAGTTATCCTGACTGGGGGACTGCAAGTGGACTCAAAATCAAGGGGAAACATTTGGATCTCTAGAACAAGTAAAACAGCCTAAAACCTGGAGCTGCTTCTGGAAAGAATAAAGAGCAACAATGAAGCCATGGTGTCCTCAGGTCATGCAGGGACAAAACTCTGAGTTGTACCTGAGTTACTGCACTGGCTTTCCAGCCAGCTCTGCAGCCTGACTGCTTTTACTGCAGAGCCTGTGCCCTCCAGGTGCAGGTGGCCATTGATACCCCACAGGCCCCCGTAAAGGTATGCCAGGAAGCCTCCTTTTCTCTGCAGTAAGGACCTGGGCCAGTTCTGGGCTGGCTGCCAACAGCTGCTTGCAGACTGCGTCACAGCACAGACCTCTCGGCTGCAGTCAAGGAAGAGACAGATAGCAAAACTGTGATGGGCAATGTCTCTCTGCTTTTATGTCCTCTGTTGCCATTCATCCTCTGATCTTTCATGTGTTGTAGGGCTCCTGATTCCATTTGTGTTGATCCCCAATCCCCTCACAGTATTTATTTACCTTTCTGAAGTATTTTCGTCCTTCTCCGTGGCTCCTCATTCCATCCGTGCATCTCTTAGAATACTGCACTATAAAAAGATCAGGATGGAGGGCTTGAAGATGTGTAGGCATTCTAGTAGTTATCAGTGAGAATTAAGGGGGCAGTTTGTCCTCTAAAAACACCCAAGCTTCCTTTTAGAGAGGACTCCTCTGGGACAGTGTCAGCAAGATGTCCTTGGCATGTCAAGGTCACCTTCCTGCATCTGGACGAATCCTTCTGTAACTCGATGGTTTTTCTTCCCCTTTCTGTTTTGGAGAAGTTGGTATAAAGTGGCAAGTGGGGGAATGTGTCACCTTATCAGCTCTGATGTACCCAGCAATTACCTGGGGGAGTATCTTGTTAAAATGCAGATGCTGAGATGAGGTCTAGCATTCTGCATCTCTAACAAACTCCTCAGTTAAAAGATAACTGTGTAGAGATGAGGCTAATACAGAGCAATTGGACCCTCTGAAGTACCAGGCAAGTGCAGCATTTCAGTTCTTTTAATTTGTCCTTGAAAGAAAAGCATATTTACATCTTAGGAGGAGCCATCCACATCCCTAATTCAAAAGCAGGTCATTGCTGCTGCTCTTGGGAAGAGGTAAGGTCAGCAGAGACACATATAACTGCCCATTCCTTCCTTCCTTGTCTTCGTTCTCTTCCTATTGGAGTGAGCCCTCAGTTCAGAGCCAGTTTCTGACTCCAGCAGTGATGAACAGTAACTGCATTTGGTTACTTCCTAGGCCAAATGACATAGAGAAGAGGGTTGGTTAAAGACCACAGAGAAAGATAATGTATGAGAAAATACAAGGAGAATGTTTGTAGGAGTGCTATTCCTAAAACCAATTCTGGAAACAGCTCACAGGCCTAATGCAGCAGCAGCAGCAGCAGCAGCAGCAACAGCAGCAGCAGCAGCAGCAGCAGCAGCAGAGATTAAATTTGATTCATACAATGGAACAAATTACTGTAGCATGCAATCCCTTTGTATGAGTCTTGTAGACAAAATAACAAAAAATGACATAAAAAGCTAAATATAGGAGTATTTACTGTGTGAGTATTTGTAAGTTAACCAGTGTCAGAATTAACCAGAGTAACACTAACCAGAAGCCAGAAGACTAGTTGCCTGAGAAGGTAACCTCTGTTGAAGAGGAATGTGTGTGTGGGAATCTGTGGGTTCCAAGAAGCTCCTTCACGTTGGTCAGGCTTACTCTCCAGTTTACTCAGCTGGATATTGAGGATTTGCATAACTTGCTATGTATGTTAGATTTAAATAAAGAAAATAAATATGTAAAACTAAAAATCCAAGAGGGCTTACTTCTAATTTTATCTTCCACTGTCTTCCACTCCCCTTCACATTTCTGGGCCCTTCTCTTCTCCCCTCCCCCATCTCTCATAAAGTGAAAATCTGTGTTGGCCCTATCAGTCATCCTCTCTGGTTTGCTTCTTGCTGGCTTCCCAGGTACTTTTTCTAGACCACATATCAAAAATAGAAGCTGCTTTCTCATCACGTCCTCCCCCTGTGACTTCACAGAAGGCTCAGGCTGTGTTGTTTGCAGCTCACAGGGCTGTCCTCTGGGCTCTAAGCCTTTCCTGCCCAAGTGCTGTGTACTCTGGTCACCAAAATCCTATTTTGTCTCCTTGGTCCTGAATTGAAAACTATATCTTAAGTCCACAGTAAATTATTGGCAGATTTTTTTCCCCAGGAAGGGAGAATACTAGACACAGTTTAAATTTCCCTTTCTGAGGTCCTGATGACAAACCAAGGTTCAATTCCACCAATGTTTATCCTGATGAACCCATGAGCATATTAGGTTTGATTATGGAGCACAGATGAGGGGTTACTGATTAGAACATGCCTTTCCTTTATCACCCAGCATGGATGATGGCTTCTCAGTGGCCACACCGATGGCATCCCCTCCTCCTATTCTTCCTATCTTATATACTCTGGCACCTTGCTAAGACCCAAACCCATACCCAGTTGGGTCAGAATTAATTATAACAGTCTGGAAGGAGTGTTGGATACTCAGGCGAAGGTCCCATGATGCTGTAAGCCTTTTTCTTCTCCGACTTAAGGAAGCCCAGCCATGATGCTATTCTACAGGTGAGATAGCTGATGCCATGAAGACAGTGCTGTATAACACAAATATGTATTGGTATTTCACTGATTTTTGACAGGGAGGAGGGAAACTTAGTGCTCAGCAGGTTTTTACAGAGTGAGGGCATTATGGAGACAAAACTCCAAAAATAAAAGTAAGAATTCCCAAACTCTAAAACATATATCTTGACAACTCTGAGCCTGACCCAGTGTCTTGTGATGTTTTATACGAAGATTCAAAGCCAAACTTCTTGTGACCTGTGGCACTTTGCTCTAAATGTTCAGTCTCAAGGAAAACTGGCCTTGTCAAGTTTACCAGTTAACAAGATCCAGATGGGGACCTATCCAGATATAGGACTCACAGAGAGGCACAAAAGTAGGGGAGAGTGACTTTCATTAACTGTTGTAAAAGAACCCCAACTCCTGTTTGTGGGAGCAATTCCCTCTGAGAGCTGGCAATTCTAGTTTCCTCTGCCACCGTATATATTTTACTAATCTTTTTATATCAATTCTAATCAGGTAAAAACATATACGTGTTTTGTTTTTCCCTCTGTCTCATGGTTCCTTGGTGGTCCACTTTGGTGAACCACACAGGGAAGTCTCTCCTTAGCATCCTTAGGCCCTTGTCATTCTCCTGCTAAACACTTTCATATCTCCCCTCCCTCATACTGTTGGTTCATCCTTCTCCGTATCACATCCACGAGAGTTTAACATCTCTCATTCCTAAGAGGCTATCTATTTTTATTCCCAGTGTGACTGGACCATGTGTCTGTTATTCTCTAGCAGACTTGTCTGGGCATTGTCACATGGCAGTTGCTCAGGGTTGAGGAGAAAGAAGAAGGGTGTTCAAGGTCAGTAGAGGTCAGGCTCAGAACTGGCACACTTTCTTTTCTAGCACATTCTCTTGGGATTAACAAGTCAAAGGTTGGATTCAAAGGGCAGGAAAATAGCCTACCTCACGACTAGAAATGCTTTACATCACATTCAGTGAATGTGCCTATAGTGAGTTAGATGAAATCAGAGCCCTTTCAACAGTAAGGTGTCACTTTGACTAAGGCATAAAGATGATAGCGTTAAAAATCACATTCAGTGAATGTGCCTATAGTGAGTTAGATGAAATCAAAGCCCTTTCAACAGTAAGGTGTCACTTTGACTAAGGTATAAAGATGGTAGCATTAAAAACTGGATCCTCTTTCTCTTTTAAAAATGCATTTATTGTTTCAGAAGGTTATTTTCATGCAGGCACACGACGCCCTTTGGGCACAATCACATATTCTCCTTTCTCCCCACCCCTCCCTTCCCTTAATTTATTCCCTTTAGATAGTCTTACTTCTAATTTCATGCCATCTGTACATATACATCTTGGTGTAATTCACAAAGACTAGGACCCAGGGTTTCTGCTTTTTTATGTGAGGTGATGTCTCTATCCAGTTCTCCTGGACTATAGGTGTGACAAGGACCCCCAGAAACTAGTCAAGTTTGTTCTTCGGTCATCTTTTGTGGATTGCTCCTCTTGGGGTTAGTGGGCCATGTTAATCTTCACCAATCATACAAATGTGTGTCAGTGTGGATGAGCAAATGACAGGAGCTGTTACAGACGTTCTTGTTCATAAGACAAATGCTTTGGATCAAATTTCCTAGAAGAGCCTGAAGCATGGATTCATGACAAGTGATTGGTGGAGAGATGCCTCTCAGAAGCAGTTGAGGGGCTGGTATGGTTGTAACAACCCTATCTTGAGACAAGGAAGCACATGTGCTCATGTGACTAACTGTCTTTTGTTATGGCTTTGGGGGTCTGGGGCAGTATCTTTATTGCTGTGACTCTCATTAGCATGGAACAATATTTGATGGAGGGATTTAGCTTGAACTTTTACCAGCCAGTACTCAGAGCAACCAGAGAATGGGAGTATGGTTCAACATGGGGGTCTTGGCTTGACCTAAACTGTAGCTTTCACAAGGAAGCAATGCCTAGAAGCCAATTTCTGAACTCCAGAGAATTAAAGAAAATGTACAAGAGGCCTTACAACTGTCTCTATGTGTTTGATGAGTTCTGGAGTCAGGTAAAGAATTCTTCTGTAGGCAGATCTTGGACCTATAATTGGACTCTCAATAAAGGCAGATTTGAACTTTATATGAGGGGAGAATATTGGACAGTTAGAACAATAGGAAAATAAGAAGCTTGCTCTTTGGGTATGAAATCTTCAACGTACAAGGAAAAAGAGATTGGGCATTTTCTGGGCACATAACATCAGACAGTGGCTAGGTTCCTTACAGAAGGAACAGTGATGGGGATCTCATATCTGTGAATTCACAATATTCTGACTAGAGATCAGTAAAAAGACCAGCAAAAGAGATAGAATAAACATATTCCTCTCACCATAAGGCTTTACATCCAGTTTTTCCTTTGTAATCTTCTCTGGCTAATTAGGCATTGACAGAGACATAAAAGATCATAGAGAAGATGTGTCACGATTTTTGAGTTTGAGGCCAGCCTGGTCGACAGAGTGAGTTCCAGGACAGCCAGGGCTACGTAGAGAAACCCTGTCTCGAAAAAAAAAAAAAACCAAAAAAAAAAAAAAAAAAACCCTGTCACTATGTTTACATCCACTCCAACCCTCAAAACTCCATTACTCAGTGTACTGCTTTTGAAACCTATTAAAATGCACTGTCAGAATTTATAAATTTTTCTGCTTTATTAAAAATAGATTATTTTCTTATACATTGTCTTAGTTTGGTTTTCACTGCTGTGAAGGGACATTATGACCATGGCAACTCTTACCAGGGACAACATTTAATTGAGATTAGCTTACAGTTTCAGATGTTTAGTTCATTATCATCATGGTGAAAAGAATAGCAGCATTCAGGCAAACATGGTGCTGGAGAAGGAGCTAAGAGTTCTACATCTTGATCTGCAGGCAGCAAGGAGACTGGACATGCCTTGAGCATGTATGAAACCTCAATGCCAGCCTCCACAGTGACACATTTCTTCCAAGAAGTTCACACCTCCTACTAGTGCCACTTCCTATGAGCCAAGCATTCAGACATGTGAGTCTGTGAGTTTATACATATTTGAACCACCATATAATGTATCCTGATTACAGTTTCCCCCTCTATTCCTCCCAGTTTCTCACCATCAACCCTCCCATCCAGATCCACTCCTTTTCTGTCTCATTAGAAAAGAACAGACTTTTAAGAGGTAACAACAAACCATAACAAAAAGTATAATAACTCAAACCAACAGTAAAAAAAAAGAGCCCCAGGAAATGGCACAAGAATTAGAGATCCACTTGTTCACGTCCTCGGGAGTTCCGTAAAAATGCTTAATTGAAACCTCTAACACAAATGCAGAGGATTGAGTGCAGACTCTTGGAGGTCCTGTGCTTGCATCTTGAGTTTCTGTGAATTCATAAGAGCTTTCTTCAGTGCACTAAGTGGTTTTGTGTGTCAACTTGACACAAGCTAGAGTCATCAGAGAGAAAGGTGCCTCAGTTGAGGAAATGCCCCCATGAGATTCAGTCATAAGGCATTTTCTCAATTAATGATCAGTGGGGGAGGTCCCAGCCCAGTGGGCATAGAGTCATCCCTGAGCTGCTAATACTGAGTTCACGCCACATACATGAGAACAAGCCAATAAGCCACACTCTCCTTGGCCTCTGCATCAGCTCCCGACTCCAGGGTGCTGCCTTGTATTTTGGCTAACCACTTTGTGCTCTGGTGGGACACACTCCCAGCCACTTGCCAGAGCCCTCTGAACTCATGAATGAAGAATACATACACACACACACACACACACACACACACACACACACACACACCAGTTAATTTTTATGTGTCTTGGTTAGCTCAAAGGCTGGTAATTCTAAACCTTACAACTAGAAAACATTCCCCTCCAGTATCCAGAAGTTAAAAAAAAAATCTTTAAAAATCTATATTTCAACTGCTACACCAAACTCAACTGGGGAAGTGGCCCGTGTGGCCACTTTTCCTGATTCTCACATGTCAGAAGGCCTTTAGGTCTGATCTTTTCTCTTCCCAGTCATGGGGATCTCTGCTTCTTCCACTTCTCCCCAGGTTTGTAGCCTGCACAAATCTCCAGGTCCTGCCTCAGTCTACCTGCTCAGCTGTTGGCTGCATGACATTCTTTATTGCCAATCAAATCCAGTGGGGGCGGAGACCCTCTGCATCTGGGAACACAAGCCTTACTGTATTGAGAAAGCATTAGGACCAATTCCTAACACTGCCCTGCTTGAGTTCCTGCCTGACTTCCTTGATAATGAGCATCAGTGCAGAAATGAAAGCAAAAAAAAAAAAAAAAAAAAAACCATTCCTCTCAGCTTGCTTTTTGGTCATGATATTTTGTCAAATTAATAGAAACCCTAACTAAAGCTCTCAATTTATTTAGATGATGTCCATCTAAATAACTTACTTATTTATTCTTCTGGTGTCTTCCATTTCCTTTGGCTTTTACAATCTTTTTTTTTTTTTTTGTGGTTTTTTTTTGGTTTTTTGAACCAGGGTTTCTCTGTGTAGTCCAGGCTGTCCTGCAACTCACTCTGCAGACCAGGTTGGCCTCGAACTCAGAAATCTGCCTGCCTCTGCCTCCTAAGTGATGAGATTAAAGGCATGCGCCACCATTGCCTGGTGGCTTTTACAGTCTTGATCTCTCCTTTTCTATGGATTTGCTAGACTTTGAGTGGAGGAATTTGATGGAGATATCTTATTTAGAGCTGTATGTATCATGATCTCTCACTCTCTGCATACTATCTGTCTGTGAGTCTCTGTATTGGTTCCCATCTACTGCAGGAGAAAAGTTTTCTGATGTTTGCTAGGCTTAAGTATAGCATTTTTGAATTTAGTAGAATATCATTAGAAGTCATTTTATTATTCCTTTAAATAATAGTAGTATTAAGGTTTACCCTAGGTCACCGAGTTATCTAGTTTCTTATTCTTGGTAACCCAAGCAGTGTTGGATATGGGTTTCCCCTCATGGAGTTAACCTTAATTCAAATCAGATATTGATTGGTTACTCCCACAAGTTTTGTGCCACCATTGCCGGAGCACATTTTGCAGATTGTAGATTAAAGGCATAAGATGGAATCTCAAAGTAATTTTGATTTGCATTTCTCCGATGGCTAAAGATGTTGAACATTTCTTTAAATGTTTCTCAGGCCTTTGAGCTTCCTGTATTGAATATTTCCTGTTTCTGTGCCCCATTTTAATTAGATTACTTTTTAATATCTAATTTCTTGGGTTCTTTATATATTTTGGATATTAGTCCTGTATTGGATATAGATTTGGTAAGAATCTTTTCCTATTCTATAGGTTGCCACTTGGTCTGAATGACAGTGTTCTTTGCCTGTAAGAAGCTTTTTAGTTTCATGATATCCCATTTATTAATTGTTGATCTTTGTGCCTGTATTAATGGTGTTCTGTTTAGTAAGTCTACTGTGCCACTGAGTTCAAGGCTGGTCCCCACTTGTTCTTTTATCAGGTTCTGTGTATCTGGCTTTATGTTGAGGCTGAGTAATACTTGATGAGTTTGGACTTGAGTTTTGTGCAGGGTGATAAGCATGGGTCTATATGCATTCTTCTACATGCAGCCATTCAGTTTGGCCAGCAGCATTTGTTGAAGATGCTTTCCTTTTACCAGTGTGTATTTCTGGCATTACTTGTCCATAGTGTGTAAAATTATTTCTGGGTATTCAATTTCTGGGTCTGGGAATTCAGTGAGAATTCATTGATCAACATGTCTGTTTTGATGGCAATGCCATGTTGTTTTTATTATTGTAGTTTTGGAGTACAGCTTGAAATTGGGAATGGCAAGACCTCCTGCAGTCTTTATATTGTTCGAGATTATATTAGCTATTCCTTTGTTTGTATTTTTTCAATGCGAAGCTGATAACTGCTCTTTGCAGGTCTGTAAAAAATTGTTTTCAAATTTTGATGGAGATCTTCTTGAATTTGTAGATTGCTTTTGATAGCATGGCCAGTTTTACTCTTGGTCTTACTAATCCATGACCATGGGAGATCTTCTCATCTTCTTTTATCTTCAGTTTCTTTCTTCGGTATCTTAAATATCTTAAAGTTTTTTTTTTTTTTTTTTTTTTATCATACAAGCCTTTCACTTTATTAGTTAGAGCCAGCCCCCCTGCCATTTATTTTTGAAGCTATTGTGAGAGGTATTGTTTCCCTGACTTTTTCCTCAATCCGCTTGCCATTGTATATAGGAAGGCTACTGATTTTTGTGCGTTAATTTTGTATCCTGCTTCTGTACTGAAAATGTTCATCAGCTGTAGAAATTTCTTGGTGGAGTTTTCTAATCTGTACAGGAAACTGAGATTTTTCTCTTTTTATTCTGACTATTTAATAAACTCACTTGGAAACTGTTTTAAAAATATTCCATATCTCATCTTAAAATGTCTAGGGCTAGGTTTAGAGCACTCTAATTTTTAAACATTTTGGGCAATTTTATCCAGAGGTAGAATATTATCATCTCAGGGAAGCAGTTCCCAGACATTAGCTCACCTCACCCAGCACATTTGTTGAGCTACAGATTACTAATCACCACCCCCAGAGTATCAGGTTCCACAGATCAGATGTGAGCCTGTGTTTTACATTTCCATCCATCTCTCAGATGTTTATGTAGCAGGCCTAGAGTGACACTTAAAGCATTTCTGTTGCTATTCAGAGTAATAGGTACTAATCACTGGAGATCTGAGTAAAATGAGCTCTGATTCCCAGTTCCATTGGTTTAGAAGGAACACCTGCAAATCTGCATTTCTCACAACACCTGGTTTATCGTTGTTGTTGTTGTTGTTGCTGCTTCTGTAGTGGTGGTGCTGGTAGAAAGACCATAGTCTCAGAAATAAGTGTCTAGATTTAGTTCCTCCTACATCCAACCCATCCTACCTGTCCTGATTTAGTTTGTTAGCATTCTTCTAGTAGACCCATGTTTGGGAGCTGGTGTAATCCAACAGGATGCTTACTAGACAACAGAGAGCCTTGTGTAGCTTTGTCTGGTACTAGCTACTAGAATGTCTATTGTTAGCATAAGTGAGATATTTTCTCAGTTAAATTGCAACCTCTGCTGCTAATATGAGAAAAGTAGTGGATGAAAATGATGCATTGCAAAGTAAGTGGATTTGAGAGTACTTCTCTATGAGAATGGTATCGACACAGCTTGTCTGTAAACTAAAAACTTCAGATCTGAAAGTAACGGTATATGAAAAATTCCACATTTGAAGTGAAATGAAGTCAGAAAAAGCAAGCAGCATGAACCATCTTGCTTGGACTTCTTGTTAGGTAACCAACCCCTGAGGGAAAAAGGAGGATTTATTTTATTTAAGGCTGCACATTTTGAGATTTCTATCCATGACCAATTGGCAGCATTTTGGGGGCGTGTGGTGTCACAGTACAGTACGCTGTGGTAGGAGGATATGGTGGAGGAACCTGGGGAAAAGCCTGGCCTGATGACAGGCCAGTACAAAATAGGGAGGAGGAGCTTCTATCCCACTATCTTCCTCCGAGGCCCACAACTCTCTCAGTAAGCCACCGCCAAAGATTCCAAATCACTTCTGACCAAATCACTTTCTAACAGTACCAAGCTGAGTCCCAATCCCTTAACACATAGACCTTTAGAGGTAATTGGTTCAAATCACAGCATTCTCAGCTATACTGTTCCCTGCCACAGGCAAATGGTTTTAGCTATTTAGCTTCTTCTTGCAACAACAACAAAAAAAAGAAGCTCATTTTGTGGTAAAGAAATAACAAAAGAAGGCTTAAAAGCAATTGCAAATATATTTTTCTATCTGAAGATGAAGAATTTACAAAATAAAACCAAACATTTAACAAAAAAATTTACCAGATTGGACTTTAACACTCTTTTAAAACAGATCGCTTTATATCAACACTATCAATTATATCTAATTTAAAATGTTATAATGTATTATTGTAATTTACATAAACACTATAAATTAATATTAATATTGAATTAAAATATTCTCTTTCAAGTCCACTTGGCACCTTTGATAATTAGCTAGCTACATCTGATATTACTTTATTAAGTGAACAATGAGGGTTTTTTGGAGTAACACCGCATCCATTAAGATACAAGCACTCTGACCTTTCTGCCTGACATCATCAGTGCAATGTGAGTGATGGTTGATAGCTGAAGTATTCATAATTATTTCAGAAGGGACCAGACTGCATAACTGACTTACCTGTTGTTCTTCATCATGTTTCATGCGAGTGAGAGATAGAGATGAAGACACCCACCTGGAGCCTTAAAGTATTGAGACTGAGGGAATTCACCAGCCAGTGCTGGCATGGTAAAAAGGTAAGAGGGTCTCGGGATGATGATGACATCAAATTTTGTAGCATCTGTCTAGGGGTGTTGAGCGCCAGGATTCTTGTGATCCCAGAGAATTCCTCATTTACTTATAACAGTATGGTTCTGTTTCTGTTTCTTGTAGATCAAACCATTTAGTATGCTTGGACCTTGAACTACCTGCATAACCCTCCATCCCAAGCCCCAAATCTATCCGGTTCCATTTTAAATGAAGTTGTTCTGTTACAGAAATTCTCAGACTTCAGTAAGTGTTGGAATCATTATCTTGAAGTACATCTTAAAACTCAACTCTTTTTGGTCTGTGCCCCAGAAGTTCTGATTTGGCTAACCTGGGGTAGGGTGCAATAATTTGCATTTTTAGCCAGCTACCAAGTGATGCTGGCCTTTGCAATAGTAAACTAAGTGATCACTGATTTGGATGCTTAAAAGAAAGAGGAAAAAAAGTTTATCTGCAATGCTGTAGTGGTATCAAGTGAGGGCTCCAAGTCAATGACACAACAATGTTCACTTTGTAAACCATTTAGTGCTGGGACTCTGTTTATCCCAGCTCAGAGACTTGGATAGTATTGATTCTCAGCTGCTGGTTTCCAGATACTCAGACTCCAAATGATTAAAGAGCTACTTTTAAGGTATTCTGGTGTTTCACCAGTGGGTAGAAGTAATCCAGCGGGAAAATAGGTACCAAGAAGTTTCCCCGGTTCTAGTTCATGTATCTCATTAGTTTCTAGCAACAATAACTTCTTTTTTCAGCATCTGCCTTTCAGGACCTCTTGCATCTGAAGTTTGTTTGAAAGCATGGCTTTTCTCTCCTCTAAGATCCATGACTTTAGAATAACTCAAGGTGACATTGTCTTCTTCATTTTTTTTCGGAAGACACTCATACTTTCTACTAATCATTGCTCGCTTCCCAAAGGAGTTGGAGGAGATTAATATTCTGCAAAAGCTAATTTATGATCAGCCACCTCCAATGAGATGACCTTCCTGACTCACTCTCTGACTCATGCTCACTCCGGAATACTCAATAATAAAATCTTCCCTTTAAACACAAAGTCTTATGGAGAAACTCCAAGATCTTCTCAAATTTAGCAATTAATCTTGCAGCCAGGTAGGAAAAAAGCAAATATAGACTGTTTACAGTGCAGTAAACACGAGATCAAGTTCCAGTTTCTGAAATGCCTTAAGTCTGGCTCTGTTGCCACTTTGCCTTTCATATTCCCTTAATTTATCCAATTAGAAATAAGGCTGGCTCCTCCTTAATTATAGATCTTAGGAAACTTAAAATTCAAGATGTTCTGGACCCAAGTATGATGGTAATGATGATGATGATAATGAGTTCAGAGAATATGCCATTATTTTAATGTCTTGACATTGATGTTTTAAGAGGTCATTAATCCACATAATAAACTTCTATGATGAGACTTAAATATTTCTCCCATTTCACAGGTGGATAATCTAGTCAGAGAGAAGGTGCTAATTTACCTGCATTATAATTGCTGAGAGTAAAGCTAGTGTTAGAATCCCACTAGAGTTTCTTAATTTTGAGATGCATTAACCAAATAAAACCAAACCAAATCAAACAAAAAACCCAACATATAGAAAATAGGTCTGACAATTGGTATACTAGATTCACAGATGCTTTTGTTTTATGTAACTTTGTCTTAAACCTTAGCTTCCCAAAAGAAGCTGCAGCAACATTTTAGAGAGGGAAGTCCTGTGGATGTCAAACAAATTCAAGTAAATTTAAGTTCCTAAAATTGGCCAAGAGTGGTATAAGACTCACTAGCAATTGTATCATATCCAGAGCTTTTCTATTTATGTGTTATATAATTATACACATTTATGTATTACATAATATACAATTAGCACATAATATATTATTATCTGTCTATCTGACTTATGGTTTGAGTAACTTTCCTGCAAAGCATCATGTGTTTAAGGACTGGTCTCTATGGTGGTGCAATGGGAGATGGTGAGACATTTAGGATGTGAAATCTGGTGATACTGCCTTAGGTCACAAAGGCTGTGCTCTCTCTTGCTGTTTTACTTACTGTTCTCTGGCTTGTGACATAGGCAGTGTTTCCTCTGCTGTGTAGTCCTATGGGGATTTGCTGCTTAACACAAATAATCCATTATGGAATGGAACCTCCACACTCATGAACCAACACAGTCCTTTTCTCTTTATAATCTCTGTCTTAGTGTTTTAGTGCTCTGAAGAGACACCATGAAAACCATGACACTTAAAAACAAAAGCATTTAATTGTGGTTGGCTTATAGTTTTAGAGGTTTAGGTCGTGCTCATCATGGAGGGGAACATGGTAGCCTGCAAGCAGACACAGCACTACAGAAGTAGCTGAGAGTTGTATCCATATCTTTCTATATGACTCATGTTGTGGTTTGAGTAAATGTTCCTGTGCAGGCAACAGGAAGAGAGATACTGGACCTGTGTGGGATTCTGAAACCTCAAAGCCCACTGTAAGGCATACTTTATCCAACAAAACCATACTTTCTAATCTTTTCAAATAGTACCACTCCCTAAGCATTCAAATATATGAACCTTTTAGGGCTGTTTCTATTCAGACTACCACTTCCCACTCTATCCATGGCCCTTATAGACTTGTAGCCATAACAATGTAAAAATGCATCAATTCCAACTTGAAAAATGTCCACATTCAGTAACAGTTTCAGTACTGTTTAAAAGCCCAAAGTTCAAAGTCTCTTCTGAGACTCATGTCAGTCTTTTAAAAATAAAATCAAAATAAAAAGCAAGATCACATGCTTCCAACATACAAGGTCATAAGATATTTGTTACTATTTCAAAAGAAAGGAAAAGAAGTATAGTGAGGAAATACTGGACCAAAGCAAGAACAACAACAACAAAAAACAACCTGGCAAACTCCAAACTCTGCATCTATGTCTGGTGCCAAAATGCTCTTCAGATCTCTATCTCCTTTCAGCTTTGTTGACTGTAACATGCTTCTTTCTCTTTGTCTGGTTCCTCTCCCCCCATGACTCTGGCATCTCCAACATTTGAGGTCTCCAGTAAAATTTAACTTCTCTCTCACAGTTTCCCACAAGCCTCCCTGAACCTCCATGAAGGGACACCCCTGATATACATCCTGCCTTAGTCATGGTGTATGGAGGGATTACATAACCCTTTCCTTGTATGCTTAACTCTAAAGCCAGAAGCACATGGCCACAGTTGCCAAGTTCTGCTGCTTTCTGGGGCTGGAACATGCCCCTCTCATTCAATTACATCTGCATCAACATTCTGTTCTTGATGTTTTCCTTCACAGCTTAAGCTTTTCTTTAATTCCTTTTCATAAGCTGGACGTTTAGCTGGGTGGAGTCTTGCCATGAGGTCACCATTCCCTTTACTCTATTTAACTTCAGGATTTTCTTTAATGTGTTTATTTCCTTGAGCACAGAACTTAGCTCCATTACACTTTATGCTGCCCCCTTTCTCCCCAAACTAAACGTTTTGTATTTTTCTTTGCTCATCTTACTCCTTTCATCATAGATTTGCATAAAGATGATCATGTATAACCACAACACAGAGTCAATAGTAGGTTGTCTTGAAATTTCCTCTGCCAGTGCCATCAATTCAAAACGCTTCAATTTAACCTTAGGCAGATATTTTGAACAAGGGCAGAAAGCAGCCACATTCTTTGCCAAAGAATCACAAGAATGGTCCCTAGGCCACTTACTAATAGTCTTCCTCTCTGAAATGTCCTGAGTGGGAGGCACTGTTTAAATTGCCATCACTACTATCTTTCATTCTCCTATTAGGATGGCACATTAAACCCTGTTTAATGTATTCAACTGCTTTCCTAATCCAAAGTTCCAAGTCCATATTCTAGCAAAAGTTATGTGGTTAGGCCAGTCACAGAATATACCATGTACCCTGGTACCAACTGTGTGTTAGTCCTTGTCCTCCTGCTGTGAGGAGCCACCAAGTTCATAAAAACCCTTATAAAAGATAACATTTAATTGGGGCTTTCTTATAGTTTTAGAAATTTAGTTCATTTTCATCATGATGGGTAGCATGATGGTACACAGGCAGACACAATACTGGAGAAGTAGCTGAAAGTCTACATCCATATCTACAGGCATCAAGAAGAAAGGGCCCACTGGGCCTGTTGTGGGCTTCTGAAACATCAAAGCCCACTCTCAGTGATACACTTCCTCTAACAAGGCCACACCTCTTAATCCTTTCAAATAGTGCTATTTCCTAAGCATTTAAATATATGCCTTGCTTGTTATTTGACTATTTGTGTTTATTGTCTTGCTTGTTCCTTGACTATTTGCATCTATTGTATTGCTAGTTCCTCAACCTAGAACTGACCTTAATATTTGCAGGTAATTAAAATGGTATAAAAGTGAAAAGGAGAAAGGGATGAACTAGAGGGTTTCTAAGGAGGGGAAATGGGGGAAGGGGATGACATCTGACATGTAAATAAATAAGATATCCAATAAAAAAGAATAATAAAAAAGAATAAAAAATATGAACCTATGTGGGCCATTCTTATTTAAATCACCACTTCTACTTTCTCAAGTATTTTGATAATTCAAGCCACCATGTCATCTAGTTTCTCAGGTGTTTTATAATAGTAATGGGAAGATGACTAATAAATACACTATTATGATCAAAACATGCTATATTTATAATTTAGTACATATAGATTTTGAGAAACATTTACTAAGATAATTCATACACCACAAAATGTTCTAAAGCATATAATTCACTAGAGAATAGTGTAGTTACAGCATGTGTCATCATCCCTAGTATTTAATTCCTGAGCACTTCATAACCTTCAATAAACCATTACACCTGTATACAGTCATTCCTCAGCTCCTACCTTCCCTTTTAATCTCATTATCCAATGTGAATTATCTCATGACTATAATCAAATATCCAGTACAAAGCAACTTAAAAGAAGAAAGGTTTGCTTTGGTTTCTCATTTTGGGAAACATAGCTCATCACAGTAGGGAAAGGATAGCAACAAAGCAATTAGCAGCTGGTCACTTGCATCCACAGTCAGGAAGTAGAAAGAGGTGAATTCTGGTACTTGGATCACTTTTCTGCTTTATGCTCATCCTGAAACCCAGCCTATGGGATTCAGTGTGGGTCTTCCCCCATCAGTTAAACTTCTATAGAGACAGTCTTAAGGACACACCCAGAGATGTGCATCTTAGATGATTCTAAACCTAGTCAAGTTGACAATGGAGATTAACTGTCACACTCGGCAATCACTAGTTTACTTTCTATCTCCAGGGAGCTGCCTGTGCTGCATACTGCATTTAAATGAAACCACGTAATATTTTGTCTCTTGTGATGATCCTTTAGATTTAAAAGTGTTTCTAAACTTAATCTTTTTCCAGATGTAATAACAGGACAAATTTTTTATATGCAATATATGATATTCTATTATCAATCAATTTATGAACATATGGTTTGCTTTCACTTTGTAATAATATTAAATAATCTACTAACATTCATATACAAGTTTCTATGTGAACATGTTTTTACTTCTCTTGTTTATCTACATAGACACAGAAGAAAGGGAGGTAGCATACTTCAGTTTTAAACAATTGTTAGACCAGTTTTCAAAAATATTTGTATCAGTTTACAATCTCAGCAGTACATAAGGGTCCTGAATCATTCCCTTAATCAAAATTTGTTTAGTTGTCTAAGTGATGTAAAAAATAGTACCACAGTGTCATTTTGATGTGCATGTACATAATGGCTGATGACGTCCAGTGATACTTAATCAAAAGTCATTATAATTTGTCATTAATATTATTTGTTTGTTTGTTTTTAGATAGAAATTCACTATATTGCCCAGGCTGTCCTTAAACGCTCGAGCCTCTCAATGCAGACTTCTGAGTGTTGGATTAATTGTGTTATAACATGCCAGGCTTTGATCTAAATGATTCAATCAGTTACCTCCTAAGATTTGAACATTTTTATTGCAGAAAGCACACATTTTTGCAAGTGTCCAGTAACACCATCACCTTGGAGGATGGATGACTGCTGCTTCAGAGGGTGAGAAGGAAGTGTGCTGTGCAGGTAGCCAAATCAAAAGTTTGCAGATTCTGCCATATCGGAGACCCCACACAAACTCAGGGCCTGGGAGGGTATGTGAAAGGATAGCAACCCAAGAACACTGAGTAGTAATTGATATGAATGAAGAACATTTGAGCTAGATTCTTCCTTTAAAAATCAGTATAAAATCTAGACCTGAAATATAAGGACATCACTAGTCACTGGAATGGGACTTGAGTCCTTCCTCTGGCCATGGGTAGAGACTTGAAATACTAAATATCCTGAAAGGCCATTACTTGATAATTATTTAAACCTGGAATCCTAATGGTGCAGATTACAGTATGGCAGGAGACTTTCTGACTAAAAAACAAGGAATGGACCATGGCTCTTCCTTTAAGACTCAAACCAGACAAAGTCCACTGCTCTGGAGAAATTGGCTGTTTCAGAGAATTTAGGTAAAGTTTTCTTCAATGTAGATCATCACACTGTCCCTTTGGTCGCAGTCCACTCTCCACTTAAGTCCATACTTGAGAGTATGCCTTGTTTTACTCAATAATAAACTCTACCACTCAACCATTGTCAACAGAAATGGACAGAACATGAAGCTAAGGGGAGTCAGGGTGAGATCTTGGTAACAATTGCTATTTCAAGTGCTGAATCCTGAGAATAACTTGTGATATGTTTTGATTTGATCTTTCCTCTTGGCACTCATTTCACAGTCAAAGGTTTCTCGCTTCCTAATTAGTCCTTTTCATCATCCGACCTCTGTAAACATTCCCTGTGCTTGGAGCTTTCTCACTTTCCCCCATCCCACACCCTAGATGTTCTGACAGGGCAAGAGTTTCTTCTCAATCTAATGTTCTCAGTGTTTCCTGAACTTCTCAACCTAATTTTCAAGCTTGCAGTTAGGAGCCCTTTCATATGTATTACTGATCCCCAATTACCATGGCCGTATCCCTCTATGTGGTGCTAGCTGGATTGCTGCCTGTGGGAGACTGTGTTTCCTATAGAGGCATGTGGGCATGAGGCTTGTCATCTACTGTATAAATGGCTAGAGCACTCAAAAGTAGTTTCTTCTTTTAGAGACACCAACCTAGATTGGGAGTTTGTTAGAAATACAAATTCTCAGACCTCAGTTTTCAGAACTACTGTACCAGAGACTCTAAAGAAGAGACTTAAGAGTTGTGTTTCACAACACCGGCAAATAAGCCTTTGAGGTACATGACTGCTGGCAGAATAATAAACGGTATAATGCTCTGTTATCCTCTTCAGTCACTTAGCTTCTCATGCCTTGTGATTTCTAGCTCTTTCCTGGAATCAGGCAGAGGCAGTCTGAGGTTTATAAGGAAGCCCTTGTAAAACATACTTAAGGCCTTTTCTTTCTAATTTCTTCATTCTTATTGTAATCCCACTATTTCCTTGCAGGTGGCCTTCAAACTCTTGGCCTATTTTTTTTGTCTCTCTGTGATATTACTGAAGCATCTATAGATTCAGAGACAGTTAAGAAAGGTTGTGTTGGAAGTCTACAGATGGCACATCTGATCAGGAATTTGAGTGTGTAGGCTGAGCAACAGATGTTAGTACATGACAGGATACTGAAATGTTTTCTTTCTAAACATCAAGCCTACAGACTAGCTAGATAAGAGTCATCATTTAAAAAATGAGAGAGCTGATTACCAATATTTCTCTGTACATATTAAAGCAATAGCATCTATCCACTTAGTAAGTAGTTTTCAAGTTTTTTGTTAACATTTCCTTTGGGTTTGTGTTTCAAAAGTTTTTTTTCTTAAAATCAAAATAATAGAGGATGTACAGATTCTTAAGCTGTTTTCCTTGACCATATCATAGTCATGTTTCTCCTGTTCCTAAGTTCCTAATGGCTTCCCTCAAGGGCCTCATTCTCTTTAAATTGTTGTGGAGCTGTGCAAGGGGCTTATAGTTTTCTTTGTACTTATTTGAAATTGAATGGTCAATTAAATTACTCACTACTTTCTAAACTGACAGAACATCTAAGAGATTTTTCAAAAGGCATTTAAAGAGATAGAAAAATAAATGATGCTTGAATGTCCAAAACCTCTGCAGTTCTTTTACTGGACCACTTTAGTGGAGGCAGAGACTCATGCAATATGGGAAATGCTACAAAGAATGGGCTGAGCATCAGTAGTGTGTTTGCATAACTGTACGATAGCAGCCCTTGCAATTGGGGTGTAAAATGAATAAGTAAATAAATTAATAAAGAAAAAAGGATGGACCCGAAGAAGCAATATGCTGATGTTAAGACCAACCTGGGACTATGATGCCAGAGAACAAATCCTCAAGAGCAGGATGCCTCATAGTTCTAGACATTTATCTCATTGCTAAATACACGGACTGATCTTCCCTGGCTTTTGATTCATCTTTTCTATAAATTATAATATCTACCACAAGAAAGGCAGAGGAACTAAGCCATGTTTCTCATCTCAGTTCTGGCCCAAACTATCAACAAGGTCATTTCTCTTTACACAGTTTTTGGGAAGGTTAGGTAGGCAAGAGACCTGAGATTCCTGATGTTTTATTCTTCACCCAAGGGAAGAGCATAGTACAGTTAGCGAAGGAAGAAAGGTGGAGAGTAATGGAGACAATAGGGAGGGATGCACATCGTTGTGTTTGAATGCTAAGGTTTTCTGCAAATGCTCAAGGGTTTGAACACTCTATGCCTAGCTATTTGGAGAGGCTGGGGAATCTTTTGGAGAGGAGGCCTAGTCTGAGGAAGTGGGTGGTTATGGGGTGGGCTTTGAGCTTCTAAACCCATCTGACTTCTAGCCTGAGCTCTGTTTCCTGATGCACAGAGGTATGTGGAATTCCAAAAGATTCCCAATTGAAGACTCTGCTGCCATGAACTCTACAGTGGCCTGTACTGTCCTCTCAAAGAGTGAGCCAAATTCAGTTTTTCCTCACTATCAGGTATTTTATCACAGCAGCTAGAAAGGCAGCATGGTGGTCTGTGGGCCTGCACCCTGGCGTTTCCATAGAGTGGAGTAGAAGTAGGCATTTGAGGGAAAACTAATACTAGGCTCTGAGAAAATGTCAAAGGCAAGGCTCTGTACTGGAGATTGATAGTAATGCATAGATCATCTAAACAATGATCTTACAGGGTGATGGTGACACAATAGGAGGACCCCCACATTTATGCTGTATATTCCTTCCAGAGCTATGTGGAGGGGTTAGACATAGACAAGAACTCACATTTACTGAGGAAGTATATTTCTTTTATCCGCATTAGACAGGGAGTTGCAGTCGGCTACAATTTAATTTTTTCTTTTGAAGATTAAAGCAGGATGTCATATTTATAATCAGGAGAATTTTTGGAAGCAGAATCAGGCTGACAACTTGAGTTAAAAATCCTTCCTCCCTTTGATCTCTGTATCCTCAGGAAGGATCAAGCAGGGATGATTCAGCTGAATACCTTGGACTGCAAAAGCCGCTGGTGGGGCTCAGTCTCCAGAGACAAACATTCTCTCCTTTACATTGGTCAGTGACCCTCTTGGTTGCAGACAGAAACAGCAGAGGCACTGTGGAAAGGCAGAGCCCAGAACACAGGAGCTAATCGAAAGGCGCTCTACATTGTCAGGTGGTATAGGGGTTGGGCAAAGGCACAGCAATGTTCTATGTTGTATAACCTGGAGAATGCTATTTATTCTCTCTTTATTTCCTTTCTGTTATCTGTGAATAATGGCCCACCCTAAAACAATATGGAAATGATTAAATGAGCTTTTATATTCAGAGCTTGTAGAAAAGATGTGTATAGTCCCTGAAGGAAAATTGTCAGGATAAACACACTTCTCAATCTTGGGTACAGAGCATCCTGCATTTAAAACGTTTGCAGGACCTGATCAATACTTATTAAACATTGTCATCATCATCATCATCATCATCGTCATCATCGTCATCATCATCGTCATCATCATCGTCATCAACAGCAACAACCACAACAACATCATCGCTGCCACCACATCATTTCCTCTGTTACATTACCAAAGTAGTAGACAAACAGGACTAATACCAGCTCCTCTCAAACATACTTGTAATATCAGATTTTTTTTCCAAATAAAAAATTCAAGAGAAGTTTAACATAAGGCACCCACTAATTAAAAAACAAACAAACAAAACAAAACTAGGTGTTTAAACAAAAATGAGTTTGTGAGCTTAATATTACAGAATAGTCCAGGAAATATCCAACTTCAAGAATAGGTGGCTGGCCTCAGGGTTCAAAACGATGGGGGTAATTGTTGTTCCCCTCTCCCTCTCAGTTGTATCACTTCTCTGTCTACTTGTTTCCAGGACCCACAGATCCTCTTCATCTTCATCACAGAGTGACTCCAGTGGCTTTGAGCAACATCCTTCTCGGTTCTCATCTATTGAAGATGATTGCACACATACACTCCAGCAATCCCTGTGGATGTCTCAGTACTTACATTGATTAGTGTAGCATGGATTACCTGCTCAGGCATATACCAATTAAATTGTGTTGTATCAAGGAAACGTGTTACCCCAATTTGCATACTAGGTCACATGGTTTACTTCTGAGAGTGGGAAGAATCTTGACCCTTGAGAACAGAGTAAGAGGATGTCTTGATTATGTTTCTGTTAACTGGACACAAGCTAGAGTTATCTGGGAAAAGGAACTGCAATTGAGAAAATCCCTCCCTCAGCTTGCCTACAAGCAGGTCTATAGTGCAGTTTTAAAATAATGATTGATGTTTCCTAGGCCCAGCCTAGGGAAGAAGGTCCTGCCTCTGTTCAGATGGTCCTAGACTGTCTAAGAAATCAAGCTGAGCATTCCTCAAGAAGCACCTTTTCTCAATGGGCTCTGCTTCAGTTCCTGCCCCCACTTTGCTTTGAATTCCTTCCCCAACTTTCCTCAGTCTTGGAGTGTGACCTGAAAGCTGTAAGCTGAAATAAATTCTTTCTCTCCAAGTTCTTTTGGTCATCGTTTTTTATCACAGCAGTTGCAATCTTAATTAAGACCAGTGATGCTTTGCATCCCACCTCCTTGGAAGACCCTTTTCTAAGTCGTGAGTGTTTGAAACCTGGAATTTGAGCTTTCTAACATTCTAAAATTTTCTAAGGTTGCAGATCTTATCAGAATGACTATGATAGAAGCTAAGAGTGGAGAAGTCTCTCGTGGAAGGCTGTATTCCCTATCCCTCTAACCATAGCTCATGGCCATTCACTAACTGGTGCCTTATGAAACATGACCTTTTCTCTGTGCATTCAGGGCAGTGCTACCCATCAAGAATCATATACGTAGCAGACAGGAAAATCATTCAAGTCAAGTTCTGTATTATACTATATGTAATGTACCTCCTGTTCTGTTTAGTTACTGATAGAATCAATATCCTCAGAAAATAGTGGCTTAGTTCTAAGGTTAATGCCATTTGGGCTCCTCTAGATACCTAGGGTGGGGCTGCCTCTGTTTACTGTAGGACAGTGCTGTTTGGAAGGCTTTATCACTCACGTGTATGGTGCCTGGGGCTGGAAAGATTTTAGCCAGGACTGAAATTGCTAGTCTGCCCAACCCTCTCTGTCATGTTTTCCCCTTACACACACACACACACACACACACACACACACACACACACACACACTCGCCAGCTTCAGGATGTTTTCCTGGATGAAACCACATGCCCAGTTTTGCTGCCAAGCTTTATGGATTGATCTAGGCAATAACTGAGCCCCTAATTGGTTCAAATGATGAAAACAAAAAGCTTATGTTCAGCAGGAGGCTAAATTCATGTGTGGCACTCTGAAAAACTATCCTGAAAATTGCAAACATTATTTGCCTTTCAATAGTCTCACATAGCATGTCCCACATCGCCATGTGAAATCATACTTTTGAGCTTATCTTGGTCATTCTGCTCTGATTCTGACCTGCTCTCGATAGAAAAAAAGTATTCAGGAGGTGAGATTATCATGGTATAGCAAGAAAACTGGCTTCTTTGAGGATCATGTGCTGAAAAAGAGGCTTAGATAGCAAATGCAAATGCAGTGGCCTCCATCTGGTCAGGCTGACCTATTTTGAATAGCTATGATCTCTTTTAACACTGGGGACATTGCAATACTTCAGAGTGCGAGGCAGCTTAGGCTTATGCTATGGAAACAGTCAGAGTTGTGAAAGACATTAGCTTTACTATGAATTTAGAAATAAGCCATGAGGCACTCTGAAGGGACTATG
This sequence comes from Rhabdomys pumilio, assembly GCA_030674055.1. Taxonomy (NCBI): domain Eukaryota; kingdom Metazoa; phylum Chordata; class Mammalia; order Rodentia; family Muridae; genus Rhabdomys; species Rhabdomys pumilio. The sequence continues at coordinate 199,286,635 of JANHMN010000002.1, read as the reverse complement.
AAAAGATCTAATATTCTTACCCCTGCAGTTTGTCTTCCAGGAGAGCTCTGGTGTTAATTGTAAACTCTGACAAGGCTCCTGTGCCAGGTAAAGTGAAAAGACACATGCATCTTTTACACAGAACTCAGCACTCTACTCTTGGGGACCACTCAGTTCCCGTGGCAATTACTAAGCACATTATTACATCAGTAAACAGGGAGAAAGCACAATGCAATGCACCAACAAACCGAAGTGGCTTTTTAAAAGCCTGTTTCTCAGGAAAGCCTGCGAAGTTGTTGGAAAAAGGAGGTTGTATGAGGGAGAGAGGGGAAGGTCTAACACCTTTTACTGAATCTTAAACGCCTTCACATTTGACATAACAGAACAGTGAAGCTGCCTGTTATCAAATTGATGTGTTAGTAGACTGGGTTTTACTGAGTTAAAAATACTACGTAAAATTGTAATATCAGAAAAGCTATTTTTGGTCTGACTCTATTACTTTTTAGTGAAGTCCAATGATTTTACCCACACTTATTCTGATAGCACTAACTCTTGGGCCGTTTTCTTAAGGTTGAAGACTCTATCCATATTCACATTATCTATTATAAAGTGAATATGCTTCAATGTCTGGTCATGGTTCATTCAACAGACACTCGTGCTATGTGTATTGAGCATCAACATTATATAAGAGCTGTGCTGAGTAACTTAGTTTGCATAAAGCAAACAAGTCAGATACAGCTTTGATGTGTAGAATAGAGTGTACCGTCTCTTTCTGGGATAGTTACAATAGCAGAGTGGAAATATATTCTGTCCATTTTTATTACAAAGCTAGCAGCAGACTCAGAGAACACTTTGTGACATTTTTGGTTCTTATTGAAATGAATTAAAGTTTAATTAAAAGCTGTTTGGCCTCCCCCAGGACCTTTATATACTTTGCAGGAAAGTAGAGAATCCCAAGGGTTGCTACCTACAGTCAGTGTTTCTGAAAGCATGAAATTACATAAATTTTAAGTTAGAAAACCACAAATATTGTTCCAAAGCACACAGGCAATATGTAGTCTTCTATCAATGCATGATTTTGGTTTTGGGAGTGAACTTAATAACCTGGGACTAGTGCTCAAACAAAAGACCAACAAGGGCAGTTTTGAGGAAGCCTTTTGTGAATATGTAAGAGCAGAAGAAGTCCTGAATGAATATGGATGAAAGACATGGATGGGCATGGCTATGTCAAAGACACCAATGCCTTCGATTTGTGCGAATGACAAAGCCTTCCCTTAGGGATCATGCTCAGAATTGGCAAAGTGTTCATTTAGTCTCTGTGAGCATGATGCTAGCATGTGCAACAGTGAGCAACTGCAGCTTCCTCCTTGTGAATGATGACAGAATGCACCCCTATACAGACTTCAAGCCAAGACGAGCTAACTTCCTCCTCCTGTGCAGTACATAATAAACAAGTTGAGTTTACAGGCTGATGCATCGCCTGTACTACTCCATTATGAGAAGCACAGGCTG
>JANHMN010000002.1:199224340-199285134 GCA_030674055.1 Rhabdomys pumilio | reverse complement strand
TTCCCTTATTCCTAAGGGACAGATAGCAGTAGAACAGATAGAACATAGTGCCAATTCAACAAGATATTAAGTTCCCAATCATCCCAGCCATATCACAACCAATAACACAAAACGACTCCCTTGTAATGTTTGTCCACACGGGGCATGGGGAGATAATGAGTGCCAACAAATATGAACATTCAACAGTAACAGAGCGATACATGCTGAAATCAGAACAAGGCAGAGAAAGGTGGAGGGGGGTGACAGAGGTACCTAGTATATTAGATAAAGCTATTCGAAACAGAACTTTTGGAAGCACTGGGATTTAGGTCCAATCTACTGTGCCGGAATGAGCTACTCAAAATCTATAAGAGCAAGGTATAAGACAGAGGAAACAACCTGAGTAGAGCCAGAGATCCAGTAGGCCACACCAAATCACAGAGAGACAAAGGACAGAATGACCTGCAATAGCACACGCCCACTCCATGTTGAGCCATCTATTGTGAGCTATGACTAGAAGGAAATGACTCACTTACTTAAACAGAATTATGTATACCTCAGAGCAGTCACACTGGTCAAACATCAAAAATATAGGTAAATACCCTTGACGTCAGTTAAAACTGAGCTGAGAAAGCCCTGTGAAATACTATGAAGAGATCTGGAGGTCCAGAAGCAGGAGGAGTCTGCCATGCTTGAGCTGGGGAAGCATGTGTTTTTAGAGGCAAGGGTCAGGTTGCTTATTTCTGTGAGATGAAGATGGAGAAGGACTGCTTCTTGGCTTAGGTTGCTGTTGTGATAAGAGGCTGCAAGATTGGATTACTGTGCTATCAACAGAAATACTGAGTACTTTAGATAAGCTACTTACAACAGTCTAATGTCACCAGCACATTAATGTAAGGTTTAACCACATAATGTTTGCAGATAGAATTAAATACACACACACACACACACACACACACACACACACACACACACGAGAGAGAGAGAGAGAGAGAGAGAGAGAGAGAGAGAGAGAGAGAGAGAGAGAGAGAGAGAGAGAAAGGATGGAGTAGAGAGGCATAGGAAATGATTCAACAGAGTCCACTGTTCTATTTGGGAGCAGGCATGTGCAAATAACCAGTTCTCCTAGTATATCATGCTACCTTGGATCCTTAATAAATTATGGATGCCTCAGTATCATTTATTTCATATTCCTAACTCTAACTTAATGCCAAGATCTTCTCTTTGACTGCTGGAGTTGTTCCAGGGTTTGGTGATTCTATGGAGTAATTTGAACCCAGGTTTTGTTCTCTCTGATCTGCAAGGTTGTTGTCATAGTTAAAGGGCAGATTGAACACTTTTGTTTTTGGTTTTAGTTTGTTTTGATTTGTTTTGTTTGTGAGTTCTACTCATTTCTATGCAGTATCTTGTCTACCATCCCAATCTGACCTTCTTTTCTTTGGGTGTACTGTCTCCATCTCAGGAGTGAACACTTCTCTGCTCCTTTTATTTCTGTCTGAATTCAGTCTACACTGTTTCATCCAGGATATTCATCAGACAGATGTACTTCTTGGACATATCAGTAATAGAACAGAGAGGTTTTCTAGATATTACCAATCTTTGGAACCAGACTTACTTTTTTTTTGTTTTTTTCTTCCCCCTGTGGTTACTCTAAATCTCTGCTTTTCAGTGTGGAGACAATGCTCAGACCATTTTAGGGCGCTGGTATTCTTCAACATATCTGTTTGGCTCCCAGTCCACTTTTCTCTCTCTTTTTTTTTCCTGGGTACACAACTAAACTACATTTTAGAAAGTCCTCTCTACCTAGTTGTGGCTCTGTGACTATTCAGTAGAATATACCACATGCAATTTTCCATGAGCTTTCTTCCATTTCCATTTCCTTCTTTCACTACATCATCTACCTAACGGATAGGATTTAAATGAACTAGAATGGGATGTCAAAGATAAAGACACCTACCTCTTTCCATCCAAAAGAATTTTTATTGGATGGAATATTAATTAGAACTAATGTTTTATAATGCCACAATGCAGAGATTGTTTGTTCTCATCCTCATAATAATTATGTACTAGGTACCATTCTTTAACAGGAGAAACTTGATGCAAGAGGTCTTAAATCTCTTGCTTCTTTGGTTCATCCAGCAATGACTTGTTAGAATCAGTTTTCACAAATAGTACCCAGAGCTAACTGTTCCCCTCATAGGATAACTAACTTTTGTGCCGTGAACATGGGGTTTGAGACATCACACTTGATGAGGAGCAAGCTGGAGTGACAATGGGGAGTAGATTTTTCTCAGGTACTCTGCATGGCTTCCTTTGAATACTTTTTAGTTTATGGTAAGCTATGGTAGAGTGTTTTTATTGAGGTTACTACAATACAATGAAAATAATTTGGGGTTTAACATCAGATGATATGAGCCTTAGAATAAGGAAACAACAGAAAGATGGTAGAGATTTTGCCAAGAGATTGTTGGAGGTAGCAGCAAACAGTTGGATCAGATATCTGCCTTCCAGGCTGCTATCAAAGTTGGTAGAACAGTTTCATTGCTCACTTTTGTCATAGCTCCCTAAGGCATCTGGTGCAAAGGATCTGAAAGATGTGGAGAAGTGTTGTGTACACAGACAGGCTGGGAAAAGAGATTAAAATGGAAGCTTCATTGAGCCCTTGGGACTAGCAGTGCCCTGAGGTTTGTGGGCACATACCCAGCTGCTACTCAAGCAGGGAGTTTTATCCCCATGGAATAAACCAGCTGCTGTTTTATTTCCTTGTTGACTTTTGCGCTGCACCTGGGGAGCATTGGTAACTGTCAACAAAGATTGAGAAGACTAATAAAGGGTTAGGCGCCCATGTGGTTGATCCTGCCCATATGAAAATATACAGTATCTGTGGTTGGATAGCTTGTATGAGGGACTCCAGTCATAAACAATGGTGGGGAGCAGGCAGAGACCAGAATCAGGGGGTGGGATTAGTGAAAAAGGGAAACTGAATGCTGATCTTCTTCCCCACCTCATACCCTGTTTAGAACCCAGGGTTTTGATGATAATAGATATTTGAGTGAGTGTTGATTTCTAAAGGCTGATAGAGAACCTCAAAGGGACCTAAGTTGATGCCTAGAAGATCACAATCCCAACCCTTCCCCATTCAGAAAAACTTACAGCAATGATTAACTGATACAGAGAGACAAAATGTCACCTTCTTTACCTTGAGGTGTGCACTACAGAGGTGACATTGTGATTTATGATTTATACTGTAATGTCTTTTCTGGATGAGAACAAGTTTAGATTTTACCTGGGCACAAATATTCACATGACTCTTGCTTTATACTTCCCATTTTTCTCCCCTCTCCCCTCTATTAGATGTGCTTTTTAAGTGCCCTTTCTCAATAAATCATATGTTTCAGATTTTTCCTGTCTTGGGCTCTAATTCTAGGGAATATTTTTCAGCTGACAAGGGAGTCTATGACTCAAAGTCTAAGAAATGCGTATTCACGCAGAAATCCTCACTTCTGTCTTTGGGGAAAATGGCAGGTAGGGAGGCTGAGACTATGTTGAGTATCAGGTATTGTCTGCAGGGGAAATAAGTGGGCTCAGGATGGGCATTAGTGCCCTAAGCTCTCATCCAATCAGGGCAGAGGTGGAGGAGAACAAGGTCCTCCAGTACTAGAACTACGCAGAGCAAACCTAGTGTGGGAAGGATTGTGATTTTTTTTTCTACCTAGGAGGTCTGAGCTCATGTCTGACTCACCTGATCTTTCATCTGTTTGTGGCGAGGCTTACGCAGTTATTAGTCATGAGAGTCTAAGGACGTTAATATTTAGAGTAGAGCCTTGGTGTTTTTTTTTCTTTCTTTCTGCAAAATAGCATGTAGCATGCACTTAAAAAACAGCAAGGATTTTACTATATGATTATTTTTATAAACCACAATAGGCAATGGGATTTTTTTCTTTATGTAGGTTGGTCTTCAATTTCTATATAAGACCCAACAAAGAAGTATACAAGCTAAAGGCAATGGATAAATTGTGGGGAAGAGGGGTGGCTGGGTGGAAGAGTACCCTTTCAGGCAAAGGCAATGATGACATATATATATATATATATATATATATATATATATATATATATATATATATATATATATGTGTGTGTGTGTGTGTGTGTGTGTGTGTGTGTGTGTGTGTGTGTGTATGTGTGATATCACACACACACATATGTATATGATAAATCACTAGAGTGTGGTGATGCAAGCTCATAAATTTGAGGCTAGCTCAACTATATAATGTTTACAGAATGAAACCCTACAAAAGAAAATCAAGCAAAAAGGTAATATGAAAAAATGCACAAAATCAACTGGGAAATTTAAACGGTTGCTTGCATGATGACCTATGTCCCAGAGAAAGTTTCCTTTGGATGTTTAGTGCCAAAGGCACATAGGATGGACAGCTATCTTGAGAGACGGTGAAAATGAATAAAGGTGGAGGAGAGCAAGAAGGGGGGGAGAAGGAGGAAAAGAAGAGCAGGAACAGGCAGAAGAAGAAGAGGAGGAGGAGGAAGGAGAGAGAAATAGCATATTAAAGAACTGTAAACTAAGAATTTTCTGGAGTTGCTTAGCATTGATCTAGAATTAGAAGGAGAGTTTCTGCTGAGGACAGGAAGCTGTTCAGTTAAAATTCTAACCAGTGTCTACCATTGTAGCAGAAGGTTTATTTCTACCTTGCTTGCAGACATTCCATACACATAAGTTCCAGTGCCCAGTAAAATTGGAAGTCTCCAAAGATAGAATAGAAAAATAATCTCAGCCACCAAACTATGTTTTCCCTAGCTCCATGTCCTACTTTCTCTATTCTTTTTAATTCATGTTAGTGTGGTCCAGATACTGCTGTGTGACAAAAGATTTTCCCAGGGAGATGCTGCACACATATCTCCTTACTGCAGATAGGAAGACCATTACAGACTGAAAGTATAGATACCATTAAAGATCATCTTGGTGAATGATGATTTTTATTGGGGTTATTTATAGGAGAGTGGTAAGTGGTTAATTATGGGATCAGAAGACTCAAAGACATTTGCATCACCAAGGCCCATCCTAGCATAGGTAACAGAAAATAAAAGCTTGGAAACCTGGATCATACTACACCACCTGCAGGCAGCTCAATAGGTTGTAGAATATTCTTTTTTTTTTAATCTTGTTATTTTTTTTTTTTTTTACATTTCAGATGCCATCCCCTTAAGTGACTCTGATTTTCAATTCTTCCAGGCAACTCAGCTGATTTCTGCTTCTCTCACTGGCAGCTGGTCTAGTCTCAGAGTCTTGTTTATATCTCAGTTTTGCTTTTATGAGAAGAACTCTCTTCTTTTATAGTTTACTCTGGCAGGGAGGTACAGCCAGTGAGTCTTGTCAGTTTCAGGGACTTCCTGAAGCCATTTTGAGCTGACAGAGGAAGGAGCTCCCTCCTTCCTGTTAGAGGAACATCCTGTAGGATGAAATGTTTCAGTCTCAGAGGAAGCTTACATAACAGATGCAAATTTTAAGTCAAGAGCTCAGGTATAGCTGGAGCTATTGAGAAAACATTCTTGGGAGAAAATAGGCATAGAACACAGAAAAAAATATCCCCAGCAGAATTTTAGCCTTAGCCACGTTCCCAGGCAAACTTGGGAGCAAAGATTACACTTCAGGCTTTGCAACAACTCTAAAGTGAAGAATCTGAGCTTTCATTTTCCCCCACATCACCCACTCCTCAAATAAAGACCACTCAAGCACTCTTTGAGACTATGTGGATGTCTAAAACTGATTTTAATACACATCCAGTTTGTCCTGCTACTTGTGGTTTTTGGCAAGACAGCATCATGGTGAAATAGTGTAGTAGAATGATTCCCTATTTAAGGGTGAGAGAGTTGAAAAAAGGGGTCAGGAGTCTTGTATCTTTAAGCCATTCTCCTGTGACCTCATTTCCTGTTAATAGGCACGGTCTCCTAAAGGTTTAACATCATTTCTCAGTAGTGTCTTAGGCTCATGATCATGCCCTTAGGATATGGAGTTTGAAGAAGAGTTCAGTTCCAAATCATAATAAGGATATAAAGGGCAAGAACTTTGAACAGCCACCCTAGGAGACCAAGAGTGCTTCTTCAAATAGAATCAAAGATGGATAATTAGCAACACGATACACAAAGACATTGAAAAGCTTATTGAAAAGGCAACTGAAAAAACTTACTGAAAAGGGACCCAGAAAATGTGGTGAACATGATGGTGACAGACATGTTGTCTCATTAAGATTATCCCTTGAGCCTAAAGATACCTGGCCATGTCTACAAACGCAGAACCTCTGCTTTCTCAGTTATTGTAAGGTGGTGCAAGCGTGGGGTTAGCCATAGGAGCTGGGAGTTTTCATTCTGTATTCTGATTCAGACAAACTTTGTGACCCTGGGTAAAATCAATGTACATCTTTTCATATATATATATATATTTAACTATAAAAGAGCTTGACTGTTTGTGTGCTTTTAGACTAGAAATGGAAGTTTTCTTCTGACTACTCTGGCTTTTCATGTAGATACTTTCAAACCTTGAATGGAATGGTAGGATTTTCAATTTTATCTCATAATCTTGGAAGTTTTTTCCTTTACTTTTCAAGCCAGAGTGTTAGCTATTCAAATACAGGGCTGTTGTTTTCATTACTACACAATGTCTTTTTATGCTGTTAGGCCTGAATGCAATGTCATTGGATATTTAAATTACCATATTAGTAAGATTAGCTAACTATTCATTTTTCATTTTCTTAGTTTCAACCTTTTTGAATCATTTTGTTTTAGGTACAGCCACGTTAGTATGTTGAAAAATCTAGACTAGTAATCTTCCCAAAGGGAATGGTCAAACCTTTTATATTTATTTTGATTATTGTTTTATTTGGGCTTATCTTAAGTTACATTTTTATGTTTTTTAGCTTCCTCCTCCCCCCTACCTCCTCTTCCTCTCCTCCACTCTTTCTCCTTCCTCCTCTTCCTTTTGTCTCCCTGACTGGAAGTTTCAAATTTTAATGTTTACCTCAGCATAAAAATTCTTAGAAGTTATTGAACATATTTGGCTTCCTCTTAAGTAACTGAAAACCACACTCCCCTCTATCAGTCACGGGACGCCTCGCCCATACTTCATATGATACCTTTATGTTTGGATTCTGTTTTCTTATGTAAAACGATAGAATACCTAACAGTAAATGAAATTTATCAATAGATAGTCAACAATAAATAAAGGTCATCCATGCATTATCTCAATTCTGGATGAATGATTTTAATCCCTTCTTTCTTTTTAACCATTGCTCTTTGGATATTTTTTTCTTCTGTCAGACTCTTTTCATTTAGTGAAGTTCTATTAGTATTACGATTTTGTTGCTTTTTAAAATTCATTTCAATGTATTCATTCTGTCATCATCCCCAGCATCAATTCTCTGTCTGCTTTGGTATTTGTTACTGAACAGTGTCTCTGGCTAGCAGTGTGCAAACGATTCTTATCCTCTACCTGCATGTCTCATTGTCTTGTAAATTTATTTATTCTTCTACTCCTTTGGAAGAACATTAGTACAAAGCTAGGTTTTGTATGGGTATCTCAGCTTTCCCAGTCTGTATTGATATTTGAGTTTCCCATGTTCATCTACCAGCAATTAAGACTCTGTCTAGGGTGAAAGATTTATTTCTTTGTTCATATTCCATGCTATCCGACCTGGTTTTAAATAAATAACAGTCAAAATTTCATTCATGGGAGTTTATTTGAGCACCCTGTAATGGATAAGAAGACTTCAGTTGTGCTCTGGTGCCCTCAATGAGTGGGTCTCTTACTTCCCATGCATACATGTAGTTTTCTTATCCTACAAGTACCTGACTATTTGCATTTGATTTTATATCTGGAACTGACTCCACTAACTCAGTTTCAGTTGATGTTTGGTACATCACATCCATGTACTTCTTAAGAGAATTTTAATTTCTATTTTTGGGTGGAATGGTGCTTTAAATCCTCCCCTTCATGCATCATATTTTATATTAGATAACTATGGATGTATTATAAAAATCAGTCCTGAAAGCTGATGGGCGTAACCCAACAGTCATGATTTCCACTCATCTTTGGGACTTGGCTAATCTGGCTTTGTCACAGTTTAAAATTGTCCTTCACTCTCCAGGAAATAAAGAAGGGAGAATGAAACACAAGTTCATTATTCTCCTTCTGTCAAGTCTTTATTTATGTCTCCAGAAGCCAAGCTCAAATTGAAGTCTTAGGTATTATTAATAAACATATAAGTCAGCCTCCTGAACACAGAATTGAGAGGAGAAGGTTGAAAGGATGTAATGGAAAATATCCAGCACATCACCAAAAGGATGTTGCAAGAAGTTAATAAGTCACTGGGAGACGCAGGGAAAGTACAAAATACCAGAAGAATACACATATTTTGAAAGTTGCAGTGGTCCAAGGCACTTTTAAATACCCACTCTGTTGGAAACTACAAAAACTTTTCAGAATCCCATGGAGCAAAAAAGATCCACATTTCCAGATGAGAAAAATCTCACCACCTTGGGAAATTTGTTCTTTACTTGAAATATTGAACCCTATGAAGACTTATTATTATTATTATTATTATTATTATTATTATTATTATTATTATTGTTTAGAGCTAATTGATCTCAGCTTTTTTTAAATATTGAAAATAACAAAAAAATCCAAATATTTTTATTCAATAGTTCCTACATTAACAGTCATAAAGACTTCAGAATTTTAGCTCTGCATGGCCCAGTTCTGTGGCTAGACAGATTTCCTGGCCTTTGAGCAGTTTTGCTTGCAGAAGAGGAGTTGGTTTAATGAACACTGAAACCTCAATATCTGGCTATAGAGGAAATGAAAGACTTGCTGACTCAAACATATTCAACACTGAATAGGCATTCAGTGTTTTGTGCCAATATCTTGGTTTCTTTACTTGTACTAAGAGAAATCTTTTTTCCTATTTTTTTTATTCACATTACTTCCCAATAACAGCCCCCTCCCTCCTCTCTTCCTAGTCCCACCCTTACAAATTCTACCCACCTATTATCCTTTCCCCTTAGGTACCACCCGACCCCAGGACACCCATTCCCAGCAGGACTAAGCACTTTCTCTTCTACTAAGTCCAATCAGGCAGTCCAGGGAGGGGAAGGGGATCCAGCGGCAGGCAGTATAGTCAGAGACAGATTCTGCTGCAATTGTTAGGGGACCCACACAATGACCAAGGTGCACATATACTACAAATGTGTGGAGGGCCTAGGTCCAGCCCCTGCATGCTTTTTGATTGCTTGTTCAGTTTCTTTGAACCCCCATGGGCCCAGGTTAGTTGACCTGTAGGTCTTTTTGTGGTATCCTTGATCTTTTTGGCTCCCCCCTGCTCTCCCACTCAGTTCTCTCTCTCTTTCCATCTACCTTTAATGAATGTTTTGTTTCCCCTTCTCAGTAAGAATCAGGGATCTTCCCTTGGTCCCTCCTTATTACAAAGTTTCTTTGGGTCTGTGGATCATAGCATGGTTATCCTGCACTTTATGGCTAATTTCCAATTATAAGTGAGTACATACGATGCATGTCTTTCTGGGTCTGGGTTACCTAACTCAGGATGGTATTTTCTTGTTCTATCCATTTGCCTGCCAGTTTCATAATCTCTTTGTCTTTAATAGCTGAATAGTATTCCATTGTGTAGATGTACCACATTTTCTTTATCCACTCTTCAGTTGATGGGCATCTAGGTTGTTTCCAGTTTCTGGCTATTACAATTAAAGCTGGTATGAACTTAGTTGAGCAAGTGCCCTTGTGGTATAGTAGGGTGTCTTTTGTATTTCTTCCCATGAGTGGTATATCTGAGTCTTGAGCTAGAACTATTTCCAATTTCCTGAGAAACTACCAAATTGATTTCCAAAGTAGTTGTATAAGTTTGTACTCCCACCAGCAATGGAGGAGTATTTGCCTTGCTCCACATTCTCACCAGAATATACTGTTACTTGAGTTTTTGATCTCAGACTTTCTGACAAGTATAAGATGGATTCTCAGAGTCATTTTGATCTGTATTTCCCTGATGACTGAGGACATTGAACATTTGTTAAGTGTTTCTCGGGCATTAGAGATTTCTCTGTTGCGAATTCTCTGTTTAGGTCTGTACTCGTCCTGAATTGGGCTATTTGGTTTGATGATGTCTCATTTGTTGAGTTCTTTATGTATTTGTACTAATAGAAATCTTGAGAAAGAATTTTGTATTTTCTCTCTTCTCTACTCAATTTTTTAAATCCATCATTTTCTTTCAAGCCTTCTAAGCAAAAGAAAACCAGCTTTGATAGTTGGTAAAGGCAAACCATAACCTGATAATGGAAAAATAATTTTTAAAAAGATAGATAAGTCTATATACTTAGATTTCCAGGGTGTATGCCAATTCTGGCTTCAGCTATCTCAGTACTTATCTAGAATGACACATAATTTACCTACTTACATCTTGTATGAAAATGTCATTTTTAAGATTGGAATTTGACAATTTATTGGTTCGTCCTGTAGAATAAATTGAGGGCACTGGACCTAAGATTTTTAATGTGTTACCTTGAACCATAGATGTGAAGCTACCTTCTATTTATAGATGGACAAGCTTAATTGTTGCTTTTCAATCTGAATAGAAAGCTCTGTTTATTGGTGCTTTTAATTATAGCAGGCTGGTGAAAAAAATATGCAGGGCCTCTTCAGTGAAGGCAACTCAACAAAAGCATTTTGTCAGTAAATTATTTTTGCCATCAGGAAAACTGTACACAGCATTCAAATATTATACAAGCAACAACTTGGCTTCTCCCTTTGATGGACCCATACCTTTCACTATTTTTCTTCTTATTTTGTTTTTGAAAAGCGCTAGAAGTGATAAGGGCACTATGCCTCCCCTTAATATTTACCCTTGTTTCATAGAGGGACATCTGAGTTCCCTGTTTAGGGTCAGCACATGATTGTAAATTGTCTGGGAAAGCACCACTTTTCTGTGAATGCCTGTTTGGAAGAGACCATAACAGCCATTTATCTTTATTTAGAAATTCTCTTTTATACAATGTTTTTGAAACACATTGTACCAAATGTGCAATTTAATTTTCAAATTATGGGATTTGGGCATAGTATAAGGCTCCAATTCTAATCCAAACAACAACAACAACAACAACAACAACAACAACAACAAAGTACAAACCCAACAGTAGTCGGAAAAAAAAAAAGAAAAAAGAAAAAACAAGTTCCAGAAAGGTTTTCATGGGGAAATGGAAGAATGAATGGAGATTTAAAAAAAAATCATATAAACATTTCCACTCCAATATATGCTCATAGATTTTGTTATTCTTCACCTAAAATGCATGACTGTTTCCCTTCTCTTGAGCCTAGATAATCTCCATCTATGCCTCCCTCATGCATGTCTCCACTGGTAGTGTGTGTGAGCAATGACCTTGTGTAGGCTAGTTCATACAAAGTACCAAGTGTCTACTGTTTCTTTCAGGATGTTTACCTTACAGCTTGGCTATCATGCCAGGAGAAGTCACTGCCATGTGAAGACACATGTGCAAGTGTTCAGCTGCTATTCTAGATGATTGATGACTTCTGTATATGAATGGGACTTGAAATTATCCCATTGACGACAAGAAAGCTTGAGTAAGCTATCCCTGATGGACTCTGTCAAACTAAAGCTTCATGAAGGAAATAAGGTTTAAAGCCAGTTTCTTACATTATGGGTCCCATGGGGTTGTGAAAACGAATGTTAGGGGCATTCACAAATGTGACCTGTAATGACCAGAGACTAAGTCAAATGCAAATGTGTAATGAATCTGTGGTGTTCCTGGCACTGTTCACCTGTGTTACATCTTGTGACCTTGTGGTGTGTAAACATCTAATAACATTGCTGTATTTTCTTGGAAGATTGGCTCACGTGGATGGAACTATGGTCATTCAGCTTCCTACTCTTACTCATCTCATCTAGTGTCCCATTCCCTGCCATGTTTTCCCTGTCTTGGTGGACTCAGTCCCTGTGGAATCATGATCCCAACTAAAACCTTCCTTTCTTATAGTGTTCTGTCATTACATTTTATCCCAGTAACAGAAAAGTAACTAATGAAGTACCTAACCAGAAGCTAGTCTAAGAAAATTGCAAATAATAACCTAAAATATAAATAATTAAAAAATAAAAGTAAGTCAGAACATGAACTGCACGTTACTTTGCACCTGAGACAGAAATTCTCATCGGAATGTTATTTTTTTCTCCCTTACTGGGGGTTATCTTTTTTTTTCTCAATCTCTATAATTCAAACAAGTTAAGACACTGTATCCTGCCAAATGAGAACTCTCTTATTGTAATCAAGTATCTGCTATTATGCCCTAGTCAGAGGCCCCTGTCTATATTTTGTGGGAAGGTTTGGGGATGGATAGGGCTTTCTGTGCCTGGTTATGAGCAGGCATACAAGGCCTGCCTGCCTGCCTGCCTGCCTGAGTTCACCTTTGTGTTTAGGATTCTCTACAAGTTCCACATTATATTTCTTGTAGTCCTTTGAAGCTTCCTCAGGTAATGGCACCGAAATACTGTCACCTCTCATGAGTATCTCCCAATGTCACCTTTGGTTTCCTGGACCATATTTTTATTTCTCCCTTCAATGCCTGCTCTCCTTCAGACCACTCTCAGGCCATACCTTATCCAGTGTCCTGTTTTATTTCTGTAACCAGAATTTCTTTCTCAGAATTTTATTAATTCATTTCAGGAAAATTTCCACATTGGCTTCTGCATGTTTTCTTTAGCTTTCTCTTTTGTAATTCAATCTAATGGTGTTTTAGTCTTTTAAAAAGTTAGACTCTGCTTATATCAATAACAATAACAAAGTTAATTGACTGACAAATTTATGAGCCATGAGCATTTCTTTAAGTATGCTGCACCTCAGCAAGAACTGTATAGCCAAATCTTATGCCTGCTCTATTTCTCCAGTCCAATTTAGAAAACTGGATACATTCATACCCTATGTCATCCTTCAGTACAAATGTTTAATCCAGAAGTAAACACATAGTCCAAGGTAACCCTGCCTAGATTTAGCTGAGATAATAAAAATTTGGGTGACAGAGGTATAAATTCTTGTTATTTTAGAATGTAATTCTCAATGAAGACTATGAACAAAGTGTAAAAGAAGAATTTCTCCAGAAAAAGGAAAATTGAATAGATGGGACCATAATTCCACAGTCTCTGAGAGATAGAAAATGTGGCTTCAGTTACCAGGGGTTTTCAAGTTGCCCAGCATCAGTGTCAGCTTGTTCCTTGAAAGGTTATACTGAGTTGGCTTCTGCAAGTTTTCTTACAACCAAAACCTCAAGGTTCTTATATTTCTTTTCCTGTAAGAGGAAATGATTGATTGTGGAAGTACTACTTGCTTCTGCAACTTACTATTTTTATGAAAATTAAGCCTTTTACTAACATAAACGCTTAACTGGCACCAAGAACACAGTACAATATGTACAATATATTTAGTACATTATAAATATCAATGTGATCATTCTGTTGATTTTCAGTGAATTGTTTGTTACCCTTTTCTTTCCCACTATGAGTACAATTTGTTCTGTTAGTCTATCATGTTAGAGCTGGCCATGTGATTTTCTTCTGCCAATATGATGCTGTGGACAATATGTGAACTGAAGCCCACATAGAGGCCTTGTTTTGTCTCAATGATCTTTTCTGAAAAGTGCACTTCCTGAGTCACTTCTAGCTCTTCAGCTTGGGACCATGATGAATACACATGCTAAATCACCAAAAATTTGTTGAGCAATGTCAAGTCAAGCCAATTGACAACAGACAGTAGGAGCAATTGGTGACATTTTCAACTGTTTTCTAAGTGTATACTATTAGCTAGTAATAGCTGAGACCTATTATTGTTAATACCAGTAGTCTGTTAAAAAACTGTTTAAGCTCTCTACTGTTTTGCTTTCTATCCTACAAAATAAGAACAAAGACACTGCCACTCTCCTAGGCATGTTGTGAGATCTAAAATGTAAATCCACAAAATACTTAGAATCATATTAACACATACCCTATGTTAAATAAATGGTACTAAACTATATTCTTGGTTTAAATTTGGTCTCTAAGTCTCTTCTTATTTGTTATCTGTGTTATATTTGTTGTTATTGTAACTGAACATCTGATATAAAAAATCTTAAGGGGAAGAGAATTTGTGGTAAGCTTACAGTTTAGTAAGTCTCATTTCATCATGGTTGGTCCCATAAAGTCTCTTCAGGGTAGCAGAATATTATGGTGGCCACAGCAGCAACTAGGAAGGGAAGGCTGTTCTTCTCATGGTAGATAAGAAACAGGGAAAACAGAGAGTGACCCTGCAAAAGATCTCGTCCCCAAGAATTTTCTCTAGGGACCTATGTCACACTACTTAAGTACCACTCCCCCAAACTTCTAGAATCTCCCCCAAATAGCACCCCCACTGAAGAAGCAGCCCTTGAATACAAGAACGGTTTCAAAGGACAGACCACATCTAACCCATAACAATGTTCTAAAGATTATGTACCTAAATAGAGTGAAGAATATGCCAAGGGTGATGTAAAAGGTAAGAGTGAATCAGTTCAAGAACTTTAAAATGGATGTTATTCTATTAATAGAAGAAATCATCATATGTGTGCTATGTATTAGTGATATGACAGCAAACAAGAAAATCAAGTTTATCTCCATAAATATAATTATTTAATGGTATGGTTATAATACCATGGTAATAATAATCAAGTAAACAATATGATTATAAATCATTACAAGGTTTATTAGTGTTTCTATTATTACAACAGTACATTACGACCAAAACAAGTTGGGGAGGAAAGAGTTTATGTGGCTTACATAAACCCAGGAATTACTGTCATTACAGTTAGTAATCTGGTGGAGGCAAGACATGAGCTCAAAGCAGGAACCTGGAAGCAGAAGCTGAAGCAGAGGCTACAGTGGGATGCTTTTACTGGTTGGCTCCCACGTGGCTTGCTTGCCTAGCTTTCTTAAACAACCCAGTACAACCTGTCCAGGGATATGCAGAACCACCATGAGCTTGGCCCTCCCACATCAATCATTAATAAAGAAAATGTCCTACTGACTTTCCTACAGGCAACATAATATAGGAAAGCTAACCTGTTTCTTTACTTTTCTTACATTAATTTTTTTCCTTCTGTATGAACTGAAAGATCATACCGATGAGTTGAATCTAGAATATGGTTATTTGTGAGAACAGGACCAAGTGGGGTGAGAAGCAATGGAATTATGTGATGAATCCTAGGAAATCCAACTCCAGAGATCAGCATCAAGGGTCCTGATCTTGAGTTTATTGCCCAGCACATAAGCTTGCATACAGTGTTTGAGCCAATCCCAAATCCCTAAACCCTAAACTTCACCACACCATTACTGTCTTCCAATGAAAGCACTGCTTGATGAGGTAACTCAAAAGAAGCAGGGTGGGGATGGGGGTGGTGGGATGCAGGATGGTCACTTCTTAAGACTTCCATGAAGTGTTCTTGAGCACTCTTAGCTCTAATGTCCTGTGTAGCAGATCAGGATCTTCAGGGAGGTTCGAGAGCCTGTAGCAACTCACTCTTTATTCCACTTTTTTTCTTCACAAGGTTGACTTCCACATCCCTCACAGTTATTGAGGAAAAATGAATCCTAATGGATGAAATCAGCAACATAAAAACAAAAATCAGAAGAAAAATTAGATTAATAGAATAGAGGCTTTGAAAAGGAAAACACCAGTGAGTCAAAGGTAAAAAACACAGTGGAGAGGAAGTACATCATAGACTTGACTAATCAGAAGAAAGACTGTCGAGTCTGAGGATTGGGAGTTTTCTATGAGAGATTGTGTCTCTTGGTAATGTCTGAAGTTGCACCCATGAAATTTCATCAGTATGATTGTCAAAGCAAGCTGAGCAAGGACAGCAATAGACAGGGCAACATGGACAGGCTTAAAGAGGCCTCAACTCTACATAACGAACTGCAGACAACTGAATGGCAAGAATGGGGAAATGGGAGAAATAGTCTTTCTCAGGGAAGACCATACCAATCTGTAAGTCAATATCAAATGGTCAGCTCTGAAAACATACATTATGTAGACTGAGCATGGTGCTATGGAATACACACACACACACACACACACACACACACACACACACATCCATCATATATATTCACACATACACATATAAATACAAACATATATAGACATACATGCACACACATATACATACATATAAAGCAATGAAAAAAGAGGTTATGGGTTTGAGAGAAAGGAAAGAGGCGTATATGAGAGGTTTGTAGGGAGGAAAGGGAAGGCAGACCGTTGTAATTATATTATAATATCAAAAATAAAAGAAATAAGGATAAAAAGAAAGCCTTCATCATGGAAGTATAGAAAAACATTTTGTGAAAGGAATTAATGAACAAGAGTGTTAGGAGGGAATCAAACCTACCTAGCACAGTAAACTAGCTTAGTCCTAAATTAATGGGGTGACAAAGGGGCAAAAAACAAATAATAATCCAACCAGAAAAATTAGTTGAAAAATTACAAGAATTAGTGAATATATATCAAGAACAACCATAAATGTAAATAGCCTCAACTCATCAATAAATACAGACAGGCTAGCTGACTGGGGTATAAAGTTAGACTAAACTCTTCTTTATTTCTGAGAAACATACTTTACTGGTAAAGACACAGATGGCAAGCTGAAGGACAGAAAAGAATCTATCAAATAAACGGAAACCAGAACCAAAGGGGTATATTATATTTGATAGAGTGTATTTTAAAACAAGATCAATCAGAAGTGATGAAGAATGGCGTATTTATACATATATATGTATATATATGTAAATATATGTCTATATTATTGTGTGTATGTGTTTACGCATCATGTTACATGAAGTTACATGTGTGAAGGTCAGATGACAATATGCAGGAGTTGGTTCATTCCACCCCATGTGTTGTGGAGATAGAACTCAGTCACCGGGCTTGGCAGCATGTATCCCTAACCACTGATTCATCTCACCAGCTTGCTAAAGTGGGTCTAAGAAGAAATATCTCAAATATTTAATGATGCACTTGAAGGTCCCAGAAAAACCCAGAACAATCCAAACGCAAAAGCAATAAATGGTAAAAAAATAATAGAGATCAACACAGAAAGAAACGTCATGGACACTAAAAACCATACAAGTAACCAGAGTAACGAAGTGTGAGTTCTTAAAAAAAAAATAAGATTGATAAAGCATAGGGAAAGTATCCAAAAGGAAGAGATGACCCAAATGAATAAAAATTAGAGATGAAGAATATGAGACTACTGTAGATACCAATGGGGCACAAAGAACCCTTAAGGATTACTTTGAAAACATATATCCCAAAGAACTAAAAAACCTAGCCCCAAATTGGATAAATTCCTAAACAAATACATTTGACTTGACAATGTAAAATAAAGAAGAAACAAAAACTTAAAGAGATCCATAACAATTAATAAGATTGAAACAATAATGAAGTCTCCCAAGAAGAGAAGCCCAGGATTGGACAGACTTCCTACAGAAACCCATCAAACCTTGAAGAAGATCAAACACTGCAGCCCCTCAAACGTCCACAAAATGGACAGAAAAGGAAGTACCAAATTTATCCTACAAAACCAGCATTATTCTTATACTGAATCAAGATAAGAATACACAGTATAATTATAGCAACAACAACAACGATACTGCTATGGTTGGTGGTGATATAAGAGACCAACTTCTTTGATGAACATAGACAGAAAAATTCTCAATGAAATCCTGGCAAACCTAACTAAGAACACATTGGAAAATAAGATGAAAAAGAAGGGGAAGAGGAAAAAAAGGAGGAGGAGGAGGAAGAGGAGGAAAAGGAAGAGGAACACATTACACTATAATCATGTAGATTGCATTCCAGGGACACACGCATGACTCAACACGTGTGGATCAGTAAGTGCAGTACAGAACATGTCTAGAGTTAAAGATAAAATCACATGCTGGTTTCAGTTGGTGCAGCAAAGGCTTCTGACAAAATTTAACTTTCCCAGCATGATAAAATCCCTGAATAATAACTGGAGTGATGGCTTCCAGGTATAGTACTTGTTGCTCTTGCAGAAAACCTGGGTTTGTTCCCCAGAATCCTTATAGTGGTTCACAAGCATCCATACTTTATTCCAGGGAATTTGATGCCCTCTTCCAACTTCTGTGGGAATCAGGTATACCCATAGTACACATACATAACTCCAAACAAAACACTCATAATACATATGATGAATATTCATGACTTCCTTGAAGAAGCTAGACATAGGAGAAATATATACCAGTATATATATATTACTAACATCACACCAAGTGGGAAAATCTGAGCCTGTCTTTTAAAATCTGAAATGAGTCAAAGGTACTTTCTACTCTTTCCACTCACATCAATATTATGTTTGAAGTCTTAGCTAGAGCAATAAGAAGAAATGCAAAGGAAATAAAGGAAATAAATAAGGAAAGGGAAATAAGACCAGAGTAAGAAGTTAAAGAGAACAACAACAAAAAAGAAAAGTCAAATTATTTCTCTTTGGATTAAAGAACTCTAAAGACTCCACCAGAATAACTTTAGAATTGATAAACAAGTTTCATCAAAGAAACATGAATATCAGCAAAATTCTCACTCATATTAGCTTAACTTTCCCTCTGTGCTCTCTTCAGAACCCTAGGAATAAACATAACCGAAGTGGTAGAAGACTTCTACAGCAAAACTTTAAGACACAAAGAAACAAAGAAAATCAAAAATGATGCAGAAAAATAGAAAGACTTCCCATGTACATAGACTGATAGAATTAAAGTTGTGAAAATGGCTATGTTACTAAAACTCATCTGCAGAGTCCACAAAAATGCCATAAAAACCCTAATAATGTTTTGCACAGAACTAGAACAAAACAATCCTAAAATTCACACAAAAGCACAAAAGACCATGAAAGGAGTTGCAAGCAGAAAGCACAGGTACCACAATACCTGACCGCAAGCTGTACTGTAATTTGACATGGTACTGGCCTGAAAATAGACAGGTAAGCTAATGGACTAGAACACAAGGCCCAGAGATAAATGCACAGCTATAGTCACCCGATTTCTGACCATGATGCCAAATACACTGGAGAAGAGGAATCTCTTTAACATTTGGTGATGAGAAAACTGGATTTCCACACATAGAAGCATGAAATCAGGTTCATATCCCTCATCTTGTATAGAAAACGAATGGTTCAAAATGAAACAAAGACCTTTGAAACTAAAAGAAGAAAACATAGGTAAACATTTCAAGGTTTAAGTATAGATGGAAACTTTCTAAAAATGACTCAAATAGCACAGGAAATAATTCCAAGAATTGACAACGAGATTAAATGAAATATAAAGCTCTACTCAATCAGCAGAGCGAAGGCAGTATATAGAACAGAAAAAGAAAATCCTTGCCAATTACATATCAGGCAGGGAATTAAAGAATGTATAAAGAATTAAAAAATAGACACTAATTAATGAACTGAACACAGTCTACGAAAGAAGCAATACAAACCATCAGTGAATATTTAGGAGGTTCAGAAGTGATTCCCTTGCTAGAGTACTTGCTGTAAAAGTATGAGAACCTGGGTTTGATCCACAGCACTTAATACAGAAGCTGGGTGCATTGGAACATGCTTTAATTCCAGCACTGGGGAGGGAGAGTCTAAAGGATAATTTCCTGATATCTCATCAGCAGGAAGAGGAAGTAATTCAAAGCTCATACATAATCCCTAGCAAGGTCGAAACAAGACAAGGCCTACGAACCACAGGACATCAATTCTTGAACTCACATTATCTTTCTAGGAAAGGTCTGTGGTAGTTTGAGTGATAACTGTCTCCTATAGGCTCATGTATTTGGACTCTTGGTCTCTAGTCAGTGGTAATGTTTGGGAATGTTATGAAAGATTTATGTACATCACCAGTGGGTGGGCTTTGTGTGTTCATTGTCACACCCATGTTCTGTGCTCTCTGTCTTCTTTTCTGTGTTCAGATTCAGTGTGATCAGTTTCTTGTTCCTGGCTTGATGACACATCTGTTTCCTTCCATAAGGACTCCATCTCCACAGAACTGTAAGCTAAAACAAAGCCTTTCTTTCTTCAATTGCTTTTACAATGCTATTTCATTAGAGCAATAGAGAAGCAGCTAATACAGAACCCTTCACTAATGACTATTACCACCTGAAACTGGCTTTCCACAAAGTACACAAGCCGAAGCCACCTTATCTGGTGAATGAGGTCAGAAGCTTAAATCTCCCCTAAGCACAATCCCTGGTCAAACAAACCTGTGTCCATTTTGTCATTCAGGAAACAAAGAGCCCTTTTCTTATTATTTCTCATAAAGTTCCCCACTATCAACTGACCTGGAAGGCAGATTAGAGCTTATGGGCATCAGGCTGCAGAGATCAACTCTTCCTTTCTGTGAAACCTTGTGCCGTAGTGGTGCTTTTGTGTGTGTCTATCAACAGGCCTTTCTTTTTTATTTCTTTTTCCAGTAAGAATATCTCAAGTGCCTCAAGCCCTCCCTGCTTTGGAACCCATAATTTCTGGCTTTCACTTGCCAAAATTCAAAACAGAGGTGGCATCATGACAACTGCTGTGAAGTACATTGTTGGCATTGTCTCATTTGTTTACTTTTGGTGAAATATTAAATGGCATAGGCATCTGTTTTTAACCTCATTCATCCCAGCTGTATTGCCACACTACACCTAAGACTACAGCTTTATTATTCCATCTACTCCACTCTACACATTTTAATTTTTTCATGTGTGTGTGTATGTGTGCCTGTATGTTGTGTGCGTGTTTATAATGTGTGTGTTGTCTGTGTATGCATGTGCATGTGTGTGTACGTGTGTATCTAGAAGGCTTTGTTCTCTTCCTGCTAGTCTTCCAAGGAATTTGTGAGTATGCTAGTTACTTTTCTCATCAATGTGACAAAATACCCAATAAAACCAAAGATGGTTGTGGTATGGCTCACAGTTTGATGGTACACACTGTAGCAGGGAGTAGGAGGCAGCAGGTCACACTGCATCTGCAGTTATAAGCAGAGATAAAAGCTGGCATTCTGCTCAATGCCTTTTTATTCAAGTTGGAAGCAAACTCAAGGTGAATTTTCCATCCCCAATTGATCTTTGTTTTAAATACTTTCACAGGCACATCCATTGGCTTGTATCCTAGTGAAATGAAGACAGAGGGTGTCCTTGAATTGGAGATTGGATCTATTCTGACTCCTTATCTTGAGAATTAGAAAAGCAAAATTCATGGGAAACCAGAAGCAAGAGGTTTTTTTGTTTTAAAAATATTTATTCATTTAGTGTACATGAGTAACACTTTAGCTGTCTTCAGACACACCGGAAGGGGGCATCGGATCTTATTACAGATAGTTGTGAACCATCATATGGTTGCAAAATTTGAACTCAGGATGTCTGGAAGAGCAGCCAGTGCTCTTAACCTCTGAGCCATCTCTCCAGCCCCAGAAGCATGGGTTTTAAAAGGAATTTTTATTATAGAAACGAAGATTAAAGAAGAAAGATTATTGTAGAAAGCAGAGTTTTAGAGTTCTCTGGGAGAGACAGGGAAGACCAATCAAGCTATATGTTCACCTAAGGGCTTTTTATCGGACCATGGCAGACACTGTTCGAAAACTGAAGGAATTTCTATTGAGATTGATCAATCTCCCATGTTGAGTCAATGGAATGTCTGTAGGCTTTAAGCATGACCCCTGGACCAGCCAAGAGATGACCTGTTCGGTGCAGTTCTCTTGTTCAGGGCAGTGGTCATGCTTTGAAGCTCTTAGTTTATCTCTAGCTTGCTTCATTTGCTTTTGACCTTGACTGTCTACTGGCTCTTCGCCTAGGTTGGCCTTTCTAATTGGGTCAATCTTAAAGGCATTGCTCTCTTAGCCAATCTTGGTGGCTTTATAGTTACCTCTGTCTCCAGGGTAGTCTGGGGTGGTCTCTTTCCTGAAACAGGTAGAGACTTTGTAGAAGCCATCCTTCCTTGCAATTACATGAATTAAAAACAATAGTATATGGAATGTCAACCATGCCTGGTACATGTTCCTCCTGAAGGGGTAACTTTTGGGAACCAGCCAGAGTCAACTGACTCTGGCTCCAAGTTGTATCCAGTCTCCCATCTGGTCAGCTTAGTTGACTCACACCTAGATGCAAGCTCTTTTGTTTCTCATGTTCCTGGCACATTTTAGTCAGAATCTTCCTCTCAATTCTTCCCTATCTTTACTACAGCACCAAATTGATTCCAAGTCTTCGGAAGCTGACAGTAAAGATTAACCATCACAGTCATCTGATGACTCAGTTTCGGTCCTCAAGTAAAAGCAGCTGCCCCTGCCTGCCTCTCTGCTTTGATTCTTCTTCCGTGGCTTTGTGATGTTGCTGCCATGGCAGCTTCCATGTGCAGAGGCCTTGGTAGGACTGAAGTAAGCCTCATCACTGTGCTGGGGACAGTTGCTTGCTTTCAACTCACATTGTAACTGTTAGTTCCAAGGACAACCAAGAACATAGCTTGGCATTTTGTTTCCCTAACTACAGTCCAGACAGCTCAATTTGGTGACATTTAGCATTCCAACCTTTGCTTGCAGGAGAATAGATGCATCGACCAAAATAATGCAAGCAGAATAAAAGAAATGTGTTTGGAGTGATTTAACTGGAAGCTTGAAATGATTTTCCTTGTTACCGCTTTCACAGTGCTAGAACAACTGTGCGTGCCCTAACTTTCAGGTTCCTGCTTCTCCATCCCCTGTAACCTGAACCATGTCAGGATACAGTAGCCTGGATAGCAGTCCTCATAGTTCCTTGTAAAGATGCTACTTCTTATCACTCAAGAAGCTTTGAACAGTGTGAGCCTGAAATGGTGGGTCATTAGTGTCTCCGGAGAGCTGCCTTGAGCCACTGTATAGAAGCAAATTGCTGGAGCAATGTCATAGCTCCCTCCTTGGATTGGGTAATATTAATAGTAAAGCCTGGGGCCCACCACAGCTGTTGGATGATTCCTGCAGACAGTAAGATCAAACTGTACCCTCACTTGCTTATACCCTCCTCTGGCTGCTTTTTTTCTGCATCCCAGTTTCCCATCTCTGGTCAGTCTTTCTTTCATTTTTCTTTTACAAGTAAGTAGAAAAGATCCCATGTTTTCACCCTTTTACCTCAGAGTCCCATGAACTCTTCTTTAGCAAACTGAAAACATGGCCATAAACCACCAATTGTGTGCATCTACATTGTGTGAAAACCCAAGCAGCGGTGGCTTGTCTTGGGTTTGCATTGGCAAATGAATATGGCCAAAAATGACAACCCAGTAGATTTGAGTCTAGAAAGAGACCTGGCTCACATTTCTCCTGTTCCACAAAAATTTATGATAAATAATTGTCTTAAAGCACTGGGCTATTTGCCATGCAAAGGAAATTGACCAAACTCTATTCTAAATCCATAGTGTTTCTGTGTTTATTCTCTTCCATGTGAATAATTTTCGATGAACATAATAACCTTACAGACACAGAAAGACTCAATGACCTCCTCTGAGGTGCCAGGAAAGTCAGGGTGCCAGCTTTGGCAGTGTCTTGGTTTATTCCTGTGTTCAGGGCCTCTGGGCCAAATCACCTGTCTAGGCTGCTGGCTGGCCACTCTGCTGCTTCTCCTCCATGGCCCAGCACAGCTGCTGTTTTTTTCCAAAGCCCTTTTCCCAGAGCTGTTAGGTAGGAGGTCTGTGTGTTCTCACAGACTGTGCTGGTGACATATGTGTCTGTTAGGGACTCTAGAGCTGGCCTGAGATGGAGAGCTCACCAAGAATACTGCAGATACTGCAGCCAGAGAATGTGTGGAGCTTTCAAGTCAGCCAGAGGAAACAACACAGCTTAGAGAGAGGCAGGATGCTCCGTCCTGGCTTTGCTTCTCCACTGATTCCTTGGCCCTCAGAGAAATCCTTGGCTTATATTTCCATATCTTGGTTCCTGATATCCCTTTAACTCTCATATGCCAGGATTCAAGGGTTAAAGAGAGCTTATACAAATGAAAAGCTCTATTAAAAAAAAACAAGGCTAAGTGTCTAATCAAAGCAAATTCTGACAGACTAAAACAATGATTCTCCTTGCTGTAGCTAGATCTGCAGCACCACACCCCTTGGGAGCTTGCTAGATGTGCACCTGTGCCAGCCCCATTTAAGCCCTCTGTGTGAATTTTAGGTGGGGCTCTGCAGTCTGTGTTTCCGGGACATTTGGCAGAGATTTGGATTCCAGGCTTGCTGATTTAAAGCCATATCAATCTTTTCTGAAAAACATGACACCCTTATTTATGTAAACTAAGTGCCTCTAGTGTTCGATAATTTCCCTCAACATGAAGGTAACGAGAAAAATAAAGGAGAAAACAACTATAAATGATGTGTCAATGAGGAAGCAAGCCAACCTCATCTTTCTGCAGAAGCAAAGCAAAGTGATACTTTGAATCAGTAGACAGAATGAAGATCCCAGCTGCATGCTTTGTGGGTACCATCAGGGCCAGGATCCTTGAGGGCTTACTGGGAAATTTCTGCAGAAATGTTGTCTTCCCCTCATCTTGTCATGCTGACATTACTTAGGCTGACCTTTTACTCTTCCCATCACATGTAGGACTCAGACCCCTCTCCATGCTACGAAGGGACTTCCATCAAAAGGGCAGTTTTACAGCACATGGTTCAGCCTCTGACTGGCCATGTTTCTCATATCATATTTGGTGCACACCAGACCTAAACTCACCACTTGAGCATACATATGATGGACATACATACAGCTCAGGCAACTTTGAATTGGATAAGGGTCACATCATGGACAATACCTGGGAGCTAGCTAAAGCTACACTCAACATCTTTCTCAGTTCCCCTGGCCCAAAACCTCCACTAAGAACTTTAAGTGCTCTGGGTGCACAAGATGCCCTGGAAATGGGCTTTATTCTTGGAGTTGTGACTGGCTAAATGGGAGTGATTCCAGATGCTGCAAATTCCATTATTGTACTTTGAGCAGGAAGGCTCTAGGTTGCAGGCAAGGCAGAGACTCTTGGATACAATATTTCAAGCTAGATTGGTTTGAGACATTCTGGATAGACATAGTCTACCAGAGGCATGGTCACATGAGTCTGTGAGTCAGGGGCCTGAAAACTCAATGCTAAGTGGGAGAAGATGCAAGTCTGACAAAAGTGCGGGTTTTAAGAAGACTTATTTTTTTTACTTTGTCATGTGATCTTGATAAATATGTGTTAATTTCCTCATTTGTGCAATGAAAAAGATAATGCTTGTCAAATAAGAGATACTAATGCCCTGTAAAGAACCATTCGCTCTGTCTCCATTTTTGAGCCCAGGGAATAGCAGATGTCATCAGATGTAGAAATGGAGGCTTTTCCTCTGCTTCTGCCTCCTCCTGGTCAGTGGCCTAATTGTCTGGTTGGGAAGAAAGCCAGGTGAGTATGATGGGCTTCTTTATAGCTCCCAGGGGTCAGATGAAGGTGATACAACCACAATGCTGGCTAATTATATTAGGAAAGCTTCCCATGGGGCTGTGCAAATCGATTCACGAAAGGGCTGACAGCACCAGTTTCAGTCTGCTCTCTGAGCCTGCCTACTTACCAAAGCCACAAGATGCAGTAATAGCTCATGGTCCTGTCACTGCCCCCAGCTGTCCAAATACTGGAGTCAAAAGAAAGCTATCATGGCCCCCAGGCCAGGACACCTGTCTCATCTGCAGACACAAACCAGTTAGAGGCTTTGTGCATTTCTGTGATGAGAAGACATTCAGCCCTTGAAGGCACAAGCAGACAAGCTCTTCCAAGCTCATTAAAACACAAAGCAACCGGATGGTAGCAAAAAGGCCAGGTGAACTTTGTGATGTGAGAATCCAAGTAGCCCTAAATTAGCTTTCTATATTGGGGGAGAAGCAAATGAAAGATTTATTTATTTTTCTTTTAAAATCCAAGTGCTGGCTGAAATTTTAATAGGCTAGGAAGAACTACAGTTTCAGAGGGATTGAGTCCAAGATAGCCACTAGAGGGCCTCAGTGTCCCAGCAAATCTGCTCCCAGTGTGGAGGCTCAAACATTTATTTGGATGAATCTGATGCTTAGTGGAACTGACTTCCATTCCTGGAAATGGAATAGCAATGGGCTCTAGCATCACATAAGAAAGAAGGAAGCCTCTCTGTTAGCAGAGTTAGATAATCAGTTGATCAATTTATTCACTGATAACCTATTTCTGCAGGCAAGACGCTGTCCTATCATTGGAGTAAAACTTAAGGTGAGAATGTGGGCCAATTGTGAGAGTCTAACTGAATAGAAACCTGATAGGGTTGAGGCTTGGGAGATATGAACTTCAGCATTTTGTTATTTCTCCATGATGCCCTGTAAACAAAACCCAGAGAGTATCATGTTTGCATAAGAAGAGAGAAGTCATGCTGTCTGCAGAAAGTGGATGTAACTGGAGATAATGAAGGCAGTATCAAGAAGATACATGGCGTACATGTTTCTCATTTCATATAGATATACAAAATCTTCCATGTGTATACAGCATGAGAATAGATGAAAATCTAAGGGACCAAAGGGACTAATAGAGAGGATAGAGAAGAGAGAAAGTAGAGGTATGTGAGAGAACTATGCTAACATACAATACATACATGAAAACTTCATTCAAGATAATAAAGAGAACATAGCTCCTGAGAAACCTCAGCTTAAGGGGAAAATGTACAAAAAAAGCACTTAGAAATTCCATTGCCAAAAGGCCTCGACTCCCTACTTGTGTTCATAAAGTAACGGAAAGCCTGGCATCTCTGCCTTCATTTTGCATCTTTCTTCTTTACTCTTGGTCAGCTGCCTGTCTGTCCTGACATGTACATGTCAATCACTCCAGGAATGTTTAGCTAGAAACTGGTGATACCTAACCTGCTCCATTCCCTTTCAAGGGTAAAGGCACAAAGAATAACTGAAGTCTCTTGATGCCTTTTACAGTATCCTGTTCCAGACTCTCAAACGTTCCTAAGGGTCTTTAGTCATTGTCTAAAACGTGCATTCACCTTGGATTTAGAAAAAGCAGAACCTCATGAGACAGATCACTCCCCAGATGACAGCAATTACCTATGATGGAGGGGTAATTCTCTTCTGAAAAACCAATCTGTCTCCTAAAACTTCTTCAAACAATCTTGCAGAGCCTAAACTGAGATACTGGACAACCAGATAAATCCTTGACCAGGACTGCTTAATTATTCATGATTCTAATCACTCTGTTTAATACTTCATTTATTTAAGCCCAGGACACTTGCCTACTACTAGAGCCCTTATTGGTGGCCAAACTTGGACCCCTTTGTCTTCTTATAGGCCTTAATCCAATATAGTTTCCCCCTCTCTCTATCATTTTAGGACACTTGATTAAGGCTTTACAGAATGATGGCTACATCCTTTTGTACACAGTGCTGTAGCCCTGGTTTCCTAACCTACTGATTCGATCCTCTTGTTAACTCCTGTGCATCTTTTGGATATTAGGTTGAAGTTCACATCCTGAAGGCAGCCCACTTCCTTGGATCCAAATCTCCAGCTAAAGAATCTCATAGAATCATGAGTCTCAGTTCTTTCGTCTTACTGAAAGATGGCATTTTTGTTGGTTTTATTTTATTACTAAGCTCCACTGAAACTATTCTTGGTTTTGTCTAGAGCCTAGGGCAGTACCCGACACACAATGGGCTCCCATAAATATTAATTACGTTATGGTTGGTTGATTGGTTGGTTGTCCTCAGATGTTACCAGGGTTTTCTGGGTGAATGAAGAAAGAAGAGTTAAAGGCATTAATCTGGAAGCTCATATCTTTGATCATAGTCCAGACAGATCTAACAACTGAGGCTTACATGGGCCAAAGTAGCAAATAATTTTAAGGCTATGTAGAGAGGGATAACTTTTCCCTCAAAAACATTATGAGCAAATTAAATAAGCAATGTATGTTCATGGGGAAGGATCTGCAAAGTTTTAAAATTTAAAAGAAAGCAGAGAAAAGTTAGTACACGTGTAATGCCCAGGAGCATTAAGCTATTTGTCTTCTGCTATTTGCTCAGTGCATGCACGTATATGTAAGAACCCTGCTATACAGTCAGGTTCAGATCTTGTTTTGATAAGAACATTTAACTTTGGATGCTAACCACTGCTTATTTTTGATTAAACTATTCATCATAATTTTAAATACATTTAGAATATTCCCCTGTACACTTAGAATTTTATTTTCTCCCGGGATAGAGCATGAAGGTTGATATGAATTTTAATCCTCTCGATTTTTGAGGACATCCTAAAGTCTAAAGAAAATGACAATGAATATGAGGTATACTACCAGGTTCCAAGCTGTTTTTAATGGAATGCCTACCTCTGTTCACTGACTTGGCCTATCCAAGTATTAGCTCCAGCTTAGTAAAAGCTTTCTATGGCTGCTTTCTCACTTTAGCCTTCAGTTCCTCTATTTTCTTACTTTTCCAATGTAGCAGACACTATTGATGTCCTGCCTATAAACTTTCAGAGCTCAAGATTCTTGTGTGCACCAATGGCTTCTTACTTCAAGCACCTAGCTTTCTCTTGACTGTAAGAATGTGTTTACTCATGAGTTGGGCAGGCTGGGAGAGTCAATGCGTAGATGTTCCAAGGAATAGGTTTCATCTGATGATAAATAAGTGAGTGGAAGTGTTCCAGCTTCTAATCACATAGAACAATTTGGGAGCATATCCTATATAGAGCTTTACACACAACTGAGTTCCAGCGATCCCCAGACTTGGCTTGCTCATTGTATCTGTAGCTTTTCTTTTCTTCTTTTTTCCATACTCCTCTACTTGTTTCTTGAGATAGCCTCCAAGAAAAGCTATGTGGTATCTAATATTTGCTTCAATTCCTGCTTCTGGGGCACAATCTAAGACAGCCTCCTCCTCCTCCCCCTCCTCCTCTTCCTTTTCTTCCTGCCCTTGTCAAGGATGAGTTCTAACATCCTCTGACTGCAACATTCCCCTTTCTCTCGTCTTGTCTAATGTAGAACGTGAAGCATCTATGAGGCAGCATATTTTGAGAAACAGTGTAAAAATGCAATGCTATGAAAGGTTCTCTGCTGCTTTCTTTCTTTTTAACCAGAACTCTCCCAAGAGGAAATGAATTATACAGTTTCTGGAGTTGTTGGAGGTGACTTTGAGTTGTTCTCTCTGTCCTTTCTCTGTCATTTCTCTCTCCAGGCTTTTTCTTTGCAGTAGAAGGCAACCCTAGCAGAGCTATTTGTGTCACCAACCCTTAATTAGGTTTCCAGACATACCCATAGGCCTGGGTGTGATATTGGTCAGATTATTAAGCAAACTCATATTCATTTTGTAGTTACTAAAGGCATGATGCAAGCTAAGTGACTACAGATATCCTACAGGGACAGTTAAGACATTGTCTTCATAAGAAAGGAGGCACAGTATATATGAACTCAAACATGGTTACATGATATGTCAGTTAAGGGGGAAAACATAAACCAAAATAAACAATTGACATCAAGTATTCAGAGAAAGTAATTTTTGATGAAATCTGAAAAAATTTGATGGAAGAGGCTTAGAATGGTGGGTGGATTTCATTATGTCAATTAAGTCAACACAGAGAAGAGAGAGTTAACACAAGCTTCTTTAATATTTTTTTATTGGATATTTTATTTACATTTCAGATGCCATCCCCTTTCCCCATTTCTTCTCCCTAGAAAACCCCTATCCCGTGCCCCCTTTTCCTTTTTGCTTTTATACATTTTTTAAAAAACTTAAAAATTTTAATTTTAATCAAAGGCTTTATAAGTATTGTAATGCTCAATCAGAAGTGTAACCCAATACCTAACCTAGATATATCAACTATCTTTGACTGGTGGAGACACGTGAACAACTTCCTCTATGCCCCCCCTTTCTCTCTCTTTCTCTCTCTCTCATCACCTAGCTTCTCCTCTACTTCATCTTCTCCTTTCCTTACTCCATCTCTTCCTCTAGGTGCTCCTTCCCCCTTAGCTCCTCCTATCTATCACCCTTCCTGTTAAAGTAAAACTTTTCTCTCAAAATATAATTAGAGCATAAGTATATCAATTTGTACCAGTGAGGTACAAGATAGTCTTAATACCCAGTCCATCATTTTGTTGACTAACCAGAACCTCTGCCGTCTCTCTTGACTAAAACACTTAGTTTTGAACCTGGCTTTTTTTCTTGGCTTTAGAATGAATGTCAGCTGAAAACCATCCACTCAGATCTTTTCTCTCAAAGTAAATAGCCAGGATTGGCTATGAGACTATAAGTTTTCAACCCCATCAGAAATCCAGAATGACTGAGTTAGCTGAAATTATGGGAAAGCTTCTTTAATCTTAATTCCTAAGAAACTTACTTGCTGTTGAGATCACAGCTTTACTTCCTTCCATAGCCCCCAGGGTAAGATGCCTTTAAATTTCCATCTACTTCAGTTCTTTCAATGTCCAGAAGAATAAAAACTATCTTCATCTGATGCAAAGAGCCTAGGCTAGACCCAACCCATACTGTAAAATAAACATATGTACAAGAATTCCTTCAATTTTTAATACCTGCATACTTTATTATAAGAATAAGAGAAAATATGCACTGATGGATCTCAAGTATAAGAGACAGGAGGTAAGCATTTTCAGCACTGATGATTTTCTACACAGTCACATCACAAAGCTCAAACCTTTAAATCTCTCTACTGTTTTTCATAACTTGTTGAATACTCTATATCATGCCAACTGCCTTCTGGGTTCAGAATGGCTGTAGTAGACTGAGGCCAAGATTGTTTTTGAAGAAAAAAAATGGGAGGACCATAACAGATGTCCCTTTACTTCTTATCAAGACAATAAAATTGTCCTGAGAGTCCCTTACAAAACCGTACTTAAACATTATGGGTTAGAACTGAATCATGAGGCACCCACACTTCACCATAGTAACAGTCAAGGAAGTTGAATAGGATATTTTTCAGATTCTGAATTTAAAGGAAGACATGAAGGAGGAGCAGAGATTGGTTACAATAAAGTTCCTACCATTGCCAGGGTCTCTACCCAAAAACAAAGCCCTAGGTCTAGGCTTCATCGTTTGGTCACTCCCATACAAAATGACATAGAATATATAAAATTGAAAGCTTTACTTGCTCATAGCTTTGACCACAACTGCCTGCCTTCAGTTTACAGAGAGCATGAAACAAAAGCCAGCAAACGTGTACAGACAGCCCTGTCTCCCATAAGTCTGGGCTCTCAGACAAGTCTTTATCTGGATGCCAGTGACTGAGTCTACTGGAAGTAAGATGTACTCTCCTTTGTCCATATCTTTCCTGAAGGGATCTAGGACTGAAAATATATAATTGTGTGTGCTATAGCAGAAGCATGGCTGTATATGTTTATGACTTTTTACAATGTCAGAATTAATTTAATAAACAACAAGTCGATAAGCTATGTGGATTTTGTTGGCTGCAATTCCCCAAGTAGTCTTGCTTTTTGATAGCTTACCATTGGCAAATTCAGATCTTTATGTTCTAATTTTAGTTACTAATACTAACTCTCAGATCAAAGAACACATCACACAGAACATACAGTAATGATCTTTGTTGGTTTGCACATGCATAGTCTCTATTATGGCTACATAAGGGCTAGAGAGGCTGCAGGAGATGTCAAAGAGCTAAAGGGGTCATACTGGAAGCAAAGGTAGAGAGATGTTATTGATGCCAGGAGCCACTGCAATGGATCGATAAAATATTAAGGATGCCTGTTGGAAAGCTGCTGGAAGGATAGAACTAGGCTGTGGGGGTGAAGGGATTCAGACTTCAATGAGGACTCAGAGTTGATACTAGTTGCAGAGGTGAGGTGCAGCATCAGGTCTAGACAGAAGAAATGGATGAAAGGACAGGTGAACTAATCGATGGAGTAGCAACAATTTGAGTAGGTTATGTCAGCATTTCGTCTGAAGCTGAGCTGTAGCCTCAGGAACAGTGGTGAGTTCTCTGATTGTTGGTGCCTTTCCATGCACACTAAACAGTCAGATGACATGTTACTGGGTATCTTAGTTCACTGATATGAAGAAACACCATGACCAAGACAATCATAGCCACTGCAGTACTTGATATCCTTTTCTTTCTGATGCACAAGTGAAGGAGTTACAAGGTTTTATGGTCTTGGTGTATTTAATAAGTTTCAAGTTTGTAGAAGTTAGGTCTAATTTTTCCTCCCAACCCCATGCTCCTAGAAATAAGACTCAGACTCAAAATATATTTACAAATACCTTGGCCATATAGCTGGAAGAAAAGTGATATCCACAGACACAATGAGATGCAGAATCACCTGCTTATACATTTTCATTTAAAGTGTAGTTAAATGCTCCCAAGTCTAGGAAAAACATAGAATCCACCATTTTACATGATACAGAGTTATTTAAAACAGGATATAACCTGATCTTAGTTAATATTAAAAACAAATCCTAATTTAGAACAAGCCTCATTACGTCACAGATGTTGCCTTCCTTCATTAGAAATTTCATTAGCTGTGGCCAAGTCTTTAGCATCTTTCCCCTCCAGGCTGACATGTTATTAGTCAACTGTCACTATGGTGCTATATCACAACCATCCCAAATTTCAATGACATGCAATAAGCATTTATTTTTGTGCTCATACATTTGATGTTTGTTAATATTCTAGGGGACTTAGATTCTTCCAGAACAAAAGAATAATGTAGCAGACATGCAGAAGAGGCAAAGCACAAATACAGGAGATCAGTCTCCTACCAACACGTGTGGAGTTGGCACATTGCAATTTTGTCCATATGTCACTGGCCAAAGCAAACTGGTAAGGACCAAAGCAAGATTTCCAGTTAAACAAACAGTAATGCTGTTGGAAGAGTTGTAATGTCGGGCTAGGGGGGAAATGGGAATCATTCCTTGCTTAGCCGAGTAAGTGAGATGGAGATAGATCATGTGAGTCTGGGTTAGAGCTGGGATGGAATGTGTTTACCTTTAGGTAGTAAATGCACCTAGTCAAGAAGTACCTAATTAACCATGTGGCTGCAGTTTAGACTAGTTCTTTTTGGAAAGTGGAGCACGTTGTACCTGAAGTCACCTTTTATGGGCGAGCTGCTTCATTTTCTTGACTGAATGTATTCAACACCAAAGGGAATCAAAAAAGATTTGGCCTCCCAGAATGCCTCAGTTTGATATTTTCTAGAGCAGGCAGGCAATTACCATCCTCAATATCATTCTGTGTCTGGGAGTCACTGTAGCCACAATAGAAACTGAATTCTGCTTTTTCTACCAGAGGCATTCAGAGATGTGACCGTCATTTTCAAGGAGACTTTCCCAGTGAAACGCCACAGGCTGTAATTATGATCCCAGGCAACATTATGAGGTTAAATGTTGTGACATCAAGAGTATAGTTGAGATGGAAGAGATTCCTCATGATAGCCATAATGCCCAGACTACTCCTTCATCATTACATTAGCCAAAGCTTTCTCGACGGGAGACTGTAGATGTTATTTAACCACATTTCTGCAGCATACTCACAGAGGGGAATTACAATGCAGGTAAGCCATAGTTAAGAACATGTGTGTCTCTTGGCAGGGAGCATATGCATTTTTTACCCTTAAAATGAGATTTATTCATTCACTAAGCAGTTTCAAGGGTATCTCAGCTCCTTACAAGCCACCTTGACAGGAAGAAATATATGTGAAATCATTTGAGGCACCACCGATCCTCTGAGCAAAGCATATAATATCATGTTTTGCATATTTATTTAGTGTTTTTAACACTGTCATTTGCTAGAGTCTGCCAGTATGTCCTCAATTTTAACTTATACTTAATACTGCCAGTATGTCCTCAATTTTAACTTAACTTTCGTGGTGAAAGTATGATGAAGGGCCCATTTTTTTTTTTTACAGGTATATAATTTGAAGCCCAGATCTTCAGGCTAGGTAGTCTTAAGGTATGGAATCTCCCACGACTAACAATGGAAAGAGGAGATGGGGTTCTTGGCACTTATTAAATAGATGTTCTGAATTAAGTACTTGTGTCTGTGGAACCAACTAACCACACATTGCCACAAATCTTGATTGACATAGGACAAATTTCTCCTCCCCAGTATCCATTTTTATTTCTGTTAGCAATAAAACCTAACTTTCTTTTGGAAGAATGACTCCTTTCCACGACACATGCTCTGAATGGAAAAATCCAAGCCTGCATCTGTGAAATGGGTCAAGCCTAGGGATCAGTTGCATAATGAACTATAGTGCGACCCGCTGTGGTGTAGTTTATTTTAGCTTATGTCAAAATCAGAGAGCCATATCTGGTGATAATCTTTTTGCAGATAGAGCCCGGAGGCTCTTCCAGATATGGCATGCCAGATATAAAGAACACCCCTTTGAATGTGGTCATTTTCTTCCTATAAAGACATTAACATTTAGTGATAGCTATCTTTAAACCTAATAACTTCTCAAAACACTCTACCTCTAAACACCAAAATCAAATCAACTTTCCATATTCTACCTTATACTACAAATTAAATTTCAGCTACAGCCCAAGCAGTAGCTAGTAAGCATAACCCTGGGATTTTGACTGGAGCCTTTATGAATGTAATATTTTCTTTCTGGTAGCAATGTAAAGAACAGGGCATAAGGCTGCAGTAACAGCTGGTAGATGTATTTTTACTGTTGGGAAAACTCTCAGATTCAATGTAATAAAATGGATAATGGTGCTAAGAGATTAACATACACAAATATGTACATATGTGCTTTCACACGCACGCACACACGCATGTAAGCACACACACACACACACACACACACACACACACACACACACACGTTGAAGAGATTTTTCAGCAGATAAAAGTATGTTGTGTTGTTTTTACAGAGTGCCTGAGTTTGGATTCCAGCACCAACACTGGGTGGCTCACAACTGTTATCAACTCTAACTCCAGAAATCTAATGTTCTTTTCTGTTTTTGACTGGCACATGAATATGAGGTATCTACACATATAAACACATGTATACACAAATAAAATATATTTTGAATTGCCAAAGCGAATTCGAATCCAGCTTCCACCATTTATAAAAAAAAAAAAAGTCTAATTTGAAACTTCCTTAGCTCAGGTCATGGATCCTGCCCAGTGGCCTCAATTGTTTCTATTCAAGAGATCTTGGACAGAGAGGCTGATTGTTCTCTGATGCTCCCATGAACCTTCTCTAATAAAGCTTTCCTGTTTCTGTAGCCACTTTACTTCTTTATACTGTCAACAGTGATAAAGATATAACTGTGTTTCACTGAAAAGCTTCCAACTAGTTCTGTTGATTATATAGATGCCTATCATTACAAAGCTATGCATGGTTGAAACCATCTCACATATTCTTATCATTGTAGATCTGATCTAAGAGCCTTCCAGTATTGTGACCATAGGACTTCATTTTCTACTGAGCTCACTGAGGCTGCTGTGAATCATAAATTATTGCGAGTATTTTTGTTTTGTTTTGAGACAGGATCTATCTATGTAACCTAGAGAGGGCTCAGACTCTGACTATTCCCTGTTTAGCTTCTCAAGTACTGAGATGAAATTTGATTCTATCTTTAAGTTTTAAAACATATGTGCTTGGAACTACTTTAGTATGTAGTAAGATCATTTGCTCTGTAAGTATGAAGCCCAAATTAGAGTCTCCAGTACCCATGTAAAAAGCTGGACATGGAGGCCTAGCATTGAGGAACAAAAATAAGAATGTCTGGAAAGCTGCTGACCAGCCTAGGTAAAATATTTAGTTTCTGATTCAACTAGGGACCATGCCTAAATGAAATACAGAGGAGATTGATAGAGGAAGATGCTCTATGACTATGTGCCACACATATCCACTCTCTCTGTCTCTCTCCCAGCACCCTTACACACACACACACACACACACACACACACACACACACACACACAGAGAGATTTTGGAGTACTTTTGGCATTAGATTTTCGGAGTAGGATGTTCAACTTATATTCTTAAAATTAATCTTTTGATTATTTAACATGACTTACTGTTCATAATGAACAATATTAGCCTAGGGTTTCTGTATAACACATGAGTTTTTATACCCTGAGGCTTCAGTTCATGACATCAGTCTTTGGCTTTGAAATCTTTTGAGTTTCTATTCTTCAAATACATTAAAGAAATGTGATGACAATCTTTTCTTAGTTTGTATAACAAGCATAGAACAGCCTAATCATGAGCTTTGATTACATTTCTTATCATTTGATATTTCTGAAATACTTTTGCTTGTTCTATTTTATTTCTAACTTACATGTACAAAACATGAGTTTTTGACATTACTAAGAGACAATCTCACAGCAAACCCCCTAATCCTCTCTTACAATGTTTGCTCTGACTGTTCTCTTAAAATTATATTGTAGAAAGTGCATACAAAGTCATACGAAAATTAGTTATTAATTTGAATATGGCATTTTAAAATCAATTGTAAGGGCCCATGCTGGAATATGATTATGGATGAAGAAAGTGTTAAGCAGCTACAGGTTGGATTTTATATCTGTGTAATGAATGAATATTGTACTCACTTCCAAAGCAGAACAGAAGATCATAAGGCAAAATGTTAGTGCCTGCTAATTTTAGATTAAAGAAAAGAGGGAAAAAGAAACCATAGCCACAAACCTTGCTATAGTATTTTTTTTTCTTATTACATTTCCTTTCAGGAAGCATTTGATTGTAGGAGGAGCTAAGGTGGGAGGAGTAAGGAGAGGAAGAGGAGTAAAGGGAGGAGGAGGAGGAGGAGAAGTAAGAGGAGGAACTAAAAGAGAGACAAGGGAGAAAGAGAGAGAGGGGGCAACATGGAGGCTGATGTTCGCTTGTCTGTAGCAGTCAAAGGTAGTTGGTATATCTAGGTTGGGTATTGGGTTACACCTCTGATTGTAAGGGCATCTTGTTATTGATCATTACCAAATATATAAGCCTTTGATTAATCTTTAAGTATTAGAGTCTCATTTATCTACCAGGCCTGCATAGTTGGCAGGATGGTCTGGGCAATGCCCAACCTTCCAGAGACAACTTGGAAGATTGGCAGAGCTATCTCCCACATTGGCGTCTCGTGGGTGGCAGGGCTGGTATTTCTGGCTGGCCATTTCTATCTGCAGTGTGCACGTGGCCTCTGGCCATGTGGTTGAGTTAGGCAGAGCTGCCGTAGCTTAGCCAGTTGGCCTAACCAGTGGCCGCTTTTTAAAGTAATTACTACAATATTTGATTATTGTAACTGTATTATTTATCTATTGTTGCTAGATCAAATTGCTGCAAATTTAGCCTAAAATTATGCAAGATACCTTTTATTTCCCAACTCTGGAGGTTTCGGCCTGGAATGGGTCTACATTAGGCTAAAATGAAGATGTCAGCAGGCCAGTTGTTTTTGTAAAGACTCCAAAAAAATCTATTTTCTTGTCTTTTTTTTTCCAGATCTCTAAAGTTATATTCCTACACTTACAGATCTACCCTATATATCTTAAGAGCCTTAATTGATGTATATCTACAAAAATTTACTTACAATGTAAGATACCATACACCTCATTTCCTGGAGTTAGGATTTACACTTTGTCAAAGCCATGATTCTGCTGATCACAAGAATTTATAGTAGGAGGGCTTCTACAAATTAAAAGAAATGTGCAAATTCCTTCTCAATTTAACACATCCTATTTTGAAGAGATGAAAGTTTTCAAGTTCAGAGCCCCAAGGACTAATTGTGCACAGCTGAGCCACACAGTTTTCCAACTGAAGATAATAAAAAATTGACTCTGTCCATGGAGATGATTTCCATCAGAATATCAGGCTGATCACAAACTAAGAACAAAGTTGTCTTTTGGATTCCCATCAATGAAGAGATGAACATCGTTTGCTCTGCTGTTGCTCAACTCACCAAATCAATATGACCATGACGACAAGTTATCTCTGTTCTTATATTTTACATCTTGCATTGGCCGTGGTGGGTCTGCTAAAATCATGTCAGTTCCCTTTGAACTAGAATTTTCCTAGCCGGGTTAGTTGTCTGAAATGTAGGTCTTAGGACTATTTACTTAGAAAGTACTAGTGTTCCATTGGCCTGTGATTAATAAGCTTACTTTCTCAAGTAGATTAAATTTTCTTTAAAGAAAGAGGTCATGGAATTCAGAAACTCCCAAAGAGACCACAAGCAGATACTTAATTAAGCAAGCAAATTCAAGCAAGAACTTGGCACAATACCATGCAAACAGTCCTTGCCCATCTCTTCGCATGTCATTGAGCAATTGTGTTACTCCAGTGAACAACAGAAGGATGTAGTAAATGTTCAAGAGCTGAATTACATAACCAACCCCAAGAAATGTTTAACTGCCTTACCAGTTATCGGAGGGTGGCTGATAATTTTCATTACTCTCCTGGCATTTGGATGGTTTTTGTTTTCTTCTTCCCTGTACAAGTATTTTATCAGATAAAATTTGTTCTAAAATTTTTTAAAAAAGAGAGATTTCTCTAATTTTGAAATTCAAATCAAAATTAGCGTGTGTGTGTGTGTGTGTGTGTCTGTGTGTGTGTGTGTGTGTGTGTGTGTGTGTGTTTCCTCTTCTCTTTTGTATTAATGAACCCCAAGATCCTTGGGAATGTGAATTTTCAGTTGCCCAGGAATAGATGACTCATTTCAACTAGACCAAGTGACCAGTGGGCAGTAGCTATGCTGCCACCACATGCCTTTCTGGATCCTTGGGTGAGTGGACTTCAAAGATGCCCCCTAGAATACAGGGATCTTTACCTGCTTTCACTTTGGAAAATCAGCTAGCATTAGAAGATGGAACCCTTTAAAAATGCTACTGGTTTCTCTGTAAAGGAAGTGTTTAAAAATCACCTTTCGGGGCTAGAGAGAATGGCTCAGAGGTTAAG
This sequence comes from Rhabdomys pumilio, assembly GCA_030674055.1. NCBI lineage: Eukaryota > Metazoa > Chordata > Mammalia > Rodentia > Muridae > Rhabdomys > Rhabdomys pumilio. The sequence continues at coordinate 199,246,179 of JANHMN010000002.1, read as the reverse complement.
TGAAATGGCTGCTCTTTTGGAGGTCCTGGGTTCAGTTTCCAGCAACCACATAACCAGATGGTGGCTCATAACCATCTATAATGAGATCTGGTACTCTCTTCTGAACCTCAGATATATATTCAGGCAGAACTTATGCAAGATAAATAATTAAATCTTTAAAAAGCAAACAAAATACTTTTTAAAAAAAATCACCTTTAATCTATTCCTTAAGTCTCTCGATGGATATTATCTCAGTTCAGATTCATTTCAAAGTAGAACTTGAAATTTAATTAATTAATTTGAGAGCTAATCCCAGGAAACATCAGTAGAGTGGAAGTGAGATGGAGAACAGGCAGTCTCCCCATGTGCACTAGCAAATAAAGTTCTACTGTGGGCATTACATGATTTCAGACCTGATGGAAAATTCTAAGAGTCTGTGGAGAACACTCAGAACTATCCTGTGGCTCAAGGTGGGGAGGGCAAGAAGTTTTCTGCTGGTTGGGAGAAAGCTTCCTGGCCAAGGGGAACTCAAGAAGCTGGAAGTAGAGCCACCCTGCCCTACGGTGGTAAGGTCTGTGCTCAGTGATGAAAGGATTTCTCATCAGTCTGTAAGTGAGACACCTAAAGAAGCTCTTGGAAGTGAATTTGCATTAGGACTAGGGTTTCTTTCCTTTGTAAGCCACAGCCATGGCCAGACATTACTGGACAGTACAGTAATGCATTACAATTCTGGACTGCAGCAAGAAAGATTAGTTCAAGAAGACTCAAAGAAGAGAAATCATATAACCTGAGTAAGCTAAGTGTAGCTTTAGATTTCCTTACTCAGGGTACGTTTCTGGCAGTTTAGTTTTCTGTAAACTTTCCACTCAAGGATCCTTCACTAAGACAACACACAGCTGCTAATTGCATATTCCTTCCCTGGTTTCCATGTTCGCATGGCTAGTCCTATGTATTTATGTCAATACGTGCAGTCACCATGATCAGAATCATGTCTAGACAGTGACTGAGGAAGGGTCCAATGAGACAGTAAAGGAGTGTGAGAAACGGAGCAGGGAGGAGAGGGAAGGAAGCCTGGCACAGGTGAATTCCAGCGGTATCCATGGAGTGTGCGATGGTGCTGTGTCGGGTCCTGCTCAAGTTTGCTTCCTTAAGCTTGGCAAGAAGCTTGGCAAGGGAACTGGGTATGCTCATTCTGTCTTTCTGGGAATACCTAGGCAAGTTGGGCAAGATCCTCCCCTAAACTCCTTCACCATCCAGTTTTGGAAGACAAGCTTGTAAACAAAGGCATTTTGAAAACTGACTTTGGGTAAGGAGCACCACCCAAAGGAAATTGACTACCAATAAACGCAATGACGTATGTGTGCCCCTTTGCCACAAGACACAACATTCAACAGCACAAAGCATGGCTGATCCCCTCCTGTAACTGTTTCCTCATGTCTTGCAAAACTTCCTGTTTAAAAAAAAAGGCTGTTAAAGGAATGTGATAAGAACCAGGCAGGAACTCAGTTGAGACTCAGCAGCTTTGATACTGGAAAGAGAAAGTAAATATCACACCGAAGGTTGGTGAAACTATTGTGTGTTTCTCTCCCCTCCCCACCCCCAAAGGAGTGTTTGCTCTTTTAAGAAAAACTTACTGTTTAAAATTCAAGTGTTATACTGCCAAGAAAAAGGTGGGCATTTGCTCGTGGTAGTTAGTTATGACGTAGTGCTCCTGACCTCTGTTTAGTTCAGAAAAAAATAATGTGGTTCACCATACACAGAGCTTGTGGGAATTCAAGCCTTAAGTGATAAAATACTGAGATATTCTTATATGAGGAAAGGATATGTTATGTAATATCATTTTAATTTAAAATATGTAACAAGGACCCACAAAATGACTCAGAAGGTAAAGGAGTTTTCTACTAAGCCTGAATACACACAAGCAAACACACACACACATACACACACAAAAACAGTAAACAAAGTAATAAAGTAATAAAATTCAAAATACATATCCTAGTAAAATACTATTATGAATTCACTTCTCATAAAATTTGGTGTTTATAAGTTTGTATATGTACTTTCTACATTATATATAACATTAGAATTTACTAAGAGCAGCAGTTTAGGAGTTGGATGAAAAGTGGCTTTCACTAAACATCATTGTGCTTGTAAAACGTGCCACAGCTACACCAAGTCCTGCTGTCAGCACACAGTCATATGCATTCTCAGGAGGCTCTGGTAGCATGTGGCCTCATCAGCGAATCCCTATGTACAACCTTTAATTGCAGCTGTTCTTGCTGCATTATCATCTGTCATAGCTCAGGCTCACCTTAGATCCTTTTATGTTTGCTTAATTTTCCTCTGTGAACAAATGCTACTGAGTGTTAGTTTTTTCTAGACAAATACAAGGTTGCAAGATATTCATTAGGAGATGATTTAGGAAATATGGGAAAAAAGAAAAGCCATTAACAGGGTATGCCAATGAGTAGAATGACTGCTGTAAGTAGCCAGGACTCAGAGTTTGAGGTTACTTGGCATGTTCTCATGCTCCACGATTGTCCCAATCAAGAGGTGGGGACTTGAGGCACTTAGCCAAAATTTTCCATATGATGTTAGTTGCAGGCTGCTTTGTAGGGGATTTCTGGTGGGGTGTAAGGGGAGAGAATCAGAAGAGAATGTTAACAGGACTTGGCCAACATACATCTGGATGCTCTGACAGCATCTGCTATGGCCACATATTTCCGTGATCAGGATTCAGAAACCAGAGTCATCTAATCTCTTGACTTTAAAATGTGTGTGTTGCATTTCAACGATCCATGCTAAATTGAGATTGCTAAGTAGTTGGAGAAAATCTTACACAAGATGCAAAACCTAGATGAAGGGGAGAGGACAGCCAAATGACAAACGAAGGAAGGGATGTTTTCAAGTCCGCTGCATGTTTTTGCCTGTTTAAATTCTGAGTTTAAAACAAGATTTAAATCTTGGATTGCTTGAGAACTGATTCTTGGCAATCACATTCTCATTCAGAATAAAATTGCTTAGCCACATCCTACGATCTCTGTTTTCCACTTGGTAGCATTTCACTTTTCATGCCTCTCCTGCCCAGTCAGTTTGTGTCCACCCATTAGTCACATTCCCCAGTCGAGTTGCCAGCTGTGCTGCTTGACAGTTCCCATCTTCCATGCTGAGATTTTCTAATTCCTCCCCAAGTTACTTGGAAAAAGCAGTCTCTGAGGTGGGACATATCATTTGTGACCCAGGAAACCTCAGTTGCATCTAGTGATGGTAAGGGAAGCCTTTAGATTCCAGAGACTGGACGTAGGTCCATCTGGCCACAAAGACCACTCCTTTGATCTATCTTCTCTTCAAGTCATAATCTTCTCCAAGTACATGGTACCATAAAGAGCGCAGACAAGGTTGAGATGCTGCATCTTAAACAAAAGTCTTAAGTTACAGATTTGGTTTCCTTACTATGGAGCCAGTCTCAACACTCAGTTGTTCATTTCTTTATTCCACATTCTCTCTCTCTCTCTCTCTCTCTCTCTCTCTCTCTCTCTCTCTCTACCTACCTATCTATCTATCATCTATGTATCTATCATCTGTGTGTGTTCTACATATCCATGTGTGTGCACATGTTTGTGCACATGTGTATACATACACGTGGAGGCCAGAGATATACATCAAGTATCTTCCTTAACTACTCTGAACTTTATTTTTAAGACAAGGTCTCTTACTAATCCTGGACTCACTCACTCATCCTGACTACTTGGGAGAGTCCCAGTGATCCTCTGTTTCCAATTTCCCAGCTTTGGGATTATAGGTAGATGCTGCTGCACCTGGATTTTTCCATGAGATTCCTATAGATCTCAGCCTTCACCTTACTGACTGAGCCTCTCTGACACATTATTGAAGGCATAAAGCTTTTCTCTTCAACGACTTCAAGAAACAGAATACTAAAAACATTAGGTAATTATGAAGTCAACTCAGCTCAAGTCCAAGAATCCTGATCTTATAAAGAAGGAAACATCGTCTCCCATTTGCAATTCCATCTGATGTCTTCTTCCTTAATATTCTCCAGCAGTGGCATCCGCCTTCCTAAAGGTTCACTTGCTATGTCTCACTTTTGAAAGAATAATTTTTCTCCTGCAGGTACTTTGTTGTTGTTGTCTTCTTTGCACCTGGGTGTTTTATGTCTCAGATATTTGCATAATTTTTATTTCCTTTGGTAGAACCTCTTATATAAAATGAAAGGCTATTTCCTCTAAGTACAATGTGAATAGGCACCAGTACTTGGTTCACAATATTACATTTCTATAACCCTTTACAAGTAATTTATTTGCTGTATGTCAACCAACCAAATATGACTCTCAACAAGAGTCAATTAAATAATGTGTTTAAATCATTGTGTTTTAAGATTGAACCTAGTAAAGGCAGAACAACCTCAAAATGAATGTTAAAAGATGATAAACATTAGATTTTCTTACCTTGTATCTGAAAATTTATATCTACTTAGTTGAATTTCTTTACTCACAAGTATATATTCATAGTTGCAGTAGAAAGAAGGAAAGATTTAAAAGGAACCCTCAAAGATTTATTTTCATCTTGCTATGATTCTTACCTAAACTTGTTCACTTAATGGTCTTCCAGCCAGTTATTCAAATACTTATTTGTTGCATGTGTTCTGTGTCAGCAAACTCACAAGGAAATTCAAAAGAGTTTCAGAAAGTTCTACTTGTTAGGCATGTGGTATTCAGAAGATAAATAATGGGTTGTGGGCAGTTTTAAATGCTGTAAAATATTTGTATAGCTCTCCATGTTGTTCATCTAAATAAAATGAGGCTATGCAAATAAACCTGTTAGGAACTCAATGGAAAATAAAATCATTAGGTTGAGCCTCAGCAACCCTTAGCATCTGTAAAGTTTTAATCCAACTCATCTTCTTACCTAGCAAATGAGTGTTTGTCTGGATAACCATCTCTGTGATAGTATACAAATGCCTAGGACATGCAAATTCTGTAGTTCAGAATAGATTATTTTCTTTTCTGTTTATACCTCAGAGAAACTGCCATGTCCAGAATAATAATTACCCTGTTACTTGGCACCAGACAATTAACCAATAAGGGTCTTAGAAGTGATGACCCTGAGCCATGTGCTCTCACTGTGATGTAGTACAGGCCCCTGCTTCCCCACTCCAAATACAGTGTCTCTGGTCCTTCAGTGGTCCCTTTGGTAGATAATCCAAAAGTAATTTTTTATTTTTAAATCTCGCATCGAAAGACTGAAAAGAGGTATTGAGGGATATATTGAGATACTGTCTTCCTAATAACTTGACATCTGACCATCATCTAAGATAGTTCTCCAGGTGGCTTGTGGTACATAAGAAATACTTATCTCCTTGATAACCTTAATATGATAAGATTGCCACAGCTTCAGCTTCATTTGGACCCTCTCTGCTTCTCACTGGATGTGTGCTCTGGCTTGGTCTCTTCCCTAGCATCAGCCTTATCAAATGCTCACCTTTCATTCCTCCTGCCAGAAAGAACTTACTCCCCTACACTTCTTTCTTCTTTCTTCCCTTTTGTCCTGCTGGTTTCTTTCTCTCCCCAACCCCTTCCTTTCATTGGATGATTCCATTATGTACCAGAAGTTGGGTTTGAATGAAAGATTCCCTTTCCTCAGCTTCCTGAGTGCTGATATTACAGGTGTGTTCCTCTACACTCATCCCAGGCCCTCTATTATAAGTGCATACATAATTATGTCACTGCTATTTCCTTCATCAAAATGTTTGGGTTTCTTACTAGGTAATGAAAGCCTGCTTCAATGTCTCTGTTTATAGTTCGTCCGTATTCTTCAGTCTTACAGAATAACACTTGAGTCTGGACTATTGGTGGAGGCTCTTTTCCTCCCAGTTTTGATTGTCAGCATTCCTGAGAGCCAGCCTGAGAACATGCTTTCCTTCAGTCCATCTCCCTCCCCAGGCTGGGTTTCTTGCACAGCTGGATTGGATGCCCTGCTAATTTCAAAGCCTGAATTAACAACTGTGTATTGTAGATGGTTTCTATTCTGTATCTTACATGCCTAGAACTCTTGGAATGAACAGGCTGTCTTTTTAATCTGTAACACATGGAGATTGTCCCATTTTACCAATATGTGATGATGCAACCACTCTAACTGTGGTGTGACTAAATACTTGGCACTCTGCAAGATGTTAGTTGTGCTTCTCAGGGTTGTTCTATACATCATGTCTTGAGGTGAACTCTAAAAATGTGAAGGTGCTAAGACACAAATAGCGACTATTTCTGATATTATTACAATAAGATATATTTTTGTTTTAATAATGTTCATATTTTTAAATTTTTATGTAAGGATCCACATGTATGTGGCATCTGTAGTCAGAAACAAAGTTTAGAAACCAGTAGAGATTATGTTGTACTTATTATTATGGATCTTTTAGGCAAATATTTGTGGAATGAAAAAGAACTGAAGTAACTGATTTTTCTCTAGAGTTGGAATTATGGACATTTTTTTTTCATTTTCCATCTGAATTGCAGGGTTTTACTCTTATACAATCTGTTTCATTTATAATCAAATTTTATATAACTCCTAAAAAGTAAATAACATAATTCACATTTTTATTAAATGATTAAACCATTTTGCCAAGAGATTAGTTAATTCAATCAAACTCACTGTCAAGACATTTAACTTTATTATTTGGAAAACATATAAAAATAATATAAATTCTGATGCCTGTACTTTGAAATAGAATAAAATGCGACTCTGGAAATTTATAAAATTGGACAGCATATTTTAGACCATTTGGAAGCAAAGTATTCTGTTGGTCTTGGAGCAGAACCTAAAGCCAGCTTTGAATTATATAGTTGGCTTTTAATGAAATATAGCTGTCTATTTGTGCTGCCAAATATATTATTCTTTGGTACATAATACAGCAGACATGAAGATTCTACATATTCAGCAAAAGATTTTCTGTGAAAAACAATATACTTATACATAATTTATAAAGGTCTATAGTTACAGGTACAATGTTTGAGAATATTGGCAATGAGAAATGAAAGAAACTATTTTAGAATATTATTTATTTTGATTTTCTTCTGGAAAATCAAAATGTTTTGGATTCATTATTATAAATTAAAACTAAGCACATCTTCAGTTTTTATTGATAGTTAAGATTTCAGTAACTGCATCTGGCAAAAGATGAGCTAATTAATTCTGTGCATATACATATTGAAAAGGTTATTAAAAGGTGTGCTACAACCATTTTAAGTTTCCTTTTGTGTGCTTATTACCTAACAAGTCTATGTAATAACTTAATAACCTTGTCACTCCAAACATTATGCTTGTTCAAGTTCTAAAGCTCTCAGCCTAGGCCACTATTAGACGCATGTGGGGGCAATTTGTGAAAATGTTCATGGTCTGTCCTTTCTACTCAAGATCAACTGAATCAGGTCCCAGGAACCAGAACAGCACAGAGGAGTATTTTATAAAGTAATCCAGGTTACAAGTGGGCACCAAAGTGTGTGCCACTTTAGGCATACTCGGCACAGATGATGTCAATTTGTTGTTTACTTGGTACTGATATACTTAGGTGGAGATTTTGGTACATAAAGGCAAGTACAAATTATCACCATGGAAAATGCTGAAAAGTGACCTGAAAGAGGAACTTTTATTGACTCAAACTTTAAAGGAAATATACAGCATTCAAATCCCTCAAGGCAATATTATAATATAGTCCCACTTAGTATTTATTTATTTATTTTCTGAGGAAAGGGATAGAAACTGCTTGAAATTTGCCCTTTTCTATTATTATTATTATTATTATTATTATTATTATTATTATTATTATTTCATTTTTATTAAAAATGTATACAATGTATTTTGATAATGTTTTTCCCACTCCTTTTGCCTCCCAGTCCTCTCCATGTCCCTACTCAGCCAACTTCATGGCATTTTTTTTTCTCTCTCAAAAACCACCAAACCAGAAAAAAACCCAAAACAACAACAAAAAAGATCCCCCAATACAAAGGCCAAGAAGACAAAAATTGCCAAAATAAAATACAATGAAACAACTCCTAACCCCATCCCCACACAAACAAAACAAAAAGACCATTGACTTTGTGTCCTGTTGTCTAAGTACTCCTCGGCATGTGGACTGCCTTAGAGTGCGGTTGGTACATCCAGTGACATGCCATTTCCCTTTTACAACAGGTATCAGTTGCCGTTAGCCTCTTAGTTAGGGGTGGGACTTTGTGTCTACTTCCTGGTGCTGGGATTTTGTCTTGCTCACCCGTGCAGGTCTTCATCGGTATGCTACAACAGATTTGTGAGTTTGTATGTGCATTTGTCCTGTTGCGTTTGGAAGACACTGTTTTCTTGGAAAACATCACCTCTGGCTATGACAATCTTTTAGTCTCCTCTGACACATAGATTTGGGATGGGAGAGCTTTGATGAAAGTGTAATAAAGTACTCCAGTCTCTCACTCTCTCAACATCGTCCAGTTGTGGGTCTCTGTGTTCATAACCATCTACTGCAAGGAGCTTCTCTAATGGGTGATAAATGATGGCACTGTTCTACAGGTATAGCAATATGTCATTAGGAGCCACTGTATTGCTATAGTCATTTAGAAAAATAGTTATGCTTTCCTATATGTCCATTACTTATCTTGTCCCAAGTTCTTGGCCACTTTGACAGTGTCAGGTATGGGGCCCCATTTCATGAATGTACCTTAAATTCAATTAAAATTTTATGGTTACACCCATAACATTTGTGCCATTATTGTGCTAGTATGTCTAGCACGTAGGTCACTGCTGTGGGGTGGTATTGGTGATTATTTTCTTCTACAGTAGTATGCAGAGAACTTTCTGGCACCATGAATGCTAGTTAGTAGGGGTGAAGCTTCTCATTTAACTTCTCTGTATTTGATTACATAATAATTGACTTCAGCAATTAGGCCTTGCCATTAGATTGTGTAGAACAACCAATAGTCTTGACAATAGCCTATGTGTGATGTTTGGAGAACTCTGTGGTGACCTCTGTGGTCAATTTCTCAACAAAATGTAAGCTATACTTGGTGCTGGAGGTTTTATTTGGTGGCATAAGATGTCTAATTAGAGCACTGTCTACCTAATGATATGGTTATTCCATTTACATTCTTTCCAGTTTTCTGGGTTTTAACCAATGCATTATATATACTCAGAACCCCCTCTTAATATAAAACACCTGCTGAACAGCAATCCCTTGGAATTTTGCAATATGACAGCTTTATTTATAATTCATCAGAGTGAAACAAGCATACATCTGTAGCAGATAGGAAGAGTGACCTCCTCCCGAGGGTCATTTGATGCCATATCACTAAACACATCGTCTCTTCCAGCTTCTCTAATCATTTTCTCATTGCTTTCATGTACCAGCATCTTGTTTGATTTATACATTATGGAAAACTTCAGATTTCAGCTCATGTGCCAGAATCATCATCTTGGTCTTATTGCTGTAATGTATCCCTATGATTTGAAATATCAGCAGCACTCCAAAGCTCTCAAATATATCTCATTCACTGCATTTTTTCTTTTGAGCACATTTGGATCATTGGTTCTTTAACTGAGTACATGGCATACGTGTCTCTCTGGTATACTCCTTTGTTATGTCTTCATCCTACTCACTGTATGATGCAGTGTCTACAGCTACATAAATCAGAAACCTAGGGGTGTCCTCAGCATTGCCCTGATCACACTCACAAAACAAGACCCTCACCATGTCCTATGTAGTGGGGCCTCTATGGTATTCTTAGAATCAATTCTCTTCTCTGAGCCTCCACAGTAAAATTAGTTATCTCTTGCTGCATCACACTGCCCTATACCCTAGTGCCATAAACAATGGGATTTGTATATCTCTCTTAGTGTTCATAGGTTGGAAGTTTGGGTGCAGCTTGACTGGGTAATTCTGGCCAGGAATTGTTCATGAAAACACATTCAAGATTGTTGGGAGTCATTTTTGCCTCATTCTGTGAAAGTCTGCCTGTCTGACAGAGTCAAGCAGGTTAGGGTCTGCTGGCAGACTTCCTAGTCAGATGACACATGGACTGATAACAAGAGACACCCTTGAAGCTCAAGGCGACAGGCTGAATATTCTATTAACCTTAGTGGAAGGAACCAGAAGACCTCTGGATGGGTAAAGATATCCTATGTGTGTCAGTCATTGTCTTTACTAGCTTGTGACTTTGTTTCCCACAATACTATAAAGTATATAAAGGCTATGAGTAATACATTTAGAGCTGGCGTGGTATAGACCTGCAGCCTTCTTGATTTCTAACCTTTGTCTCTGACTCTTCTCTTCCATCTTTCTTACAATCATCCTCACTACCCTCTCAGAGGCCTGTTAGACTTTGTACTAGCAGGCCTGGGGTACAAGATGCTATGAAGGCGATTATTATCTGAAAGCCTCACGAGTGGCTAGATCTTCCAGTGTGTTTCATATACATAGCTGGATTGTTTGTGCTGGCTGCCAGTTTTGTAAGCCTCAGTTCTTCCAAAAAGGAATCATCCAACTGGGCGGTATCCCTGTTCTCACACGTCAGTTGGCTTCAGCAAATCATCACTGCAATTGACTTTCACAGGTTACTTTTGGAACATCATATTTGACCTACCTTATTGGCTACCCAGATCAGTCCTGATCAGTGAATGGGTAAAGGTACTACACTGAAGTGTGAGAATTAAAAGATAAATGTTAGGGGTAATTTGGAGAATGGCAAACACAAGCAGCTAATTCTAGATGTCACGTCACTTCCTACAGAGACGACAGTGCCCTCCTCAGGAGCTTCGGTGCTTTTCTTCATCTCAGCCTTTTCTTCAAGTCAGTGAGAAATGTCTTAAGTGGCCTGGATGCGTCATCTGCTGGCTTTAATTCTTTATGCTGTTACATCAGATTTAGAAGGAAATCCATGTTCTTCTCTGAAATGTCCTCACAGTTAGACCTAAGTCTTATCAGTCTTATCCTCATTGCACTTATCTTACCATCAACTTCGTGGTAAGTTCCCTGGATTTTCTACTGCTCTCCACCAAACCTCACCACCTCAGAGCTTTTGTAAGGGTCTGCTCTTCATTTATAAATGCCTTTTCCTCCCTCTGAACAGCCTGGATGCCTTTACCACTCTCTACCTCTCAGTATTGATATTTCTTCAGGGAAGTCCTCCTTGACCATTGAAAACATCACATGGTGCTTTTTTTCTCATCACATTCATCCCAATTTATAACAACTAGTCTGCTGTTTAGTTACTTTCCTCTTATTGTGGAAGCAAGATGCATCACAATACTGGAGCAAGACTCTAGATGCTGAGAGTAAGTTCTTATATTGCAAGGCATAAATGAGTGAACAAGTGACTTTTTATCTTTAGGTGAAATTTTATATAAATGTCTAGATTTAACTTTCCATTTCTTTCCTTTTAAAAGATTTCAACAACTCCGAGGTAGCCAGAATCATCCAGAAGTGTTTGGACTAGAATAAAAACACCTTTCCTCTCTCCCTGTTCCAGTAATTTTCTTTAAACCAAAAGCCTAAAAAAGAGCTGTGTTTCTGAACTATTGATTGTAGAATAAAGTATAAAGGATTTAAGTACATTTTGGTCCAACCCTAGATGATATTTTTAAGTTGAAGGATGAAATAGAAAACCACCAACCCAATTACTGCAACTGAACCAATCAATATGTTCCCTGTCTCACTCTTTCCCTCCCTCCCTCTTTTAACCCTTCCAGTATTTATCTCTATTTGCTAAGAATTTGTTACAAAATAGCTTGAATAACATGATCACATATTGCCATTTTGTGTGTATTCCTAATTGTGCATTTTGAATGAAGAAAGTTCAAAAGCTATATGAAACTCTGGAAAGAATGTGTTGACAACCAATTCATATTATTGGAATTTTTTGGATCTGTGCTACAGAGAACAACATTCGAGGCAAGGCCTCTCCTCATGTTTGATCACAAGACTTGTGGCACATTTGGGAATGGATTTTACCTCTGCAAGACATTTATCTGTTGACATGTGCTGTGGGAACATACTGTATTTTCTTCCCCAATTTTGTCATCACACTGTCAAAAATGACCTGCAAAGTCTTTTGCAAAGGAGATTAGAATGACTCTTTCCTTTCTTGTTTCCAATATTTCTGTGCATTCAGAATAATCAGTGCTTTTTTTCATACATAAGACTGGAATGGAGACGAAACTCTGAGATCAGATGGAGTAAGGGACACCCAGCACCAATGAGTAGTAGTGAAACTGTTTGGGGGAAAGACTTGAAATTGTTATGTACCAGCTGAGAGAAAAAAGTCCTAGAGTCCTGCAGAAAAACAAGGTGCATTGTCAGATACAAGGAGTCATAAATACAGCAGTTATGGAGGCCGGCAGTCATGCAGGAAATATATATATTCCAACTGTTTCTGTTTCAATTAATTAGCCTGTGTGTGTGTGTGTGTGTGTGTGTGTGTGCGTGCATGCGTGTGTGTGTTTACTTATATATACTAATCCCTTGAAACAGAAATATTTGGAAGCAGTGACTAGACTACAGGAAAGAATGTAAAGGAGATTTATCATCAGTTTGTATGGAAAGATGACGGTGAGGGCTGGATGCTATGTTGTGAATAGTGGGAAGCAAATTCAAACAGTAAAGTTAAGCAGTTTAACAGAGGTAAATTGCAACAGCTGAGTACTAAGGAAAGAGAAATGGCATGCTAATGGCTGGGAGTTTGTGTTTCATGTTAGAATGGTTTGTGATTCCTTTAATGGAGCAGGAAATAGTGAAACGTAACTCGACAGGGTGACACACAGTGAGTGTGCTGTGAGAGTTGATGTTCGAGATAGCATTGTAAATTCAAAACCTTATTCATGAGAACAGAAAGGTGACTATTGGAGGATAAAGAAGATGAAGGAAAGCAGTGGGATGGTTAGTATGATACCATATAGCAATGTGTCAAAGTGAAATCCATTGATTATATGCTAAAACTAAAATGTTAAGAAATGTCAAGTGTCAAATGTTGTTGGGACTGAGATTTAAAGACATAAACCAAAGTAAGATATAAAGATAAAAGCCGTTCCAAGTAGAAGTTGAAGGAGTTTATCTAGATAGTTATGTGCAGAGATAAAGACTTGAGAGGTGGTTTTAAGAAGTTATGGTACTTAATGTTCTGACAGAGTTTTTGTAGAGGGTAAATGTTCCTTTTTGTATTTCAACATCCATGACTTTTCTTTTGAGGGGTTAAAATACATCCTTTTTTTTCCCTTTAAGGGCATACTTCTTTAGGTAATAGTCTTGGAGGTTTCAGTAGGACTACTATATCCCATAGATATCACACTGCAAAATCCATCTGACCAACAATAATGCTGCATTCTCAGGCCATAGTGATGTCTAGAGTCCCAAAACACTGGTTTTACTGTAGGTGAGTACATTTTCACTCAGGATTCTGGAAGGGAAGTTTGGTTCATTTTTGTTTCCTTGTTGCTGAGACTGGAGCTCACATAGAAGGAAGAACAGAGAGAATTCAGATGCTGGGCTGTGAGCACTCTACCAGCCTAGGTGTAAGACACCATTCCTAGAGATGTTAAGGATACAGACTTGCTCAATCTTCCCCTTGAAACAGTGGATTGAGCAAACTCCATATTGAAGTGAGATTACTGACGGCTTTATGGAAGACCACCTATGAATGAGATTTGGAAGTACAAAAGAAACCCTGTGGTGTTATTAACATCAAGGAAGAGTCTAGGCAGAGGGAAGACTCACAATGGTGAAAATGAGTCACTTCCCCCAACTGGTTCCTAGAATCTGGCTTTGCCTCTTTTCTGGTACAGTATTTACTTATATTTTCCTCTATTCTTTTTTTCTAGAAAGGCTTTGCTATGCAGGATATCACCCCCTTTATCCAATTCTTCTCTTCTAGGAGGGCCTTGTTGAGTTCTCATCCTACAGAACTCAGTTCATAAGACATTTCACTATCTAAATTTTCTGCTTTTGCCTTATATACTGTAAGTTCACAGGTTGTGTGAGGTAGAGTCATGTAGCTCCACTGGAGAAGCCTATGGTTCTCTCCTAGCATGTCTGAAATTCTTGACAATGTTCTATTTAAATCTGAAAATAAATCCTGGAATTCTCCTAGCATTAGCTTTTCTAAATTGTCTAGAGGTGTGTAGATTGGCAGCTCCTGCTTGTTTTTACAGGCTACTAAACTGAACATGTTCCATGATGGAAGCCTATAGAAATGAAGTCTAGTGAGGTCATTTGGGGGTGTTCTTGCAAGGGGATTAGAGGTTTCTTATGAATACTGCATTAAGAATTTCTGTTGCTGTGACAAAAGGCAAAGTCGGGGAGGAAAGGGCTTATTTGGCTTGCTCTTCCATATCATAGTTCATCATTGGAAGAAGTCAGGTTAGGAACACAAGCAGGGCTGGAACCCGGAGGCAGGAGCTGTTGCAGAGATCATGGAGGATGCTACTTGCTTGCTTTCCCTGACTTGCTCAGCCTGCCTTCTTAAATGTTAGCCCAGGGCTACTACTCATGATGGGGTGATCACTAAGAAAATGTCCTACAGCTGGATCTCATGGAGGCATTTCCTCAACTGAAGCTCCTTTCTTTGTAATGACTCTTGTGTCTAGGTGACACACAAACCCAGCAACTACAGATACCCTAGTCAGTTCTCATGAGCATATTATTATACTAGCCCGAGCTTGGACCCACCAAGTTTCTCTCTGGATTTCTATCTGGCAATGTGACCTCCACTTCCACGAATTTCAGTTTTTGGCATCTTCCATGAGGCAAGAGATCTAAAGGTGTTCTTTATGCAGCCTGTGCTAGGCTGTTTGAACTTTGAGCATGCAAAACTATTAACCAAATAGTACTGTTTTCTTTATAAAGCCAGCCTGACTCAAGTTCTTATAGTAATGAAAAAATTTAATATTGTATAGTCAGTGATTGTAAAAGATGCTCCAATAAATACACACCTGAGCCCACAGCTATCTTATTAGTATATAATTTAAGTATCATGTATACCATCCTTAATGACTAAAGAAAGACCATAGAGTGCTGTGACTAGAAATCTTACACTGTTTTATGGTTGTTTGTGCTCTGTCATAGTATTTTAGTTTGGATTTTGTTGGTGCGAAGACAGCATGACCACCTCAACTTTTATATGTATATATATATATACATATACATATACATATGCATATGCATATGCATATGCATATACATATACATATACATATACATATACATATACTTATACATATACATATGTATATATATATCCCACATTTGTTGGGGCTGGCTTACAGTTTAGGAGGTTTAGTCCAATGTCATCAAGGCAGGAAGCATGCTAATGTGCAGGCAGACATAATGCTGGAGGAGCGAAAAGTTCTACATCTTGATCTGCAGGCAGCAGACAGAGACTGTGTACCACACTGGGCATAGGTTGATCATTGGAGACCTCACAGCCCACCCTCACAGTGGAACACTTCCTCCAACAAGGCCACACTTCCTATAGTGACATCCCTATGGCAGGTCAACATATGAGTCTATGGGGTCATACCTATTCAAACCAACACATCTACTGTGACAAATGTTTCATCTATATTAAACCTTATAGAAATACATTGCAGAATATTTTAAGCATTATAATCTTTAATTATTGGGGTAGACACCAAGTCTGGTTTTGAAATCCATTGTCTCTTGACTCAACAGTGTTTGATGCTTAGTATATGAGGATCCCATCAAGGAAAGGGAGACCTCTCTGTTATTTTGAAGAGAGAGTATGTCTAAGGATGTGTGATTACATAGAGAAGGCTAGGGAAGAGATCAGCATCACCAAGTTGCCTAGATTCTAAGAAAGGCCATTGGTACTATCCCTAGGAGCTAGGACAGGGAAAGTGGGTAGTACAATGTACCATAAGGGATGGATCATCTGGTAGAAATGTGGCATGTCTGTTAGGTAGAAGCTGAGAAGTGAGACAGACACAGATACAGCTATTCCCTGGGATGGTACTGAAGGCAATGAGGGAGAGAGAATTATTCTGGCTTCTCCACACCTCCTTCTACCTGTGTGATTCAGAGAATCATCTTCCAGATGGATTCAGAGAATGGAGAATCTGTGTGAGATTCTGTCTCACACAGGACTTCCATTCTCTGAATCCATCTGGAAACCAGATGATGCAGAAACCTGGGAAGTACAACCCGGATCAGTTACTCCTTGTAAAGAGCAAGGAAAATGCTTAGGAATTCCATTACGAGCACTAAATAAGCATATGCTAAGTGAATGAATAAAGTTAAATGTGTGCAGAGTTAGGGTTGCTGGCTGACTCAACATTAGGACAACACTAGCCTTTGACAGCATAGAAGGTTTAGAAGTGTAGGATGATGTACATGGAAGATATACAGAGGTCTCTACCTAGGACATTATCTAGGGATGTATGGTCTGCCTGGCTATTCCTGTGATGTCCTATTGCTGATAAATCCTCCTTCTGGCTGACTCTTTCTTTAGTTGTTCAGTGTTGCTCTGTCTGGGGATCCATTCAGACTTATCCAGAATACTTTGTACATTGCTCATTTTATTTTACATGTTGATTTCATTAAGTCCTATGAGGAAAGTTGTATTTTCCACTTCCTTAGGCAGGATATTGATACTGAAGCCTCAGGAACAAAAGATCATAATACTCTTTCAGTTTTAGTGAATCAGGGGAGTTTTTCAAATCATCAGGTAAATCACTATAATCTAGGGGGATCAGATTTGTGAATCAGTTCCTCTTCAAAGTCTTACCTATGAAGACAAAAAGGGAAACATAACAGCATTAGTAATCCTGAATAAATACACAGGCATCACACACACTAATGGTTTACTTGGGATAAAAGAAATCTCCACTGACTTCCAGAATGCAAGCAGAATATTTAGTTCTTCCTTGTTAACCAGACATAGCTAGGTATAGTAATTACTACTGGAGGATCTTCGGATGTTATCGTGAGCTTCTTTGATCTGCACATATGTCCTATTTGCCTCCATTTGTAAATCTCCCCTAGGATCCATAAGTTAAACAAACAGACAGCCCCCAAAATCATACAGTCCATGGAAATGGTGAAAAAAACCCAATAAAGTCTAGTTGGCTTCTTGAAATTAGTGTCTTGGTATAAAAGGTATCCCAGCTTCCCCTTCTCTCTTCTTATACCACCCTCCTTCAATACAAGATTCGAGTTCAGTGGGTCTCTTGGGCATCCTTTGTGGCTCCACATTGAATTTGTTAAATTGAAAATTTAATATAAGTTGAGAAACTAACTTTACTGGGGCCG
This sequence comes from Rhabdomys pumilio, assembly GCA_030674055.1. Lineage (NCBI taxonomy): Eukaryota > Metazoa > Chordata > Mammalia > Rodentia > Muridae > Rhabdomys > Rhabdomys pumilio. The sequence continues at coordinate 199,228,886 of JANHMN010000002.1, read as the reverse complement.
ATTTATTTGTACCTAGTAGATGTAATCATATCCCAGAACGTGGGAAAGAAATCATCTTTCTGTCTCTGATGTTTACGCATTCCAATGTCTGATAATACTAACGTTTGAAGAAACAGAAACTAGCAATGGGATTTTGAATTGCATTCTACTAAGTAGCTGTTAGATGAGTTTGCATTGCTGTTCTTGTTCATTCTTCAATTTTATTCTTTGTGGTAAATAAGACAAGTTTGTGAAATCAAATTCATTTGTAAGAGAAAGCATGATATGCAAAATGACCTCAAAGAATTACCTTCTAGACCTGCCTGAAACTTTTCAGTACAAAGCACACATTTGTAAGCGTTGCTAGTATCCGATCCAGGTTTTCTTTGTGAGCTAGTACCCTCGTGTGCCAGCTAGCCCATCCTGTGCTCAACTGATGAGAGTGGAGGCTCAAAGCTGCCTCCCTTTCTGGAGTGTTGTTCTTGTGTACTAGATCTTGAGTCTCCCTTGACTCCATGGTCCAGGGCCCACCGTGAGGGTGAACACTGCAGTTATGGGGGAACATGTAGCACAAGACCATCTTTATCACATTGCAAATAGAATCAGAAATGGGAAGGTGTTGGGGCCAGATCTAACATTCAGGGACACACTCTCAGTAACCATCTTCCAATCACCTCCCAATAATCTATTCAAATTTTGAATCTGTCAATGAACTAAACTATTTGGACTTTTAAGGTCTCAGGAAATGGTCTCACATACATTCATGCTCATGTGCCCTAGCTGATTGATTAGGCCCTTCTTCCCTGATAACGGTGATGATGAAGAGTGACTTTCACGTATTTCCTGAGAGGAGGCCCTCATCACCCAGCCAGTTGATGATGGTTGTGAGGTTTCTGTCCTTACCAGGAGCTAGTTAGTGTTTGATGCTGGAGCCTAGCCTCTTTACTGGGTAAGACAACCTCTGTTGGTACAATCCATACTCCACAGTTTCACATGCCACAAGACCAGAGCAAATTCCTTCTTGATCTCACGTCATTCTTTCTCTTGCCTCATCTTGCCCCTTTCTATGGCCATTTTCTGTCTACAGATTACTTGGACTGGAGATCTTGAACTAGAGATCAGCTTCTGTTTCTATGAACCAGTTTAATCTACAAAAGTATTTAGATGCTAGAGGAAATCAACTTCTGAAGACAAAATTTGAACAAGTAAACTTTTAGGACACTATATACTGAAACTGCCATTACTAGAATTAGTACTGATGTCTTATAGCAAGGATGGTTTGCCCGTGTCTGATTACTAGAAAGTAAGCTACATAAATAAGTGCATGTTTAAGTCACTTAAACTAAGACTTCCACGTTTTAACTCACTAGAGGTGAAGGTATGTTAGCAAGCTTTCATTGCCTTGGTTTCTAGGTCTGCTCCTCTTCCTTTTGCCTGCTTTGGCTTTCCTTTCTGCCTGATGGTCTAAAATGAACCACAACTGACTACCAACTGTACGTGGGCACAGGGCTAGCTGCCCTGAAGATTGTAAACACATCTGGCTGGTATCTGCGAAGCTCCCATCTAAGGTCACACAACTATTATCCTTTCTTTATAAAGAATAAAACACAAACTCTGTGGCTACTGTTACTTGGAAATTAAGACATACATGGAAAGTTGGAAAATGATACTAAATCTTCAAATCCAAGTCTGTGGATAAAGCTCATGCTTTTACCCATGACTCCATAGTGTAAAATCAAATAAGCACCTTCTACTGTGTCATGCATCCATCCAAAGTTTCTCCATGCTCTCTAGAAGATAGCTATCAGGACCTCCATGGAATTGTCCCTGACACTTAACATTTCTTCACCCCTTAGCTGATAGGGATTAATGGTGATTCAGAAATCCAGATACCTGGATCTATTGATGATGTTCTAACCACCACTTTCCCAGGCCCGGGAAGTCCCCCTGCTTGACCTCTTTCACTTGCCTATCCTGTGTCTCGCTCTGTCTCAGGGATGCTCCCTTCTCAGGTTACTTGCTCTTCAGTTCTTGACTCAGAGTCCCTGACTAGAAAAAACTCTCGACACTGATAATCTAGACCTTTGTGTATCAACCTTTTTCTTTAAAATAACGAATGTGTTTATTACAAAGTACTCCATCTTCACGGTTAAAAAAAATAGAAAATACAAGTTAAGTCAGAATAAAATAGAAGCTAAAATACAATATATACCCCAATTGCTGCAAACCCAGAAAAACCTGGAAAATTTCCATTGACGCATTGCATAATTACAAGTCTGAGCTGTTGTATAGTCTGTGCAGTTATCTTTTCATGTAACACTGACAGACTTTTATGCCAGTAAAGCTTCCTCTGCAGAATAACTGTCATGTACACACAGACTTTTCTACTCTAGTTTCGAAGGTGAGACCCAGCTCCCAGCTCCTGCTGCTGCTGCTGCTGCTGCTGCTGCTGCTGCTGCTGTCCATAAACCACTCGGGGTAACAACACCGATGCTTTCTCAGAGTATCAGAGGAACTCTGACTCTTCTGTTTGGTTTCAGTGTTATAACTCCACTTGAATATCCTTCACACACAGTTCCATTTCAAATGAATTAAGCCATTAGAAAGAAAAAAAACCATTTCATATTGGGAGAAAGAGTGCTAATTAGGACCAGTGTCCTCTCAGTTTATGTTTACAAAAGTCTCTACACATCACTGAATTTGACATGAAGATCTGATACAGTGCCTTCAGTTCTCTTGTTCCTTGATGAATAAGTGTTTCCCATGCATTCAAAAAACATAGAGTCCTGTAGATACCATCAGGAGACATCTTTGTTATTATTAGTTAAATTTTAATGGCTTCTGATGGAAGAATAAGGGGCAGTTTGAGAGTCAGGCTAAGTAAATGATGTTAGTAAAAGTTGATACAGAGGAGAGAACCTTCTGCTCCTTTAGGCTCAGCACCTGGAGCTTGTGAATAAGACTAAAGAAATCAGATTAATTGAAAAATAAAGTTTATTTATATGTCCGTATTCTTGTTATCCCATGGTGGTAAGCGGGATTAGAATTTAAGTTTTTTTTTTTTTTTTAATTAAAAGATTCCTGTATATGAGTGTTTCACCTAATGAATGCTAAGTACAGAATGTGTGTGCAGTGCCTCTGCAGGCCAGAAGAGAAGTTGCACATGCAGCTGTGAGCTGCCTGAGGATACTGGAAATGGAACTCAAGATCTTTGTAAGAGCAACAAGCTCTCTTAACCACTGAGCCATTTCTCCAGTCCAATAATTTGAGATGTATTAATATCATGTTATACTTCACAAATGTGTATATGTATAACATGTATTATATCATGTGATATTTTACAAATGTGTACATTTAAAAAATAACAGAGAAAGGGGAGGAGGCAAAACCTTGGGAGACACAAAACCAACTTGTTTGGAAAATTGGCATTTCAAGAAGACAAACAGAAGATAGGAAGCTTGTGGTAATGTTTATCTGCACAGCTACAAGCAGTCTCTTCTTCATATTTGTAAACTTCCCTGGAAAAGGGATCTGGAGTAAAGTTGCTTGTGTTTTCCCTGCTGTAAAAGCTCAAGAAAGAAGAGGAATTTATGGGAGATAAGTAATCAACTTGCATTTGGAGTTGTTTCCACAGTCACAACCTTTCAAGTAAGAAATGAATACATGAGTACATACTGCTTAAATTACCAAGACAAGGGAGAAGAGAAAGCCTGGACCATCAGAGGAAAGGCATACATTTAAGAAATGGAAACATGACATCAAATATCATAGCATTATTAGTACTTATCCCATAAGGAATCAGCCATGGATATTAATCATAGTGAGTAAAATTCATAGACTTCCAAATTCATACTTTCAAAGATGCTCCCCAAGACACAAGACACAGTACAATGTGTGACACAAACTTCTCACATTCTGACTTCTGGTTAGTGTGGCACTAAAAAATGTTCATGTCACACTCTTGATATCGTTGCCTCAAACATAGTATGTGAATCTGTTCTTGAGAAAATAACATCATAAAAACCAAGGGATATTTGCAAAACGACTGCCCTGTATTCTTAAATAGCAGCATTTAAAAGACATCTTCTTTCTAAAACGGAATAAGGCATTATGTTTAAATCCCCCTGGGAAGTTAGAACGTTTCATGCTAGGCTTTTTTTCCCCATAATTCTTTTATCAGTTCTTGTTGCAGGATTTCTTAAATCCATCTTTAAAGCCCTTTCTCAAAACATATTAAGGGAATATGATATCTCTAATCCTTCTTGTATAGTTTTCTAGTATCTGGAAAGTTTGCTCAAATTATCAGCTATTATATGAAGACATTTTGGATGGACCCTTAGTTGCAATTTCTCCAAAGTAGAGAAATTTTTATTTTATAGTAAGCAGGAGATATGGGAGTTTATCTTTAAATCTTTTGATAGAAGTTTTGGGATCATAACTCAGGTTATTCCCATGGTTTTAAGTATTCATTTGGACCCTTAAAGAAGCTACATCGAAACAGAGAGAGGTATATTATTTGGGATATATATATATATATATATATATATATATATATATATATATATAT
>JANHMN010000002.1:199208488-199224330 GCA_030674055.1 Rhabdomys pumilio | reverse complement strand
ATATATATATATATATATATATATATATATATATATATATATATATGACCTTATATACCTTAATTCTATCCTAGGGTTTTATGTTCCAGTAAGAACACATACACTTCAATCATCCAACCTGAAGGTGAGAGTTGCTTCCAGGGGATGTAACTGTTATTCAAGACATAAGGGCTCTACAGTATCAGAGTAGAGGAAACAGTGGAATGTACAGTGTCTAAAGTTTACCTGGTCCAAGGTGTTTGAGTCACTTTTACATTGCAGTTTGAGAAACAAATTCCCACATCTAGAGGTTATATGGCATCTCCCTTTCCTCATATTAATTTGTGTTCCATCAATTCCTACTAGCTTATTATTATTATTATTATTATTATTATTATGATTACTATTATTATTATTTTACTATAAAGCAACCCATGACAATGTATATGCTAGGTGAATTATCTACCACTGGGCTATGCTCTCAGCACTTTTTTTGAGATATTATCATGTTATATAGCCCAGGATAGTCTCCAGTTTGCAACCCTCTGCCTCCATAGTGCTGAGATTATAGGCATGTTCTACCTATACTAATTTTTTAAAGTTTTTTTTTATATGTCTACATTCAAAATCATTATTATTAGTTTTCTTTTTAAAACGTGGTTCTGGGGATTGATCCCAGGGCCTTGCATGTGCACTAGAATTATTTTTAATAACCATAATGGAGCACATCTGATAAATTTTTGACAATATTTATAACTGCTATGTGGCCTACTTCACAATTAATGAAGATTGGGAATTTATGTGGATAATCTGCCATTCATTGCAATACTAAAGGGAGCTGCATGAGACAACTCAGGATATTTACAGCTGTTACAGCAAAAACTGGTCTTTAATAACAAATTCTTAATAGGTGAATTGCTTTGGGTTTTCTGGAAATACATACTTTCTCCAAACTGACTCTGGGCCACAGAGCACTTCTCCTGGGACGCTCCTGCAGTGACTTAGTTCTTGAGCATTGCCTCTATCGCCTGAGCTTTCTCCGTGATGTTCTTTTGGAAAGGCATCATGAAGTCATCAAAGTCCACCTCATATGTGAACCTCTCCCTCCGAAGTTCCCTCTTCCTGATCAGCTCTGCTGTTGTGGCTTCAGGACTCCAAATCTGAAATAAACAGCCAAAGGTGAGGCAGCTGTTACCATGATGGCCAGCAATTTCCACTCTCACACGTTTGTTTTTTAACTAAGCACGTGCTAGATGATCCATGAGTTACAGCCCCACCCTAAGACTTCCCAGAGTTTCAACCGGAACTATCAAGTACACGTCGAAAGTGCACTCTATCTTATGACCGTAGTGGCTATGTGAACATATCTATTTCTAGTGAGACCCTTCTAGGAACAGTGGTCAGAAATGCTCTTCAGTTCCTTCTCTAGTCAGCTCAGGGGCAACTGCTGCTTGGTTCTATGCTATCAACACACAAGATCAAAGGATTTGGGAAGTCTAACTTAGAAGTCAAGTTATTTTCAGAAGGCAGAGTGTGCTACTTATTCAGCATGGCTGGATGGGTACTGGAAAGATAACTCCTTTCCTCACAGATGTCTCCACCTATTTAAGGGCAGGCATTCTAAGAGACTAGTGAATTTGTTCAGCCTTGATACTATGAAGCTTCCAAGATGTTTTGGTAAGGAATAGGGTCTGAGAAGTTACAATACCAAATGTCTATAAAATATGATGACTGAGTGGCTCACAGGAATGCCACTGACTAAAGACTCCAGTCCTTTAAGAAAATGTAAGTACTAGTACTAATATAGATATGGTAACAAATGGAGCCAGATTTTGAGAGTTAACATTTGGTCTCACTAAGATGAATGTGGCAGAACCTGGCCAATGGACCACCATGGAGGTGACTGGGAGATGGACGTGGGCATTTGTTCAGATCACCTGTGGAGTCAGCATGTGAAAAAAATGACATTATACTCTCCATTGTGTTATAAGGCTTTCCTCAAAATACTTACCCTTTTGGGGATAAATGTGATATCAACTTTCTTGGTGAAGCCACTGGTAATCAGAGAATTGAGGTAAACCACACTATCCCTGTGAACTTTCTTTTCCTCTGTTATTGCTGGCACGGTGTAAATGGATGACAGTGTTTCCTGAAAAAATATTTTAAAGTATAAATTGCTAAAATCAAGCATTCACTATACCTTCTAGACTACAGATAAGATAGAATAGCATTAATGCTGTAGCTCTTGGCATGGTGAGATAATTAGTTTGCCTTGTTGGACCTCACTTAATTAGTCCTATCAGAGACAGATAACATGAGTTTTCAAGGTACCTATCCCTGATCTATAGATATTCATAACATGGACTTCTACTAAAATGATAATGGTGTGTTTAGTAGGAGCTGAAGTTGGTGGGGACCCCATTGCCACAATTAGTCCACAATCAGAACTCTGTCCCTTCCACCCAGTTCCTGTTCCCAGCTCATTCTCTACTGTCTGCATTCCTCAGTCCCCAACGTGATGGCACTGGGTCTTTTATGTCTTTAGTTTCATTGCCTGATCTCTGCCTTACAAGGATCTTCAGTGACCCATGTGCTCACTAAAGAAGCTTCCAGCTTGGAAATGCACTGAGGACAAACTTACTAATAGCAATTTCTTTTTCACTGTTTTTTTTTTCTCTCTATCTTTGAATCATCTCACTGAATCTGTAAAATTTGGGACCATGTAGATACAAATTCAACATCAGTTCTTTTTTCAATATCCTAATCATTTGATCGAATCATTTGTATTTCATGTGGATTCTGTTTACAATGAATACTGTATAGACTCTTCAGTAATAGTAATTTTCTTGTTAGATATGTCTTTATAATTACTGCCAAAGGTTCACATAGCATGCTACTTTCTCTTGTTGTGCAAAGCATAACACAATGCCACTGGAGCCCTAAGAGTTTAAGGATGTCCTGCTACTAACTGGTAGCTTGTATTTGTTTTTACCTCTTCTTTCTTAACATCCGTGCCTTCTGTCTTCAGTTTAGGAAGTTTTCCTTTCATTTTTTGATTATCTGTTGGTTTAGGCAGGTTATCTAGCTTTTCTTTTATTATATCAATTATTCTATAATCAGCATATGCCTTTGCAATATCCATGGCAGCATGTCCTGTTCCAAAAATAGGCATAAATTAAAAGTCACAATAAACCAGTTTAAGGCTAGACTATGTAGAAAAAAATCAGCATGTTAGCATATGGCAGTGCAAATTCACAGAACATGATAGTCTCCAGAGTGGACCTCACCACCAAGACCCAGATTTCAAGAGCCATTTACTAACACTTCCTTCTTAAATCTTTTGACCATGTATTATCTTAAAATGTGAATGATAAATATTAAATTATGTTTTGAATATTAAATTAGTTGTTGTCGCTCCCCTCATCCCCATCACACATTGTGTGTGTTTATATTTGTGTGTGTGTGTGATTGTTTTCTTATCCTTCCTTATATGTTACAAGGAAGTAAGCCCCCCCCCCCAAGATAACTTGGGAAGCTGATGCTCAAAAATGCTCTTAGACAGGAATTCTTTTACCTCCAACACCACCAGGCAATCCTAACCACCAATATCGCATAACCAATGAGAATCCTACCTGTGATTAAGGGACAACTCAAAAAATGCTGTTGTACAGAGCCTACAGCAGTAATGAGTTCCAACTAAGAAAAAAGATACACCTCCAAATAGTGTGTGTCTTAGACCTATGAAGGCCTCAAGATATCTTGTCAAATATTAAAAGAACATCGAGGTTTACAGTCTCTAGATGGCCAGTAATTATGAAATTAGGATTTTAGCAGTGATAATCTGTGACCTGCGAAATGCTCTGTGTTAAAGACTAGCAACATGAAATTACTGCAGAAGTAAAATGTGTAGGAGTACCTGAACAAGACTGACACCACTAGACATACTAACTTAGACAAGAGAAAGGAGGTCTGAACCCTACACAAATATCTATAGGAATTCTGAGGGTGGGCGCAATAGTGTTTTTCAGGGAGGAGCACACCAATTTGTTACCCAATACCAAATGGTCAGCCCAGAAAACATATACATACAGGTCATATTAAAGATACTGAGCAGGCCATATTTACTTGTTTAGGTCTATCTCTCTCTCTCTCTCTCTCTCTCTCTTTCTCTCTCTCTCTCTCTCTGTGTGTGTAAAAACAACAAAAAAAGAGGTGATGAAAGAGAACAAGGTGAGGTGAGTCCACAGAAGGATTTAGAGGTAGGAAAAGGAAGAAAAAATGATCTAACTATATCATAATATCAAAATTTAAAAACAAAACTATAAAGAACTTTAAATATCTTAATTTTTCACTTAGTTTTTTCATCAAAAAATAAACTTTAAAACACACTGGAAATTATTACAATTAATAATGGTATTCTAAGTTTAGTTTGTGTATATAGAAATATACTAATTCTATACTATCTATATTTAATGATGTAGATTATCAATATATTTCTGTAGTGTCTGGGTTAATATGCATTATACTAAGGTATCATTTAGTAATTATCAGATTAAAGCATACACTAAGGATTAGGGTTGTGGAAAGTACTTCAGCAACGTAATAGAGAAACTTTCTGTCATTTGAACCTAGTGAATAAGAAAAAACCTTTAGGCTTGTATTTCATGGTTCCTTCCATTTTATTACCCCGGAAATTTTTTTGCTTTAACTTTACAAAAATATCAGCCCTAAAGACTACAAATACAAAGAACTGAGCCTTTAAATCAGTGATTAAAAACTGCTAGGTATCAGACATACTTCCCCAGCACATAATGAAGGCTTGTGTTTCTGTCAGTACCCGGGAAACCATGCCTCTACAAGAACAAAACCAACATAATTTGCGATTTAAAATCAGCCCCCCTTTCTTGCTCCAACCATCAACAATATGAATGCATACCTTTTCTGTTTTCAATCTGGAATTTGGCACCCATATCAAGTAGGTATTTTACAGTGTCCATTCTACAGCTTTCAATGGCTCTGCTTAACGGAGTGGAGTTGTTGATTGATGTTGCATCTATTGCAGCTCCAGATTTAACAAGAAGCTCAACAATGTCTTGCTGGCCAGCATGGCATGCAAAATGAAGTGGAGTCCACAGAAAATTATCTGTGGCATTAACATTTGCCCTATACAACACACAAACAATAAATTGAGAATTCTGGTTGTTTCAAACATTGGAACCTAAAGAGTCAAAGTAAAGAATTCCATGCAATTTTAACCTCATTAAATTATCAGTCGGAAGAGCTCTGAGGAGAATAAATTGTGTAAATGTTATTACACTTTCATATGCTTCCTAATACTTTTGTTTTGCATTATTTAGCAGCCTTAACTTCCTTTGTATGTATGAATGTGTATGTATATATATGTATATACACACATATATATGCATGTATATAAAACTTTTCAAGCTAATAAATATGTACAATATATAAACAATAAATATATGTACAATATACACTAACAATATATATTGCTTATATGTATTGTTGTGCATATATTGTGCATATAGATGTATATAGTAGGAGCTGCAGTTGGTGGAGACCTCACTGCCACAGTTAGTCCATGACTAGAACTCTGACCCTTCTACCCAGTTCCTGTTCCCAGCTCATTCTCTACTGTCTGCATTCCCCAGCCCCCAATGTGATGACATTAGGTCTTTTATTTCTTTAGTCTCATTGCCTGATCTCTGCCTTACAAGGATCTTCAGTGAACCATGTGCTCACTAAAGAAGCTTCCAGCTTGGAAATGCACACACATTGTATTCTGTAAATTTAATATATATTTTTTTAATATATATTGTTGAGTTTGAAAAGCAACTTAGGGGCTGGGAGTTACATTTTTTGCAAAGGTTAAAAATCATTAAAATTCTAAGTTTATTTTAATGAAGATAAAAGCTGGACAAAAAGATAAAATGTGCACTATTCTACTTTGTGTCTACTTTCTCTGCATGTTCTGAAATTTAAATGAATATTCATTATTTTAAAATCTGAGTACTGTAATGTGTTATATAAAATTTTAGTCCTTATTAGAACTTCACTACTCAAAAGTTATTTTTAACGATATATATATATATATATATATATATATATATATATATATATATATCAAATGAATATCTTTGCCATAAAATACTGTAACAGCAACAAATGTCTTTCTTCAAGTGTTTGCAATAATTGTGCTGATAAAAGCATTGCATATTTTAAGTTGTTTAATCATCAATGGATTTGGAGCTGGGTCCTATTAGAGCCTATTGCACACTTGGGGAAACCAAGGCATAGAAGTGTTCTAAACTTGCTTCCAGTCACACAACTGTGACAGAAATAGCAATTAAACCTGGCAGTTGTTTTAGTTTTAAGAAACAAATGAAAAGCCCACACTTTACAGATCTTTGTAGATGAAGATGCTTGCCTCTCTGGAGATGGACTTTAGGAAATGGGAAGGTAGGGATATTTTCTGTCCCTGTGGCAATCCTTCTGCTTGTATGTGCCTCGTCCTCCATAAAAGAAGAGACAACTTAAAAGCTGACTGCACACCATCTCATCATCTAGGTAGAACCTCAAGGCAAAGTCAAGTTGTCCAATCCCTAGCTTAAGGAGCAAGAGATAGCAACTAGAAGACACCATCACCCAGATTAAAACTGTCTTCACTCTGTGATCGTCTTGGTGGGCTACTGTCTCTTTGCACCCATGATCCTGTGCCCTCCTTTGCCTGCATCCTCTTTTCAGTTCCTTTGGGCTGTCCACTGCAAAGGGACCAACAAACATCAAACCTGATACCTGAAACCCCCAACCAAAACCTGAAAGCATACCCCTTTTCGATAAGAAACTTGGCCACATCAATGTTGCCGCTGGCACATGCTGTCATGAGGGGAGTCTTGTAAGTATTGTCCTTCATATCCACAGGTATTCCTGCTTCGAAGGCCTTTTTCAGAGAGGCCAGGTCTCCTGCTTTGGTGATAAAATTAATATTTGCGAAGACCCTATTCGGATCATCGATGTACCACTCAGAATCGTCCTGGATGGGGTGCTCGGGCGGATGATCCCGGTTGAACCTGTGACTGTCGGTGACATTCTGGTAGGTCTCAACCATGTAATAGGGCGGGCCCCCATCTGGCCGCCGTGGAAAGGCATTCTCCGGGATGGTGCAGATGGGAAGAGGCAAAACAAACTTGCCTTTCCTTGGCTTTTTGCCCAACCCCTTTTTCTTTTTCTTAGGCCCGAAAGATCCCAAGACGAAAGACTTGCTTAAGTATTTGGTTCCCTTAAAGAACTCATTAATGTTGACCCCGCCTCCTCGGCTTTTTTCATGCATTTGAGCAATGGAAAGCAACTGCTCTGAGTTGGCATACTCTTGCCTCTCCTCCAGGGTCACCACGAAGTCATCTTTGCTGACAACACCATCGCCCCTGTCCACGAAGTTAAAGGCGTCCCGCAGGGAAGTCTCGTGCTCTACGGACCAGTCGTGCAGTCTGAGGGCCCAGAGTGGGTTAGGATTTTTTACTCCTGGTTTAGCGAGTTTAGCCGCAGTCCGCTCTGCTCGACGTATTTCCTTGCTAGCAGCTTTAAAGCCTCCATCTTTCGCCACAGCTCGAGGTGTTTTATGTTCCAAATTTTTCCATTTCAGGTCGCATCCTAAAAAAAAAAAGAAGCATCACTGTTAAGAATATGCCAAAATTATCTGCTTGGCCTCACAAAACAACACTCCCAACTATTTTCTTCATTTCGTTCTTAAAAGTGATGCATAAAGAACACACTTAGCCATTTGTAATTACCAAAACATTCAGCAACTTATTTCTCTGAGAGCTTCGTTTGAGTGAATTCTAAGTCACACCTTTACAGTATGTATCTGCTCATAGGTATCCCTGTAGATAGACAACTTAGATAAAACGAAGATGTTTGAAACAAATATCAGTGGGGTATTTGCTATTGAGATGGTGCTAACAGGGAAAAAGAGGGAGGCCACCCTAAAATTCAGCAAGAAGTTTCTGGATCCAAACAGCTTGCACAGGCCTCAATCAGTTCCTAGCAGGAAGCTCACTTCTTTTTTAATACAGTAGTTTTTACATGCTGAAATAATGTGTAATGTTTTCTCCATTAATTGAAGATAACTTACTCAATTTGCTGTTTTGTGTTAAGATCATGGGAAGAACCTTAGCATGTGAAAAACTAATTTGTCTAATGAAAGCTAAACATTCCAGACTCATGTTTGTATACAAGATAAATTACAAGATAAATATTAAATTCATTATTTTAACTTCTTACTTAAATATAAAAAATTAAAGCCTGTGCATTTCTAATTATATCAGGGAATGTTTTTTTGCTACCAAGAAGGCTATAATGTTTCATGAGATATTAAAAATACATTATATAAATAAGTTTATCCATTAGGACATTCTTTCTGGTTTCCAATCTAGATGAGGGCTGGGCAGCTGTTTTGACAGCACGACAGAATAGAAGCCGACAGGCAGCATTGTGGGAATTTCAATCTTTATCTCAGAAGAAAAAAAAAGATGCCAATGATGCTAGCTTTGTCAGACATGCTGGTGCAAGGCATGCTCCTTCTATGTGTTGGAGAGAAGAGAGAAGAGACCTAGAAATATAAGCAACCCTCTTCTCCCCAAAAAGGAGATGAAAAGAGGAGAAAAAACTACCAGCCCTGGTTTTCAATTTATTCTTTATTGGAATTGTCAGAGATTTATATTTATACTAAGGTTAATAATCTTAATAGCAATAAAGATACTCAGAAGGATAAGTACGTGACAATGGAACCCTTGCAAGTTTTGCACTGAACAGTTTTAAGAACATTCATTTTCTTGGAAGGAGCCGGGGACAGTCCCAGGGGGAATCCATGGCATGGTAATGCCACAGGCATGCTGTTGCATTCCTGTGACTATTGTGTTTTGTCTGGGATTCTAAACCCACAAAATCTCTCAAGGCAGTTCCTTCATGTTCATCTTCCAACAGAAAGCTAAGAGATTTTAAAATCCACTTTAGCTTGTCCTCTTAGTAAGAAAACTTTCTGGTGGTTATAAACTGGTATTCCCTCTGATCTTGTCTGATCCTTCCACTCTACAGATCTCAGAGCATGTTCAGACATTTGTTTTAGGAAAACATCTTAGGAACCATCCAGGAAGATGAACTGTTCCTGTATCACCAGGCCAGGCCTTGTGTGCATAATCCAAGCATCGGCCTTTGCCTGTCACGGCCACATCCCTGCATTTTATCCTAGGATAAATTATCAGTGGAATTTATGTAGGGTGATATTTGTCCCAGGAAGAAATCATTCAATATATTAAGGATGACGATTGACTCAGTCTTAAATACAACTAATGTTTAGAAAGCTACAGTGTTTAAAAGTGAAATGTCAGAATAAAATGTTGAGAGTGACAAATTTAAAAATAAGACTAATTGGACAGTTTGCTGGGCAAAAATGGCATATGACAGTTTGGTTACTTGTTAAAACAGTTTATTATTGGGAGAACTCTGGGCTTATAAGAGCAAAACCAGGTCAATTATACTATTAGTTATATGGGCCTGTCAATTGTATATATTAATGACTCTAAAGTTTATCTGTGGAGGGCAAAAAAACCCCACATTTTTACAATACAGTTGTATGGATTTTTTTTTCTATTTTTCATAAACTAGAAAAAACATAAAAGTCAAGAAAGTACTAATGCATCTCTACAGGAATTAGACTTTGGATATCCACTCAATCAGTGGGAAACTGACAAGGGGGGCTTCTATGTGGTTCACCTTAGCTAGTTACTACTTCACTGTAATGAATTTTCTAAGCTATAGTCTGCATTAGATAACTTATGTTCCTTAGCTTTGATAAGATCTACACATTATATGTTGATTTACATTTCAAGTTTTTTATAAAACTTTTCATTTTATTTTTCATACAGTATTTCCTTTATAACCACAAATCATTCAGAATTTTTTTCAAATTTGACATGCATTTTAAAAATTAAAATTTCAGATAAAACTATTTTTATCATTCAAATGTATTTATTACCCTCAATTTTACATTTTAGTACATTTATTTATTTTTAACATTCCAGATTTTATTCAGTGCCTTTGTCCACCCTCCGACTGTTCCACATCCCATACCTCCACCCCACCCTGTCTCCATGAGGCTGTCTCCACCCTCACCTCCTACCCTACCTGACCTTTAAATTTCCTGGGGCCTCCAGTCTCTTGAGGTTAGGTGCATCTTCTCTGACTAAACTCAGACCCAGCAGTTCTCTGCTGTATATGTGTTCGGGGCCTCATATCAGCTGGTGTATACTACCTGGTTAGTGGTACAGTGTTTGAGCAATCTCAGCAGTCCAGGTTAATTGAGACTGCTGATCCTCCTACAGGGTCACCCTCCTCCTCAGCTTCTTCCAGCCTTTCCCCAATTCAACCACAAGGGCCAGCAGCTTCTGTCCAATGATTAGGTGCAAATGCCTGCATCTGACTCTTTCAGCTGCTTGTTGGGTCTTCAGGGGGGCTGTCATGATAGGTCCCTTTTTTGAAAGCATGCAATAGCATGGTATATACCCACTAATAAGTGGATATTAGCCAAAAAAAGGGAAGAAGTACAGTATACCCAAGATACAGTCCACAGAACTCAAAAATGTCAACAAGCCAAAGGGCCGAAGTGAGGATGCCTCAGTCCCACTGGGGAGGGAGAAGAAAGCAACCACAGGTGGGGAAGGAGAGAAGGACATGTGAGGGAGAGTGGATGGGGTTTGGGGAAGAGGGAAACCTGATCTGGTGTTGGGTGAGGGAAAAGGACTGAAGCCCTGAGGGCCAGCAGAAAGAATGGAAATAGGCAACCTATGGAGGTAGGAGGTTGGGGGGACCCTCAAGAATGCACCAGAGACCTGGGAGGTGAGACTCTTAGGACTCAAAGGGGAGGGACCTTAGATGAAATGCCCTACAGTGGGGAGAGGGAACTTGTAAAGCCCAACTCCAGCAGAAAGACAGGGCATCAGGTGAGGGATGGGGTTGTCATCCCACAGTCAAAGCTCTGACCCATAATTGTTCCTGTTTGAAAGAACTATAGGGATGGAAATGGAGAGGCCCAAAGTGGGATCCAGCTCAAGAGGAGGTCCCAAGGCCTGACACTGAGGCTATGGAGCACTCTCGTAAAGGCTAAAATTATTTCCAATGTTCATTTTTCTTGAGATAGATGATGGGACTTTTAAAATAAGAATATTAATCAATTATAATCATTTTAATAGTTAACACATAAAAAATCAAATCCCTTTTGATTTAGGTTTTAATTCCTTTATTACTAGATTCATAATTCAATGCGCAATTTTATGAAAAAAATTCAATTTTCATCCTACATTGGGAGAGGATTTGTGACTAAAAATTAAGTAGATGATGAGTGACAGGCCTGAATTTTTTAAAAATAATTTATGACATGGGCATAACACAAACACATTAAACAGAAATGTTCCAGACAATTTTACCTCGCTGAGCTATGTATTTACAGCAATCTGCAAAGCCACCCATAGCAGCAAAATGAAGTGGTGTGTTCCCATCCATGCCAATCAACCCCATGTCTCCATTGTAGGCAAAGAGAAGCTTCAGTATCTGCAAAATATAAAGAGAAAAATGGGAATGGTCATTTACTGCAAGATTGACAGCTAGACCCATGCTCTCCATTCTGTCTACTGCCACCTGTGGCTGTTGATAATTCAAACTGAAATGAAGTTTTTAAGTCCAAGTCTTTAGTCTTCTTGGCCACATTTAAAGTACTCAAAGGTCATGTACTGCTGAGGTACAGAAGGTTCTCATCATCTTCAAAAGTTCCAACAATCAGCCTTGAGACAGCTGACAGAAACAGCCAGGCATTGTCATTTGGTGGCAGGTAACTTGAGAAAGCATCAGAGCATTTCAAATACAATCAGAGAAGCAAATTCTTTACTCCAGATTCTACTGTTAGATGTATCTTTATCATACAGGAAAGACGCCATGACACAAACAAAGGAAGTATGTCAAAGTACAGAAAAGTGAGAAAAGAATCTTTAGGTGAGATGCACGATTTGACAGCATAAGAGAGCACTGATTCTCACACAGTTCCTGCAATGCTGTGGTATCTGTGAGCTATGTTGCTGAGGGATCAGACTATTTAGACTTTAACATTAAGGAGTATAATTAGGTACACAACAGGGAGACAAGAATGTGGTGGCTCTGTCCTCCTCATGGGCAGATCACAGGAGACTTGAAGATTTTAGGAGCTATCAGAGGCATTACATAGCATAGTCCTCGGAGGTAAGATTTTTAAGTGTTACAGTCAACTACATAGAAAAATATTACTGGTAATATGCAGTCAATAAGTTAGCAAATAGAAAAGTTAGTAAATACATAAAGCTGGTAAAGAGCCAAGATATGTGCTCAGATCTAAAGTTTTATATCTGGGAAAATCAAGATAAAAACAAAGTCGGTAACTTAAAAAAAAATACCTGCCTTAGTTTAACATGCACGGAAAAGAAACAAAGAAAGAAAAAGAAGGCTTTAACAGTCAAATTTAAAGCAAAGGGCAATTATTACATCAAAAAAGCCTCCTTTGGCAGCAAAGTGAGCAGCGTGGTGTCTATCATTGTCAAACGTGTTCACTTCACCTCCTCTTTCCAATATGCCTCGAACTATTTCCAGCACCCCTTCTCTCGATGACTCCATCAAAGCCGTACGCCCTGTGGACTGGACACAAGACAGATCAAATACTGCTTACACTTTTACGCACAAGCCCCAGTTAATATAAACGTGGGCTGAATTCACTGGATCTCAGCTGTGTGCTACAAAGTTTAATGGTCTGTATTTTTGTTGCTTTCTTTTTAAAAAGAGGAAGGACTCAGTCCACATTGTTTGTGACTGACTGAAATGGAATTTTAAAGCCAGAGTCCAGGTTGCTCTGCTTTCCTCTATGGACCCAAAGCATATGGCCACGGAGAAAGCAGAATATAAAATGAAAGGCAGAGGGAGGGAAGAAGCAGTAGGCTAAAATAGGCAGAATTTGTTTTCTAATGAGAAGAAAATCTATTTCTGAAGGTCTAGAAATGATAATTACAAAAATCGAGAATCCCCAATTAGCTAGCTGAGAAGAGGAGTCAATATATATGGATATATAGATGAGTGGAATTGTTAGATGGCATTTTGTTAGATGGCAATGATACCATTTCTACTTGCTATAGTGACATTTTGACACTATGGGTAACAAGGACTGATTTCCAAACACAATTAGCAAATAAAGCACAGAATGGTACCAATGTGAAGACAAGGAAAGTGTATCATCTTTAGCACTTTGGATGGAGACACACAACCTATGAGCTAACAGGAAAGATTTACCATGTCTCTCCCCTGCTCCTAACATGCATGCCTTTTCCCTTTTTGCTTCATTTTGAGACAGGGTCTAACTTGTGTGGAAGGCCTACTATGTGCAGACCAGGCTGGCCTTGAACTCACAGACATCCGCGCCTGTTTCTGCCTCTCAAGTACTGGAACTAAAGGCATGTGTTACTATGCTGGACCCCAATTTTATCATGAGAAAGTGCAAAACAACAACAACAGCAGCAGCAGCAGCAGCAGCAGCAGCAGCAGCAGCAGCAAGAAAACAATGACTTGACAGTGTAATACAGTAAAATAAGGAAATATTAATCACAGGGATGGTCATACTGTGTTGATAGCATTAGGATTGGCTCCTTTCTCCAAAAATGTCAGGCACATATCCTTCACATCATGTGCTTCCTCGCAAGCTTTGAGGAACACTGGCTTCCCTTCGTAGGTGATATTGTTGACATCTGCACCATGGTCCAGGGCAATCATTGAACATCGATAGTGTCGCTTAGTGGGCAAGATGCAGTAAAACAAAACACCTGCAGAAAGATAGTTCTGCCATGAGAATTCCTTGTCCAGTGACAAATGGCCAGCACTGAAAACACACATACAAGTAACATTATATGGACTCAAGAGGTTATACTTAGGAATATATAGATATATACAAATACATATATCCATATATTAATAACTAATGAAAAAGAGGTCATGAATTTGAAGGAAAGTGGGGAATAGTATATAGGAGGGTTTGAGGGAAGAAGGGGAAGAAAGAGACATTGTAATTAAATTAGATTAAAATATCAAAATGGGAAAAAATCTACATATATTTGAATCTGGCAAGAAAAAAATAAGACATATCTTTGATAAGAGTTAGAAATCGGCTACTGTTAAACCTTACAGGACTTGTGCTAGGGGACAATTGGAGTTCTAATATGGAGTCCTTGTTGGCCCTGGGATTTGGTTAACTTATGGTCCATACCCCATGTGACCCTTCAAATCCTCAGGGCTATTTATGCCAGAAACTTTCTTGGGCATCCTGAGTTCCATTTGAACCTGTTTATAGGGAGCAGGCTCTCTGTTTCACAGCGGTAAGAAGAAAAACCAACACTGCTCTGCCATTTTGCTAAATCACTTTGTTCCACCCCAAAGAGGAAAGTGCTAAAGATGCACACCTGGATGCAGAGGATGCTCTTCACATCAGCATTATCTGTGCCAAACACAAACTATACGCCAGACATTGTTCCAACCCTAACAAGGAGATGCTAAGCAAGTGCAGATAAATAAGGCAAACTCCCAACTGACTTTGCAAAGAGCTTGTGCCCCAATGTAGCTTCATTCAAAAATGAACTACATCCCCAAAGAAACCTGTGACCTATGAAAAATACACCACCAGAAAGATAAGAAAATGGATCATAAAAGACAGGTAAAATATTAAGGTAAAAAACCACATTAATAAAAAATGATTGGCTGGCTTGTTTTTTATATTAGCAAAGAAACTAAATGTAATTCATTCACAAATAAAAAATGCAAGACCAACACCAAAAGGACTGAAGAGAATAGAAAAGAGACAAAAAGAAATGATGGAATTGAGCCAGCAAGACCTAAGAGAAGACATTAAAGATTGAAAGTCAAGTTTTAGAAGCACCCAGAGAAAGAGCAGAGCCGGCCCCAACAGTGGTCAAAGGCAGAAAATTACAAAATCATAAGAGCTGACTCAAAGCCAAACAAAGATGACTCCACACACAGTTTAATAAGAAAAGACAAAATACAACAGGAAAATTGGGGAGCCACAATGATTAATTTTGTGAATGACAAAACTGAATCTGAAGATCAAAAGAGAATCCTGAACTTCAGAACAATCAATAGGAGGTAAAGCCGGTTGAAGAAGTTGTCTTATGGGCAAAACCCAACTCCTTTCTAATACAAAAAGTCAGGTTACTCCCAAGACTTTCCATGGCAACATTATAAGCAAGAAGATGTTTTAAAAAAGTGACTTTATGATTTTATAATATCAGAAAGGAAAAAAGAGAAAAAGTATACTAAGTCAAGCTGCTGATCATAAACAAAATCAACACACACACACACACAGACAACACACACACACACACACACACACACACACACACACACATACACACGGCAGACTCAGCATAAAAGAAATTAGAGAGAAGTCCAAATGAGTAGGCTAAAATACTTCACACAAAGTATGAGTCTAGCAATAAGTCAATACTACATGAGAATCTCTGCAATTTCTTCAACCACAGAACCAAAAATAAATTGCTGGAGGAATTCTAGGTAGGTAGATCATTTCACTTCATTATAATATAGAAATTATGTAACAAAAATTTGGAAGGGACAGGGAAAGAGTAGATAACATACGCATGTGGCATTTTCCATCTTCATCTGGAAATCATACTTAAAGACTACAAGGAGACAAAGTAGACAACAATAGTAATAGTAATAGTAAGTGTAATAGTAATAGTAAGTGTAATAGTAAT
>JANHMN010000002.1:199181887-199208478 GCA_030674055.1 Rhabdomys pumilio | reverse complement strand
AGTAATAGTAAGTGTAATAGTAATAGTAAGTGTAATAGTAATAGTAACAGTAAGTGTAATAGTAAGTGTAATAGTAAGTGTAATAGTAATAGTAATAGTAAGTGTAATAGTAATAGTAATAGTAAGTGGACAAAAGAATTAACTCGAGAGCTAAGTGATTATAATTGACAATGGAATGGAGTGGTGGGAAGTTCTTGTATCAGCATCATTTTTCACAATAGAATCGAAGGATCCAGCTGAAGATGCTGACAACAAGCAGGCTCAAGGATACAGAAAGCTATCACGTTAGCCTTTGAGGAAACTAAAAGACTATTAGTTTTAGAAAAATATCAAACCTAAAATACGAAATAAAGAACACATAGAACACAAAGAAAGATACTTTAGTATCTATTTACACATCAGACATATTTCACAACAGTACTGTGAAATTACTGTGCAATTATAACTTCATAATATAAAATAAAATGACAGCTCTGAGGCCTAATCTATGAACACACAAATTTTCGCTACTAGAAATGAAGTGATATAAAAAAATAAAACCCTAAATATATTGTATATAAGAAGACACACCTTAAAATAGGTTTACTCAGAAATTTGAAAATACAAAGATGGGGCTAAAGATAAAGAACTTACATAACTACTCAAGGACCTAGGTTTATCCCCAAACTACAGGAGAATAAAGGAAGGAAGGAAGGAAGGAAGGAAGGAAGGAAGGAAGGAAGGAAGGAAGGAAGGAAGGAAGGAAGCAGGGTTAAGAAGGGAGGGAAGGAAGGAGGGAGAAATGAATATCCTGATGGAGGGTCAGTCAAACACATTGCTAAACACAGAAAATCAGAGAATTATGTATAAGAAGTAATTGCTGAGAGCCAGAGGGTCAGGGGTTTTGCTGTGAAATTGTGTCTCTTTAATAACATCAGCAATTACACCATAAAGTCTCACCATGGCTGTCCAAACATGAGCTGAACAAAGATGACAGCAATGGACACGCCGAAAAGGATGGGGGAAAAGTCCACAAGTCTTACACCTTACACAAACTACTGGCAACAGAAGACATCTGAGAGAAGGAGAGGAAGTTTTCCCTAGAGACAAGCACACTGATTGGTTATTCCATGCCATATGGTCAGTCCTGAAAACAGTCGTACAAGTAACAATATATGAACCCAAAAGGTTATATTTGGGAATATATATGCATATACATACACATGTGTGCATGAAACAACACCTGGAGAAGAAAGGAGCTATGAATATGGAGAGGGAAAAAGATATAGGGGAGGATTTGGGGATAGGAGCAGGAGAGGCAAAATACTGTAAATGCAGTATAATCTCAAGAATCAAATTTAAAAGTGAAGTTAGAGCTGACCAAAACAACGTAACAGAGCACCACACCAACTCAAACTCTGAACGGAATAGCAGACTACATTTAGTACAAAAGCCCCAAGGTGCTTATGAAATGCATATTTTATAACGAAGGCTTTTGTAACTCATAGCTCAAAGCATATGTCAGATCCTTTTAATGACCCATTTAAATATTCCATGTTTTCTGGCCTTGTAGAAATAACAGGCAGTCAGTCAGGAAACAGGATGTCAATGTCAGAGAGTATCCTGGAATAAGCAAACTGCTGGCCCCCAGCTGAGCCTGTGCAAGCCAAATTGAGCTCCCTCCAAGGCTAAAGACAGGGGTCTTGTGTTAACCATGAATCAACTTTCAAGGCTATGTGTGAAAACACATTGCATTTATTTTACTTCATATTTTATATCTCCCCATACCACTTACATTGTTTTCTCCCACATTTTCATCTTTCTCAGACCTTTATTAGATTCAGTAATTTGAATGGGCATAAGTATCACTCATATGGCTGCTGCATTTGATACAAATATTTACTTCACTTGGTTCTTATTTTTCTTTGAAAAAAAAATATATATATACCTTTACATTTTTTGGTTTTTAAGCTATCTGTCTCCTTTGGATATATTCTATTTGATTTTTATCTTGGTTCCGATTTAAGAAAATAAACTTTTCTTCATTACAGTGTTTTTCAAAGTTTATTCTATACAACTTAAAATATGTTTGCTGCCATGTGGAAAAACTGCTTCTTGGTCAAATAAACATTTAAAATGTTTATTTTGACTTTTTCCCAGCAGGAATGAAGGAGGATGGCTCAATTTGTTTTATTCAACGGCTGGCTAAAGAATTCAATGATTTCATAGTTCATGGAAGACACCTCAGAAAATGCCGTTCTGTGAAACTTTAGGATGGGTTGTTCTCACTGTGTAGCCCTGATGAACTGAGGCTCACAATGTAAACTCGTAGGACCCTCCGTGTCTGTGTCTTGAGCGCTGGGATTACAGGCACAAGCCTCTATGTCCATTCATTCTACGAAGCTCAAAAGCTGCATTTTAAGTGTTTACATTTTAAACCATATTTGACCTCTAAATGCTTCTTAAGTTTGTTATGTGATTTGAGTGCACACTATACATCAAATATCAAGTTGGTAGTGAGTTATAAAATGGGTTTTCCTCCTGACAGAAAATATTACTGATGTAAAATGGGATTCGTTCCATCAGTGTACATTAGTGTCAGTGACTCTATAGTCGGGGCTATTCTCTGGGACAACTGATTCCATCTACCATTTTATACTGAATCTGCTTGTAATTCTTTTGTTAATTTTCATGAGGCTGCCTCAACTCTGATGTGGAACTCAACTAGGCAAAAATCCCCAGACAGCTTGGGATTGACGACTTGACAGCAGAATTACATGTGAAATAATATTCCTAAATGTATTAAAATTTACCTTATACAAGTTGGAGTTTTAGCAAATCTACCTTAATTTTCTTAGGCTCTTAAATGAAGTCCTTTCTACACTAACCTTGGAACCCAACAGGACAACAGGGAGAGGGAGAGGAAGAAGGGGAGGGGCAGGGGGAGGGAGAGGGGGAGGGAGAGGGAGAGGGAGAGGGAGAGGGAGAGGGAGAGGGAGAGGGAGCAGAAGCAAAAGGAGGAGGAGGTGGTGGTGGTGGAGGAGGAAACAAAGAAGGAAGGAAAGAAACAAACCATCAAATACAGATCAATCTAGTTGTTTTTACGACTGGGCTTTCAAAACTTGTTTCCCTATGATATTCCTAAACTCTTTTGATTATGAGGAGGCCATATATTTAGGTGCAGCAATGGGAATTTACTTCAAAAGCTGGGAGACAAACAAACAAACAAAAAAGTCACTTCTTGCTTTCTGTCTAGAAAATGAACACACTCTTTTCAGAATGAGACAGAGTGCGGGAGGAGTTTTACCTTTGCCTTCATTATCAACTATTGTCATATCAGCTTTGGCTTTGGCTAAAATTTCCATTGACAACTCATGGCCCAGCTCTGCAGCTCTCATGGCTGGAGTACAGCCCATGTGGTCTTGTACATCAGGATGAGCACCAAGTCCAAGGAGAAAGCTAACCATGTCAGTGTCATTGGAAATCGAGGCTAAGTGGAGAGCACTCAGTCCATCCATGGGTTCGGTGAAGTTGATTAGCTCAGGGTATCCAAGTCTGATCAGCTTCTCTATCTGTTTCTTGTCTTTGTTGCGAACACACTGAAGAACTCGGTAGATCTGTAAGTTCTCAAGTCTCTTGTCTGCTAAAGCCATGTTTGACGCTTACTTCCTTAAAATGCTTTCCGGACTAAGACAAAAACTATAGAGCAAAAAGGGAAAACATGAAAAGGTTGTTACTGTTATTTTTTTTATCAAGTTACAATATTTTAAAGCTCAAAAAGAGGTTTTTAAATATATATTATAATTTAGTGCAACTGCTTCCAGAAAAATATTATATGTAACTTAAAAACATTCTGTTGATGTAACATTTAAGATATTTCAAATTTCCCAGAGAAACAAACGCTAGCTTATTTGGCTGTTACCTTATTGTCACACTTAACGTCTCTGAGTTGCCCTAGCATTTACAAATAAATTGCCGACATAAGGATATGGGTTCCCATCTGTGGCTGATACCAGTATTTCCCCTATATTGAAGCATATACATCATTTAGCCATGTTCATTAAGAACATGGAAAACTGGGCTGTGTGAGGCACCAGTGGTGGGAGGCTGCAGAAGGCATGAGTACTCACAGATAAGCCCGGAGAAACCAGGAATCTTAATCACACAAGGTTGTCTCAAACAAGGAAATAAATATGCACTTTCTATCCAGAAGGTTGGAAGTGAGTGTTGATAATTATCTGGTGATCTCTGCTATCTGTAGAACCAAACCTCACCCAAATCCCTGGAGTTCTTATCCCAGACTCTTCTCTCCCTAGATCTTACCTTTGGCTTTGTTTCTCAGTCACCAGAACCCATTCTTACAAGAGATGTCACAAATAATTTATAGTTTGCTCACCTCTGTGCTATCTCAGTCAGAGCTACCTTAACAGATCCTTGGCCCTTAAACTATAGGACCCATCTTCATGGTAGAGGTCACATGTACTTTGCAAAACAATTTTGATACAGTCACATCCCGTATTGTGCACACAGGATTGGGATAACTGTTGTTACCAGAAAATTTTTGTTTCCAAAATTGTGCTGGATTTAAGTATATCTAAAATAAACTGGCCTAGTGTCAGACTCTGTAAGTTTTGATCCAGCACCAGCTCAGTCGTGGTGACCTGAGTTCCATTTTACCTCACTTAGTTGATTTTGCTACCATTGTGACTTTTGCAAGGATCCCTGCAGGAGGATGACTCTTACATCATCTTAAGTGAGGTTAAGGCAGCTATATTGAGGAGAGACAACTAAAATTTTCATAAATAGTGTCAATGCTAAATTGGGTATAATTTAAATTATATAATTTACTTATAATTTTATAGAAAGATAATAATTTGGATAAGAGTAGGCCCTGTTTGTAGATACGTTCAGCTTGTTTGCATTTTTTTCTCTAGACAAAAGAAAAGCCTCTCCTTAGCATATGTGGAATCAACTCAAAGTAGTTTGAATGGGGCTTTCTTTCTGCCCCTAGAACAGGACTTAGTCTGTAAACAAGACAAGGCCCACTACAGTGAACCATCTGTCTTCAGGTGCATTGAATTGCTCAACTGTATATACCCTTGGGATGTTCTGGCCAGTCAGCATCCTGGAGACTTTATCAAAACTATGTGGAAAGGCTGTCATTGCTTTTAGCTACCAAGCAGTGAACCATGTTGCTGGGGCTATTGAAGAAAGCATATACTCAAGAGATGACAAAAATTGGTGGCATGAGCTGTATGTACCATGGGTACAGGAGAATAGGACCATATTGAAGGCTGCAGGAGAAAATCTCTCTATCCTCCTCTTGTATGTGTTAACCTGGCACCAGGCAGTTAGCCATATGTCCTACTGCTTCCACAACAGCCCCTATATTCCATTCTCCAGTTAGCATCTGCAATGGAGGTATTCTATTTTACTACAAAATCAGCAGGTATGCACATTCTTTCCCCCACCACAAACTAGTGCCTCCACCTACAATGTTCCAGGGCAGTGAAATGGACCATCTATCCCTTGTTCCTTCTTCATGCCACCATAGGCAAGCAGAATGTCTCTGCCTGTTTCTACTGACTACCACTGGCTACTCCTCTACTGTATTCTTTGCTGGCTCCTTTTTATGTTTGGTATCTCTTGGAATGTCTCAAAAGGTCACAGGACTCTTTTTATCCTTGGGAACTCTATGACTAGTGCCATCCCCTGACCTTTATCCTGAATTTAAGCTTCTGTTTCTTCACTCTCAGGTTGTCATAGCCCCCATGAGCTCTCCCCAGAGTGAAAAAAATCTATTATTCATCTGTATCTAACGGACTTCACTAACATGGGCAACAGATAGGTACTGGGAGAGAAGGAACATTTTTCTTTCACTTTGTGACCACTGATAGTTAAGTCCATGCTTCAGCAGATGGTCCTATACTCCTGCATATGCTAACAGCACTTAGTGGACAAGGTGGAACACTGAAGAAATAAATAAAAAAGATAACATGAGGGGGGACATGTTAGGTGATATCCAAACTGAAGGGGAAAATAGAGTGTACAGACAAAATATATTCTGCATACATACAAAATTTCCCAAGGAATAAATTAATTTTTAAAAGTAATACGACCGTTGCAGAATGTATATTACTCTGATCTCCATTTCTTCCAATTTCTGATAATGGTAGCAGTAGCCATCCACTTATTCAAGTTAAACCTAACCTGAGTTATATTTCATTTGTTTATTTTGTTTTGTTTATTTCTACACAGAAACCCCAACTCAAGACACATCAGTAAATCCTGTGATCTATGCATTTTGATATCACCGTGCCTTACAGTCCTCAGACAATTCCTGATAGGCTTCTAGCTTGTCAATCATTACTTCATCAACAGCCCTATTTATTCCAGTATTTAGGCAACAAGAAAGAAATCTTTTTAAAAATGTAGATTATATAGAATCACACATGCTTTTGACCCCTAAAGTTTTAGGTGTTTTTTTTTTTTTTTTTTTTTTTTTTTTTTTTTTTTTTTATGTAGTGTCACCCAGGAGCTACCAATAAGGCTGTACTTGTTTGATTTCATATCTACCCATACCTTAGCCTACTAATTAAGCTCCTGTTTTATCCAATTCAAAGTAAAGCACAGACACATTCTAGTATACCTATCCTGAACTTGATTCTACTATGTGTTTGCAGTCCTTTTCATATTTCGTCTATCTAATGAAGTGAGCACATATAAATGTACTGCCTAGTCTATACAGCAGGTCCCAGGACAGTTTCTCTGCTGTACAGAGAAACTCTGTCTCAGAATGAAAGAGAAAGAGAGAGAGAGAGAGAGAGAGAGAGAGAGAGAGAGAGAGAGGACAAATAGGTATTTATTTTGTGCTTTGTGTATCTTTCCAATTAGAATACAGTCATTATATAAGATTTATAATACTGCTATTTCTTTAACCCCTAGAACACAAATTATATGAGGCATTTAATGAGTACTTTTCTAAATACTTAAAGTTAAAAGAATTGAAGAGGAAGCATGAAAGAAAACACCCAGGTTTTTGGTTTGAACCACTGGATACCTGTATCTCTAATGGGCTGCTCATGATAGGCTCCACATTGTTCAGGCAGAGTAGACAGCCCTTTGGCATGCTGAGAGGATAGAGAAGCTGATATCCAAGTTTTGAGATGTCAGGAGAGATGTCTGATCCAGGTCTGTGGTGGGTTATGAGGTCTTAAACAGTTATGAGGCAGCTGAAATTGAGTCAAGAAGAGCAACCACTGATATAAAATCCATAATGTCAAGCCTTCCCTCTGTCCTGTCTTCTGGCCCTTTTTGTCCTCTCTTTGTATAAACAGGCTCTAAGTCGAGCCTGGGTCTGCTTAAGTGTCACCAAGCTGCCTTTGCAGCATGGTTTGGTGTCATTTCAGATGCATTCACAGCTCATTTGTGATGCAGTGTCATGCTACACATAGATACACATATGTATGGAGGAGGGCAAGATGCCTCTAAACACTTTACATGAACCAAAAAGATTTCGTGAGGACAGGGACTTCACAGTCAGACATTTCGACATTGATTCTATTCATTTAAGCAAAAGCACATCCTCAAAACAAAACAAACAACAACAACAAAAAACCTGGCATCATGGCTTAATCAGACTCTAACGATGGTGCAGCAGCCCCCAGTCTCTTTAGCATGAGTTGAAAGGCAGTGGGATATAATTATATTATCTTGTCTTGAGGGTTTAATTTGGAATCTGAATATCCTTCAATTATACCCCACCCTTCCCTTTTCCTTTCTCTTGTGTGCTTCGGTGACTTTCCATGCACACTTTTATGTCTTTAAATTCTCCACAAAGACCACAAGATAGGGGTGGTCCATTCGAGAAATGGATGAAGCTATCCTTGACAGAGGAGTGTAGCAGAGGGGAATCTACTGTGATGGGTTCTCCTCTGCATCATTTCCACCCACTGGCTGCATACTTGGACAGGTTAACTGCAAGAGTCTATTTGGTGACTTTATCTCTGAACTGGGGATACACAAGATCTCCACCTTGTGGGGCTGGGTCAAAAGAAACAAGGGAATTCTTGCAAAATACTTAGACAAGTCCTTCAGGACAGGCTGGCTACAATCATGGTTACCTCTGTGTTTCTTTCAGCCCACCCATAGGCAATATTTAACATTTGTGGGCTTTTCTACTGGGCCTTCAGTTTTTGTTTTCCAGAAAAATCTAGCGATGAGCAAGGGAAGGAAAGATGTCATTTCACAGAAAAGGGTAGGGCACTAATTTTACCTTTTAATCCTAGAGGAGATCAGGAGCCAGATCTCTCTGAGCACTTGCGACCCTGGTCTTGTGAGGGCCTCCGGGCTTCTGATCTCTGTAGCCTGGGACTGGCCCTAGCCAAGGCCTTAGGCCCCACTGAATCACCCTTTTGGCAGAGCAGGCCAGCCTGCGCGTGCCGGCAGCAGCGAAGGATGTGTGTGTGTCTGCCAGCATGCAGCAGGGTGACCATAGGGGGTGAAGTGCGGCCGCCAGGGCCCACTGTGAGCTTCACTCACACGCACAGCCTGCTGCCAGGGCAACCACGCAGGTGCTCGTCTGGGCGGAGCTTGAGTAGGCCCCGCCCACCGCGGGGCCGCAGCAGAGGTTTAGCTCCAACCCGGATGCACCTAAACAGAGTGCAGGGAGAAGTACGACAGTACTCTGACCTTTCCATTCTGTTTGCCACCTTCTGCCCTCAATCAAAACATAAATAGAAAAAGGTAAAGCTGCATATAGTAAACAGTAATAATCAAATACACAATAGTAAATCAAATACTGAGTAAAATTAAGTGAAAGTGAAAATGCAGTAAATTGTATGAACAAAAATGATTTTTTGAGTATTTATTTCTAAAATTATTTTTATTAAATAAATGAAAATAAATATGGAAATAATTCTATTTAAGAGCCATCCCCTCTATCTAGAAGCAAATTTTGAAAGTTTGTTTATAGAAATAAAAAACCTGTATGAGGGTTTCCCAGAAGGCAGGGTGACCATAGGGGTGAAGTCACCATGGGCAGGAAGTGCCCATGGAGGTCAAAAGAGAACGAAGCATCCCCTGGTACAGGAATTACAAAAGACTATGAGTCTCCATATGGATGCTAGGAACCAAACCCACGGGCCCTCTGCAAGAACAGCAGGTACTCTTAGCTGTCCACTCATAACTCCAGCCCAGACATTCAGGGTTAGAAATAAATAACTTGGAAAAAGTCTCTAATTAAAATCTTCCTGACACTCAACTTATCAACACAGAGATGTTGTTTTAAAATATTTTAAGGACTATTTCACACAACGATACTAAAGGATATATAGATTGTCTGATAGTGTGAAAACCATAACGTGCATGTGACTGAAGAAAAAGAAAGCTGGAAAAAAAATCTGAGAAAAAGGGACTCACGAAAACGGTAGAGAAAGAGAAAGGAAAGAAGATAAAGGCTGGTTTTGCCACTGGACCCGGTGTATTTCTTCTTGATACTGTATCCATTCTTCCTGACCTCTGTCTGAATATTGTATTTAATGTTCCCTAGCATCCAGAAATGTTTTCTTCCTGTGGATGGTTCCCTTAATAATGGACATTTATGATTGAATCACATGTTTATAAATTTTATTAAAATGGAGAAATTAGTTGGTTGTGGCAACTCATGTCTATGATCCCTATACTGTTGAGGGCTTTCGGCAAGAGTCTAGGCCTCATAGTAATTTTGAGGCTAGCCTAAACTTAATGAGACCCTTTCCCCCCCCACACACACACGGTGCTTTACCAGTTGCACACTATGTCACCATATTCCTATTTTGTGCTCCATTTAAGTCAGCACTACTATTGGTGGGTAGTCAAGGTATTTTCAATATTTATCATTAAAGCAAAGCTTCTAGGATCATGTTTGTGCATAACCTTTAGAAAAATAAGTTCAAGAACATCTCTAGGGTGTGTTGTTATCAGGGAAATTCCAGGGTCATAGACTGCACACAATAGCAAGATGATAACTTGTTCTCCTTATCCCTGTGACACAGCTGATGTCAGTGGTAGCCAGGTTTAATGCTGAAATCCAGGAAGTTGCGAATCTGATACATTTTGGAGGAATCACATGTAGAATATGGAAGGGAAACAAATAGTAATTATATCAGAACTATTGACTAGAAGGTGGCAGAATATAACACTTCGCTTCTACCAACATAAAGTGTGAATACAAATCAGAGCACTGGCTAAGTTGTCCCTTAACCTAACTTCTTGTATCTTTATCTGATACTAAGTAATATCTTATCCTCAATTTAAAACTGTCCAACCTGATTGAAAATAAGAAGCTATCATTGATCCCCAACATATTCCCAAACATTTGATTAATAAAAGGGATTCTATTGAATTATTTCATATGTGTTTATAAAATTTGTCATTCAATCTCCATGAGTAAACTGCATTGGCTACTGGAAGCTTTAAATTTTCGTTTGCTGGTCTGGAAGACAAAGTTTTAGGAGTTGATACATAGCCTGTTGTTTAATTCAAATTAGAAGATTATTGGTATCTTATAAGGCATGCCAGTGGGTGATGCATAGTTAGTTAGAAATAAAATTTCTAAAGATTCTAAAATTTCTGAGTTTTAAGTATGTTGACATGGGATCAAGGTAAAGCTGTCAAAGGTTTCTTACTGATGCTATCTTTGCAATTCCTTACAAAATTATATGTCTCTTCTAAAACCCACCCTTGCTTTAGTGTTCCTTCTGTTACAGAATGTGCCATTGTATTATGGAAAAGAAACAGAGATTTAAAACTCTGTTTGTTGTATAAAAAAGATCACATAACAACAAAAGATACTTTGTATTTTTTCAAATGATAAATAAAACATGTCCAGCAATTTTGAAGTGAGAAATAAATCGGTCGGCAACATAAAGTACTATTTAACATTTCCATTGGCAACTTACCGTGACTCTTATCTCGTAGCACTTCTGAGCCATGTCTTGAATGAGGGTTGAAGAATGATTCCTTTAGAATATGAACAATTTGTGGATAATTACAATCAGATAAGTACCTACTCTTTCGCCGGCTTAGAGAAAAGCTATTCTAGGATCTCATGGGGAATAAATATCTCCAAAGCTCATGCTAAGCACATTTTCACAGTTTGAGTCTCGATTCTTCCGAATAGTCTCATTTATTCCTGAGACTTTTCTCCTTTTTGCATTCTGAAATAGATCAAGTGGGATTACTTATGACTTAAAGACAGACAGAATATCTAACTGGGGAATAATTTTGGACTGCGTTTCTAATGATATACTTTTAATCATCGTGTCCAGTTCATGCATCTATTTGAGATTTTTATGCATGAAAAAGATCATTGCCGGTAATTTATAACAGTTTGTGCAAGTTTTCAAATTGACTGACATATGATGGATACATGTTCTTTCATAGTTCTTGTAGCTTCTCAGATGGTATGGTTAAGTCTTCTACCCTCTTAATTATGGATGAAGCTTTTCTCTTCAATCAGAACCACAAAGGCTGTTCTGCTCTATTATAGGTCTTTACAAAGAAGGGACTTTTATTATATATCTTCTCTAATGTACTTTGTTATTTTTAATTTCACTGAATTCATCTATCTTCCTTTATTATCTCTTAATAGAGTCATTCATTTCACATGCATTTTAAAAAAAGGCAACAAATTTTGGGGCTAGAAACTATTTTATCTCTGACACATTTTATTAATAGTGGCCCTACAGTCTATATGTCTTTCCTTGAACAGGGTTTCATCCATGTCTCCTGGTTTTAGTATTAAGTAGTCTTTTAATTGCTTCATGCTGAATGGTAATGCTACTTGTGATGTTTTCCTTGATGCCAAGATGAAGTATGTTGCTTAATTTTCAATTAATTAAACTGTTGATCATTTTGAAATAATTTACATTTTATATATATCTTAGTTAAGGTTTCCATTGCTGTAAAGAGATACTATGATCAAGGCAACTGTTATAAAAGACACCATTAAATTGGAGCTGGCTTACTGGTTCTGAGGTTTAGTCTATATCATCATGGCAGGAAGCTTGGCAACACCCAAGCAGACATGGTGCTGGAGGAGCTGAGGGTTCTACATCTTGTTCCAAAGGCAAACAAGAGAAAACTGTCTCCCACTCGGCTAGAAGGAGAATCTCGAAAGCCACCCTCACAGTGACACACTCCCTCTAACAAAGTCACACCGATTCCAAGAAGTACACACATCCTAATAATGTCACCTCTTGGGCCAAGTATATTCAAACTACCATAATAAATTATGATCAGATAATGAGACTATTTACTGATTTTAAGAAATAATTCATAAAACATATAAGAAGTACATTATCTGGGAAATGAAATGAGTACATTTAATCAACTTTATTGTATTATTCCATATTGTGTTATTTCCTCTATGCTTGACTATTTTTAAAATTGGTTCTGTTCATAATGTATTAAGTCATCTGAAATAAGAATGCTCAATCATGCTCTTCTTATATTGCTAGTGATTTTTCTTTATCTGGTGCTGTTTCTTGACACCCTCAAGTTCTGGCTTTGGCCTATCACAACTACATAGCATATCTTCTGCTTGGGTAGAGTCATGGTGATGGGTACTCAAGTCTGGCTATTCCAGCAACATTTCTGGTTGTCTGTATAAATGTGAGGAAAGGTAGGTATTTGTGCTCCTGTGAAAACTGTGGTAACATTGAGACGATGTGAGCTGTTTTTATTATCTTTTAACTCTCCATTGAGAAACATGCAGCTCAAGTACCTTTCCTTTCACACTCAACACATCTTGTTTTTTTGGTTTTTAATATATTGTAGAGGATAGAAAGTGGGACAAGAGTCACCATAGCGTCTAACCCTTGGAATATTTGATTTGAGGGTAATGAGAAACTAAAGCCTCTAGCCACCAGCCATGGTATGACATCTAAGAAGTAGATCAGCTGCAGTCTTGCTGGTTGTCCCAGGTCTGCAGTCTGGAGGTCACCATCTTTGATCCCAGCAGAAGAAATCTAAAGCCAGCCCAACTTTCAGAGAAGATGAGTCCACAGAAATCAGGAAATGGTTTGTGCTTTTTTAAGCTATGAAGTTTGGGTGATGATTTTGAAGAAAAATGAAAACATACTCTCTCTAGGAATATAATGAAAAATTGATTAGAGATGTGTATGGGACTTGGCTGTTGTTTCTACTATGTGACTCAACAATTTAAACCAAAAACTTCTTTGCTTTAAAACAATAAACAAACCAGGTATTGTCAAGTTTTCCAGGCTGGCCTAAACCTTACAAATTTCAAATGAGCCTCCTGAGATTTGACTGAGATTACAAGCATGTGTCATCATGTCCAGATATATGTTCTTCTCTTCATTAACAGTCCTGTCTGGATCATTTGCTTGTGATAAAAGTTGTATCTCCAAAATTTGCCGCAGCTGGATATTTGAAGGTTAGATTGTCTAAAATCTTACAATCTGTGAATATGTTTATTTTACCATAATGTGTATCATAGTTATGATTTAAATTTCTGGTGTCAGGCTTTTTTTTCTGAGAACCATAAATGTTTTCTACTATCCTCAAACACCACTCATTTCCTTCCAGTAAACAGGCAGTGTACTCTTATGAACAGTTGATGAAATTCCCTTTGTATTTTATATGTGAAGAATTGCTTCTTCCTTAAAATCTGAAACATTTCCACTTAATTATTTAAGTTTTTGGAAAATAACCAGGATGTATTGAGATTGGCACTATCGGTATTAATTTAGCCTAGAGACCAGGAGCCTCTTTCAGGATACAGAGTTGGATTTTCAGCTAAGAATACATTTGATTTTAATCATTTCTTTAAATTTTTATTTTAATTAGTTTCTGTGAGCACTGACAGCTCAAAAACAGACAAGATGATACTTTGAAGTGCTTATTAATTATTTGAAGATCTTAGTTAAGATTAAGATGTAGATTTTGATTCTGAGGACCTAAGAGGCCAAGGCCTGTCAACAGGGTAGATCAGAGCACCCAGTTTCCAACAAGGTATCTGTACATACAGTTACAAATGATGGTGGAGATGTCTGGTTTTATTTTATCAAGATGATTCCATTGTCCAGCTGATCACAGAGAGACTCCATGAAGATTTGTTATTAAATGCTTGATTTGTCACTCTCCCATTTCAAATCGCAGGAATTGTAAATAGGAGATGTGATTGGGGAAGGGAGAGTAGAGATGGCCGAGTTTGTTACAGTTTGGCTCTTGAACTCTTCCTAAATACATTTAGACTATACCTGGAGAACAGAGGTCTGCACCAGCAACTCCAGATGAGAAGCAGTTACCATCTCTATGTAATGTGTTTCAGACCACAGAGATGGTGGCTGCCTCTTATGTAGAGAGTTCCAAAGACAAGAGGCTCCATGCAAGATCTAAGCCAACAGACATGTTGAGTAAGCAAGGCTAGCCACTCCTGATTTATTCTTTTAACCTCTTAGAGAGAAGAAAATAGGAATCTAAAAATTTCTGGATTTCCAAAGGGGATGTCTGAGATTAGCTAAGGAGTAGAAGCTGTAAGCCAGGCTAGCAAAGGGGCAGTGGAACAACAGGAATCCATAAACTTTATATGAATAAACAAACACATCTATGGTTTGTAAGCTTTAGACTAAAAGCGCTATTGAGTCAGGTTGAATAATATCTAGAAAAGCACGAGTTATGTTGAAGTTTGCACTTCTGTAATTATTTAAATGTCTGGCCTTCCCTACCTGCCCAGCACCACAGCAGAACCAATTGTTGACTTCACCAAGAGAGGCATTATGGTTCAGGTATTCCACTGAGATGCCAGCATTGACCATCAGCCCATGCTGTCTTAGTTTGGATTGCTATTGCTTTGAAGAGACATCATGACCACGGCAACTCATATAGAGAAAAACATTTAATTGGGCCTGCCCAATTATTGTTCAGTCCATTATTGTTTGGCAGGAAGCATGATGGCATGCAAGTGCAAATGGTGCTGGAGAACTAGCTGAGAGCTCTATATCCATATCCATAGGCTGCCGAAAGGAAGCTTAAACACCAAGGTGAATACCCCACATACTCATGCTCTCTATGGACCTATGGGAGCCGTTTTCTTTCAAATCAGAACACATGCTAACACTGATAATGCTTGAGTGTCATTGATCTATTTGTTAGGGTTTTCTAGAGGAGTAGAACTAATAAGATCAACATACAAAAATTTAGTAAGTCAAAATGTAATACAAATTTAATGTCTGTCGATAAGAATTTGACAATAACATCTGCACCGTCACACCTGAGAGCTGAGAAGCCCTGTAGTTATTCAGTCCTTGAGGCTGAGTGTCTCATCAGTGGAAGTACTTCCATAATGACTGTCTCTTAGGACAGGGGTCTCAACAGCTGGTAGTTTCTCAGTCCACCAGTCTTAATCTGGCAACAGAAATCCAGAAGGTTCCTGGAGAACTGTTGGTACCTTGTCAAGGATGAAAGTTTGGAAATGCTTGTACTGATAATATAGAAGGAATCATTATCATCATAGTCGTCGTCTTCGTCGTCGTCGTCGTCGTCGTCATCATCATCATTATCATCATCATCATCATCACAACCAGCAGCAGCAGCAGCAACAACAACAACAACAACAAAGTAAACTAACAGAGTTGTAATAGGGAGGTTGTAACAGTTCAGACAGTATTTCTTCAGCCTCGCCTCTTTTATCAGGACTGCTATCAGAAGGTGCTGTCCACAGTGGGCACATCTCTTGACATAATCATGAAAGCAACGAGGATATTATTTCAGGTGTGTTCCTTACTCAGGTGGTTCTAATTTGTGGTAAACAGCCATTAAAACCAACCATCATAGTTGACTTCATATGCCTAGTATTTTAATAACACAAAGAATAATCCTAGCATAGACTAGAGATTGCATATGAAAACTTTTAATTCTTTCAACACCAAAAAAAGGGAGTTATAAAAAAATGAGGGTTAATGAAAAGATGAGCATGTTGTGGTGGTGTTTTCACCTGAGAGGACTGCTAGGACATGGCCTTAAGCCAACAGAAAGTCTATTAGCCGGCCAGTGACTGAAATGAGTGTTCACTATCCCAATATAGCACTGAACCCTTTTCAGGGTGAAGGTTTACACACAAAACCACGTTCTGGGTTGACATACTTCAGTTAATAAAACAGTTGTCCAGAAGTGGAACTACAGAAGTCAAAAAACAAAGTTAGTACATTTTGAAACTTTCCCAGAACTGCAAGGATTAGGCCTCTGTTTTAGTTTTAGCAGGTGATGTTGTCTGCTTCCTGAGTTTTTAACAGTATGAATGGAGTCATCCATCCATCCTAGAGTCAGTTGTGTTAAGGTCTGGTGGCCTGCTAAGCTCTGGGTCTCTGCTACAATGTTTCCATGATTTGGCTGGAATAATCTAGGTCACATCTCATTAGGAAGTGTGCAAACAGTCTAGTTCTGAAAGGATAAGCTTCAGCACAAAAGTCAGCCAGCCCAAACTAAGCAGAGCAAATTTCAAGAACTTGCATCTTCAGTGAACCTGAATTAAATGAAACTCTCACATTTTTAAGCTGTTTTAAGATAAGTCTCTTAATGATTAAAAAAATTACCTTTTTGGTATTGTATCAAATATTTATCTTCATTTGGCTCATTTACTTAAATAAATCTTTAGTTGCGTATACTCTGTATAATGTAAATACAATTTGAATAGCTATGCAGAGATTAGAGTTGATCTGAAATATCAAGAGTCTATTTTAATTGATTCTTATTCTTTTTCAACTTTCTTTTACTACCCTATATGTCTGTACAGTAAATCTACAATGTTTTGATTAGGAAAAGCTAGGCTGTGAAATTAATAGTAACTGTTAATTAACTGCAATTATAGAAACTAATCTCTCTTGTTAGAAATCCTGTGGAAAAAGGGAAAAAGAACTGGTACAACTCTCAATGATTTGTTTGCAGCATATACCAGAATATAAGCATAATACCTAAAAAAAAAGTATAAAATTAAGATTACTTAAAAATTAGAATTTCCTGAAACAAATTAAATATTTGCCCAATCTCAAGCTAATTAGGTATTGCTTCTCAATGCATTTTTAGCTGGTGCTTCTCTCTGGTTGCAATAATTAAAGTATGTTAAATATTCAAATAAGCAATTAGAATTTTTGAGGAAATTTCTCAGCTCAGTGAAGACTTTTAAATAAATAAAATTTAAGCACTGTATTTTCACACTTCATAACACTTGTTTCCTTTTAGTGTAACAATCCGAGTTTATAGTTGACTTGAAATAATTATTTCAAGTCTATATTAATTGATAACTATCCCCTCCTACTTTCATTTACTATCCTACATGTTTGTATGGCAAATATACAATGTTTTGATCAGGCAAAGCTAGGCTGTGAAGTCACTATTGTGAACTTACTGCAATTGTAGAAAATAATTTCTTTCATTTGTATTCCTGGGGGGAGGGATCAAAATAAACTAGTATAATTCTAAAAGGATGTGTATACCTATATTCATATCATCTAAAAATATTTGATTTTTGTTTCATTTTATGTTATTTAAAGCAATGCTTTGGGTCAGAAGTTGCATACAGGTATAAGCATGGAGTAGAACTTATTGATTTGTTTGTTTCTATTTGTTTGCTCATAAGTCAAGCTGTCTCAAATGCTGCTCAACTAATAGATAACTGAGTTTGGGCTAGAAAGCACTCCTGGGGTAGTCTGAGTGGTTTTGCCTACTCTGTCACTTTCTCCAGGTCTCTATCCAGTTTTACCAGTAACACCTATGACATTGTTTCCATGACGAAAAACCAAACAGCAAAATGATTGTTGCACTGAAAAGTTTTTTCTTTGCTAAGTTTTTGCAACTTTAAAATAACTAGTGTTCAAACCAATTAAGACATTTTTATAGAGAGTTTTTCAAAAGAAAACTATTGGCTTTATTTTGGTTTTGGTTTTTTGGTTTTTTATTTTTTTTATTCATTTTTTTTTTAAAGCTGGGTGTGTACTGGGAATGCTTTCCCCAGACACTCAATTATTACTTTTCTTTTTTATATTAATTGTTTATTGGATATTTTATTTACCTTTCAGATGTTGTCCCCTTCCCCCCTTCCCTCCCAGAAACCCCCTATTCCATTCCCTCTCCTCCTACTTCTGTGAGGATGTGTCCCTACCCACCCACCCACTCCCTCCTCCCTGCCCTTGACTATTACATTTTTATTATTTTAAAATGTTTGTCAGATATTTTAGGAAAATCATGAAGTAATTTGTATTGTGGATAAACTCTGAACAAGTTTTGAGTCAGAGTTTTGTTTTGCAGTCCAGGCTAGTTTTGAATTCTTTATCCTCCTGTTTCAGTCTTCCAACTGCTGGAATTACAAACTCCTGGGAGCCGTTAAATATTTTTTACAGCTAAGTTGCTTTTGTTCATTAATAAAAGTAAAAAAAATAGTGATAATTCCTGAAGGTGGAAGGAGGTTGGAGGTAGGGGAAGGGAACACTGGGAAGAAAGAGCAGGATATGATAATAAAGACCTGAAGATGACCACGTATGTTACTTACATGTATGAGATACCAAGATGAAACCAGTTATTTGGTACAATCAATAAATGCAAATAAAACTGAAAATTAGTTTTGAAATTTTATTTTACAGAGGAAGAGTCCGATAGAGCTTATGGATCTTTGTTCAGTTTCTTCTTAGTTTCTAACGAGACAGATCTAAAGAAGATACAAAGTCAAAGTATCACATAAGAATGATGGCACACATTACTGAGGTGTTGATAAGAATTGAAGAATTAGGTCCCATAAGAGTACAAGTCAAATATTCATTAGTGTTTATGCCCCACTGTCATGTCAGTGATCCAGAAGGTGCTGTTGCTGGGACTTGTTGAGTGAGGGACGAGAAGCATTTGGAGACCGAGATGGTTAAAAAGACAGGCTTCTCCTTTGAGATGGGATGTTCTTGAGCAAAGAAAGGAAAACATTTTACTTTGCCAATTTTTCTTGTATAATTTCAAAATACCATGAGCAACAAAATTCCGAGGCTGCATAGTGGGCTTCAGGACAGTGACCTTGGTGTCATCAGTAGTAGGAGTGTACGTGATGGTGACGTCTTCAGTACTATGAGATAAACAGTGACACCATCTTAAATGAAAATTAGTTTTCATTTTTGGAACCTACCACTGTATAAGACCTGTACTTCTGATCCAGTCATGGGGGTCCAGTGGTCTTACTGTCAGTACACTGTATTTGTTCAATTCTGGATCAGTCTGCTTCTTTCTTCTTTTGTCTCATGATGTTAGTGGCTGAGCAGGACCTGTGCTTTCAGGTATAGACTCCTGTACATTCCAAGTATACTTTCCTTTATTTTTAGCCAAAACTGTTGTGGGATCTGATCATACCCAGAGAAATTTCTGTCCACTACTTTATGAACTTAATGACTTTGAGCCAAGCTCACCCAGCTGTGCATTTGCTATCTTTTCTTTTTCAGTGATGGCCTTGAATCGAGAAGACTAATGAATATAGTCCTAAATTGAGCATGCTTTCTGATTCGCTGACCCCCAGAACACACACAGTCCCTGCATAAAATCCCCATGCTTGCTTTGTTTGAAGAAAGTATCGCTTTGGAATTGACACTCACTGTGGTGCGCCAACGTCATTGGGTGTGGTGTGCCAACGTCATCACGCACTATCACAGCACCGCTGCCATTGGAAGATGGCGCCGACATCAGCCCGGACTCACCCCGCTTAACTAGTAAACAAGTGTTCAGAGCATGCTCAGAGTCCCTTGAACCAGCCTACAT
The DNA here is from genome assembly GCA_030674055.1 of Rhabdomys pumilio. Lineage (NCBI taxonomy): Eukaryota > Metazoa > Chordata > Mammalia > Rodentia > Muridae > Rhabdomys > Rhabdomys pumilio. The sequence goes on along the minus strand of JANHMN010000002.1, from coordinate 199,188,708 downwards.
GTGACGCATCCCGAGACGTCATATTCTCCTGAGCTCTGCTAGCCAATCACAGAGGTACACGCCAACACGCCGACCTAATAGGTATTTAAGGACTTATCCCTTTGTTATCGGGGTCTTCCCTTCCATTTCGGCTGCAATAAAGCCTGCTGTAGGAGGATCCTTTGTGTCCGCGTGAGTTCCTGCTGGCGGGAAGATCGCGCGCGGATTACAATTGGTACCCAAACCCGGGACAATCCATCTGTGGGTACCGAGGGAGACCCCCATCTCTGGGAGGATTCAGAACTACAGCTCTGGTACGGATCAGAAAGGTATGCTCTCTTACTCGCCTGAGGTCGGCCTTGCTTTCATTTTGGTAGCAGCGGCCCTCCTTCTGGTTCTTCTTGTATTATAAAATCTCAGGAAAGGTATTTATTCTGTTTGGCAGCTTATTTACTCGTGTTTGAAGGACGAGCAGTGTAGTGCAGAAATATGTGCAGGCCAGGAGACCCTCCAGGGAGTTCAGCAGAGCATGTCAGAATCTGACCGGGAAACGAGAAGTGCGCGCAACCGGCTTAGAGCCCCCAAGTATTCAGTCCCCTCAGACAAGATTGTTGAGGAGTCAGGGAAGAGCAAGGACGCTCTGGGAGAGAAAGAGATTGCTCGCGCAACCGGCTTAGAGCCCCCAAGTATTCAGTCCCCTCAGACAAGATTGTTGAGGAGTCAGGGAAGAGCAAGGACGCTCTGGGAGAGAAAGAGATTGCTATTAAAAGAAAGGTGAAAAATAAGGTCTAAACTCTTTATTCATTTAAAGAATTGGAAGCTCTTAAGTTAGATTCCTATAAAAAGGAAAATTTTTATTTCTCCGAAAAGGAGGATTTGAAAGAGGAGTTAAAAGAAGTCAAAGAGAGGGGAGCTGAGTGCTCCCAGGGAAATAAGGAAAGGAAAGAAGGGAATAAAGAGGCAAAAAAAGATTTATCCCAGCCTTAAGACCAGCAAGGGGTTAAGTAAATAGTTTTGTGCTATCTTAAAAACTTCTGAGGTTAAGAGATTGCAGGCTAGGGTGATTAACACCTGCAGCCTAACTGCAACGTGGCCTTTGTTCTATCTCAGCAGGAACCGCTGGGCTCTAACTTACTACTGGGTCACAGAAAGAAAAGACATTTAGAAAAGTTGCTACAAACTTTTTTTTCCTTTCATTAATATGACCCTCGAAGGAACACAGACAGTATGGTTTCCCTACATTCCATAGTTTTAGTTGGCTATCTGTAGAGACAGAGAGAATTTCTTCACCACTTACAAACTTGGCATAAGACACTGCTTTCTGAATGTCCTTAAGGAATGGCCCTGACTCATGAGGCGCTCAATCTCACTAGAGAGCTGTGGTGAGGGAAGGTGGCTACAGGGTTAACAGTGGCACCTCCACCTTGTTGATAGCTACTTGCTTTTTGTTCTGAGTTGATCCTCTGAGGGAATGGTTTGGGGAACAACTTTGGATATATAATATTTCTGCTGTCAGAAATGAGACTAACACCACGACTAGCCTATCTAATATCACCTATAATAATATGTTTGCCTATCATTCATTTAGCCCAGCACCTGTATGTGTACAGGCACCGTTCTTCTTTTTATTAAACAATAATGTGAGTAGTAATGTTCTAGCTTGTAACAATAGTGATATACAATGCTATCTAGCAGAATGCTGGAACGGGCACAATGATATGGCTCTATTGGTAAAGCTTCCCACATTTGTTCCCATGCCAGTTGAGGCGGAGTCAAATAATTTCCCACTTTTCACTCTACTCAGAGAAAAACGAGATTTTGGAATAACAACAATATAGCTATGACCCAGCAAGTGCAAACTGCTGAGACTATTAATAGTGTGGTAGAGCAAACAGCTACAGCTCTAGCCACTCAACAGGAGCATAATGCTCATTTGGTCTCAGGACTCCTATTGGTAAACCAAAGAGTAGATTTAATTCAGGACCAAGTAGAAGACTTATTTAGGATTGTCCAATTGTCCTGCATTTCTCCCATGAAAGGCTTATGTGTTACCTCTATGAAAGCTAACTTCTCTCAGTCTATCAAACAGAGTTGACTCTTATCAGACTTCCTAAAGGACAACTGGATGGCGAAATCGGAACGACTATTTCGAGAATTGCTCTTTCAGATTGCCACCCTAAATGGCAACCCGCTTGCCCAGGTTTGTTCCCGTGCCAGTTGAGGCACCCAATAGTTTGAGTCGCTTCAGGGTGCAGAGAGATTTTGGCATCTCAGCTATCATTGTGGGCATTATTGCAGGAGCCGCAGTAGTGGGATCAGTTACGGCCTCTCTGCTCTTGCCTTATCTACCTCAGTACAAACAGCTGATACTATAAACCAGCTGTCCGCGTCAGTAACTTCAGCCCTTGATGTCCAGGCCTCGGCTAACTCACAAATAATGGGAGGCCTAATGTTGGTAAACCAACGCATAGACCTGGTCCAAGAACAAATTGACATCCTGTGGCAGCTGGCCCAATTGGGCTGCGAACAAAAAATGCCAGGATTATGTATCACTTCCATACAATATAAAAATTTTACTCGTGCAGCAAATTTGTCTAAAACTCTTTCTCAGTTTTTATTACAGAATTGGACTTTGGAATTTGAAGAAACGCTTCGCCAGCTACGTTTTGCCATCATTGAAGTGAATTCGACTCGCCTTGATTTACCCCTAACCGAGGGGCTGTCCTCTTGGGTCTCTTCAGCTATTTCTTATTTCAAAGAATGGGTGGGAGTAGGTCTTTTTGGAGCAGTCCTATGCCTTGGTCTGGCAGGTACTCTCTTCTTATTATGTAAATTACGAGCTCAAAGGAAAAGAGACAAAGTAGTGCTGGCTCAAGCCTTTGCCGCTCTGGAAAATGGAGAGTCTCTGGGAATCTGGATGTCTATTTTAAAAGATTGATGCCTCTTACCCTATTAGTTCTTAGATTTGGCTTTTATTGCTTTTAGCTTTGGCTTTTGCTATTGAAAACACACAGAAGAACACTGGGAACCAACCCAGGCATCTAGTCCATCCAACACTTGTTAACCCCAGAGGGCACAGGTTCCCATTGCACCTGGGGGAGTGTGGACACGGTCTGGAGTTAAGGTTGCCCCTACACTCATTAACCTTGGGAGGGCTCAAGTTCCCATTGCACCCCTGGGGAGTGTGGAGGCCCGGGCCTGCCTCGTTGATTGGAGATGAGTCCTATCAAAACCTCGTCTCTTTGATCATTGAGTGTCTGCCTGGCCCATCATGTCCTTCTGTTGTGCGTACATATTGGGCTTGGGCCTCAGAGAGAGCCCACAAAATTTATTAAAACAATTAGGGGGAGAACTCACTCTCCTTACCTCTTGTAGGTCACATGTTTCTCCACTCCTTATAGCGTGGCTGTGATTATTTTGATTTTTTTCTTCACCTGGGTATAAATCCACTCTGCTAGGTTGTAAGGCACTGGTCCTGGCACACCTTTGTTTCAGAACTCACAAGATGATCAACACGAAAGGTTTACTGTTTGTCAGTATTTTACAAACGAAAATGTTTGCTTCTGCTTTGGACAGCATCACATCACCCGCCTTCCATGCTCACATGGTGACTGTACACAGACTTTTAGAAATTAGGAATGAGATCAGGAGAGGAGAATGTGTTAATCATACAGAACAGGTAAAGCTGAGAAGCTCCACAGATAAATTTGTTTTCAATGGACTTCATGGGATTCTGCATTTAATTTTCTCATCAACTACTTTTCCCTGAAACTACAATAGAAGGGAATATGTTGTCACTTTATATAAATGCTACATTGAATTTGGTTGCTTCCATGGTTATGGAATAGCAACAGACCTCACAGCTTTTTTTTAGTGTCAGAGTTCTTTTAAACTCTACTTGACACAATAAGACATAGTTCATAAAATTGAATGGCTGTGGTAGAAACTTGAGTTATCTAAGGTAGAGCCAAAAGAGAGACTACATTAAATAAATCTTTTTCATTCTGTCATTGCTCAGTAGACTTATTAAGTCAGAAACACTAAATATTTTGTTCAACATCACAGGGGTGATTGATGTCATATCTGGAAACAAAACACAGAAAAAGGAGGCTTAAGAGGCATATTCATTATGGGGTGTGGTCTAAATACTATATTTTTTATGCTAAAATATGAAAATATATTAAAAATAAAACAGTATCAAAAGTCATCAATATGATTATTCAAAATGGCTGACTTATTTATTTAATTTGGGAAAAGTTATCATAGCATCCTAAATTAAATGGCTATTTAATAGTAAATTTCTGTTGCTTGTAAATTACAGCACTCTTATTGTATTATCCAGTTGTAACCCCTGACTTAAAACCATTAAATGACTTAGTTTTGAATACTATTTTCTGTTACAGTGCTCCCCCAAGTCCTTAGTGGAAAGCTAGCAGCTTTATGAAACCGGATAAGAGAACATTGTGTTGGAATGCCACTGGATTGAATTTCTCAATACAGCACTATCTTTTAAACTGTCTTCATGAATAAAAATTATGGTTTTGTTGAATATTAAGGTTTGTAAAATGCAAGGGCACTGATTAAAAATTAATATAATTCTATTTTATATCAAAAATAGAAAAATCTTAACATAAGAAGTACAAGCCATTCTATAGTAAAAACTCTGACCCATAATTGTTCATTTCTGAAACAGCTGCAGGGATGGACATGGAGAAGAGACTGAGGGAATGAAGGTTTAACAACAGGCCCAAAGTGGGATCCAAATCAAGGGGATGTCCCAAGGCCTGACACTGTTGCTGAGGCTATGGAGTGCTCAAAAAAAGGGACCTATCATGACTGATCTGTAGAAGACACAACAAGCAGCTGAAAGAGTCAGATGCAAATATTTGTACCCAACCAATAGATAGAAGCTGCTGACCCCTCTGGTTTAATTAGGGAAAAGCTGGAAGAAGCTGAGGAGGAGGGCAACCCTGTAGGAAGACCAGCAGTCTCAATTAACCTGGACCCCTGAGATCTCTCAGAAACTGGACCATATACAACAGCTGATATGAGGCCCCCAACACATATACAGCAGAGGATTGCTGAGGCTGAGTTCAGTCAAAGATGCACCTAACCCTCAAGAGACTAGAGGCCCCAGGGAGTGTAGAGGTCTGGTAGGGTAGGGGATAGGGAGGACATCCTCGTGGAGATGTGAAGCAGGGAGGAGGGTGGACCAGGATGGGAATAAAATCTGGAGTGTATAAAACAAAAAGAAGGAATACATATAAAAAAAAGAGATATGCCCTATTTAAAAAAAAAAAGAAGTTGAAGACATATAAATGGACATTCTAAACCATTGTCATTGGAAATCAAAGATTAGATCAATGGTAATAAAGTCCATGCTTATAGATTGAAAGGATTAATTTTGTTGACACAGTTATCTCCAGATTCAACATACTGCTCACCAAAATCCAAGATGTGTTTTTACAGACATTAGCAAGCCAATATTATAATGCATGTGGATATACAAAGGGACTGAAAAGAGATACCATGGGTGTTATTAAAAAGACTAAATAGAGCAAGACTGCTAGGAATATGTAGAAGAGAGATACCATGTCCTCCAATAGTCCCATTTATGGACATACTGCTGCATGCCATTTTTATTGGAGCATTATTTTTAATAGTTGGGAAATGGAAATGACCTCGTGCCCATCATGCCAATGGACAAGGGACATGTACATGGGGTCAGTGAAGTGGAAGGGCAGTAAAAGCATACACTTTGCAAGCCTTGTGGCCTGAGTTTGTTTCCATGAACTCACAGTAAAAGGAGAGAATCAACTCCTGAAAGATTTCCTCTGACCTGCACACATGCACTGTGGTGCAAGGTCAATCCCCGAGTCTCCCCGCCCCCTTCTCTCCTCACTCCTCTTCCATCATTAATTCCTTCTCCTTCATCTCTCCCTCTCTCCCTCTCTCTTTCTCTCTTGCACTACGTTACTAAATAAAATATTTTTAAAATGAAGAACTGTGGTAAATATTTAAAATGGAACAAAATTAATCCATACAAAGAATGACTTTCTGTCATCTTGTCATCTCGGACAGCAGTGACATTGAATATCAGGGAAGAGCACTGGCTGCTGCTGCATTATGCTGACTATAGATAACACTCATGTACTATGCAATTCAGCTCCTGAGTCCAGGCCCATCCAGGGTGCCATGGTGGTAGACGAGGGCTTCACCATGCATTCAGAAGACTAGTATCATGAAACTTTTCACTACAAAATGTGATAAATGCTGGAGGAGATATGTTTAATTTGATTGATGTAGACATTATGCAATGTGTACGTATATGGGAAATACACATACCACCACGTTAATATGTATATATTTGCTTTTATCAGTTAAAAATAAATTAAAAACACACCAATTTTGAAAAAGAACACAATTGGAGAATTAATAACTAATGTCTCTGATTTTAAACCTTACTACAAATTTATAGTAAAGAAAGCATTATGGCATAAAAATAGATAATTCAATCAATGGAATAGAATTGACAGTTCAAAAATAAACCTATGCACTTAAATTTGTGACACTGTTGTCAGGACAATGTAATGGGTCAAACTAGCCTGTTAAAGAAATGATGCTTTTACAAAAGGATGAAAAAGTATGGACTTAGAATCTACATCACACCCTTTAAAAATCAACTCATAGTATTCTGTATTTAGAATTCTGTCTTAAGATAAAATTATAAAACTTTGTTTTTATTTGTTCTGATTTTCAAGTTTTGTTATTTCTCTTTTTGGAGAAAGTGGGACCAGAGAGAGAGAGAGAGAGAGAGAGAGAGAGAGAGAGAGAGAGAGAGA